>CATKHK010000004.1:0-600000 GCA_949751835.1 Blepharisma japonicum | reverse complement strand
TTCTTTTCACATTTTACGTTGAAATTTCACGCATGCAAGCAAATATGTAAAATTCAGCTGGTGAATAAAATATGCATCCTATTGTATTTAATTTTCTCTCTGATAATATTTTAATCTTCATAATCAATATTTTATATATCAATTTAATAGCAATTATAAGCCAATCTTTCGCAGCATTAATTTGATCTCTTATAAAATGAATCCACAGCAAGGTTTTAAGTACATCATCCCAGGAGTAAATTATGCTCCAATGAACTGCAACTTGCTAATGTCCTTCATTCCAGTTTACGCTCATCCTTTTTCAGCTCCAGCACTCACACATCCTCAACCTCCCCAACCACAAAATCAAATTCTGACTGAGCCAAAATCTAAGTACAAGCGAACCTGAAAGCGCGAACAAATAGAAAAACTATATGTCATAGCTCAAGAATATTGTGAAAAAAATGATAAGAAACTTGAAGACTTAACCCATCTTGACTTTTTAGAAATTGCTAAATTTACAGATAAAACTCCTGAACAATGCCAAGCTAAAATTTATGAAATCAGGACAAGTGGAACGCTGAGGTCAGGGATATGGTCAGATGCTGAGGATGAGCTTTTAAAGCAAATGCTTCTTACGAAGACAGTAAAATGGGGGTTGGTAGCTAATGAATTAAACACAAAAATACACAAAAATATAAAAATAAGGACAGGTAAGCAGTGCAAAGAAAGATGAAATAATCATTTGAATCCGAATATTAATAGAGGGGATTGAAGCCAAAATGAAGATTTAAAGCTTCTGGAGCTCCATAAGGAGCATGGAAACCACTGAAGTTTGATTGCTAAAGGAATAGCTACGAGAACGGAAAGTGCTATTAAAAATAGAATAAAGTCTCTTATGAACAAAGAAATGCAAGACCTAAGCACCTTGAGCAACCCAAATTCTTTAATTGACCGCTTAATTGTCAAAAAGAAAATGGAAATTCCAGTTAAATGCAATAGTGAAGAGCCAGTCAGTCCCCGGAGTGGGATTAAATTTAAAGAAGAAAGTGGAGAAAGACTAAGTTTTTCGAGTGTTTCAGTGGAGTTGCCAAGCAAGCAAGATAATAATTTTAAATTATTATAGATTTCTTAAACTATTATGATGGATTTAATGCAGCATAGAGTTTAGATTGGAAACACTTTACAAGGTAGATCTGCAAGTTGAAATTTGCCTTGGTAGATTTAGAAATATGCCTGAAAAGCAAATTGCTATTAAAAAAATATCTTGCAATCGAGATTATGCAAATTGCTTACTGTTTTCACATTTAATAACTTTTTTTCTTTACTTATATAAATTTTTGAATTTTAAATATTATAAATTGAAAAAATTAATATAGTAAATACATAAAAAAATCCAATGATCGACACTAAAAGGTATTTTAAACTATTGAAATATAATTAAAATTAAATTTAATATTTATAGTAAATATTATTCTTTATTCAAGTCAGAAAAATATTTAAAAAATATAGAGGTGTGTTTGCTATAAAATGGGCAGTGTCAGAGAAGAAGCAGTAATTTATATATTAAATTATCCCTCAATTTCTAAATTTATAGCTGCTGCTGAGTAATGAAATGCAAGCCCCTGTCCTTTGTATAATATTAGAATATCTTAAGTGCGGCAATTTGAAAAAGAAATCTTAAAAATAGAGACACTGGAAAGACATGATCTGAAACTGAGCTATCAACCCATTTTGGATACCTTATAGAGGAATTTTCAAATATGAAAACTTCTGAGTACGCACATAGAGATATAAAGCCGAAAAATATTTTTTATGTATATCCAAGGATTGGGGAGTTAATAAAATTAATATTATGAATGCATAATTTTTGATAGTCCACAAGTAGGAACATTTTCCCTCTGTGTAAACTAAATAACATATGTCGAATTTACACACTTGCGTGGCTCCACATGTGGAATTTGAGTTTCACACGTGAGAAAATATCCCAAAAGGAGAGACCCTCACAAAATAACGCTAATGCATTATATTAATTGTTTCCTTTAAATAATAGCATAAAAAAGTTTTAAAAGCATATGAAAATTTTTGATTTATGTAGAATGGAATTAGATCACTATTTCTACATAGTGCTGAATTAGCCAATCTTAATAAGAATCAGGCCATTTAATTTTTTTATTTGCTAATGACTGATTTCCCCAATCTTTCTCCATTTTGATTTCCCCAATATACTAAGCTACCATAATACATCCCGATAGCATACCATTCTTTATTTGCCTTAATTGGTTATTACTATTCAAATATATAGAATGCTAATTTTAACCTAAACTAAAGTTATCAATAAGGCCGATTTATTTAAAGAGAGTTATTACCATATAGCTTAGCTTCTATTGCCATAGCTTACCTTCTATTGCCAATACAGGCCTTGAGCTCATCAGTAGGCTCCCATTGACATTTTCCATCAATCAAGGCGCAGTTTCCATATTCCATATAGCACCCATACTCTGGTTTCCATTCACATGTGGTGATTCCATCTTCATAAATGCTGATACATAATTGGCCTGAGCATCCTCCTACGACACAAACTTCTTCAGGCTTTTTCAGCACGCACCGATTGTTTTCACACACGAACATATCACATGGGTATGTGAAGCAATCAAGAACTGGGCATTCTATATTAGACTCGCACTCTTTTATTTCATTATTGAAAGGTGGGACAGAGTACGCTTGCATAAATGACACAATAAACAAAAGGAGAATAATTTTTTTCATTATAACATCTTTGTGTCCGAGCATTTCAGTATTTTCAAAGCTGTTACATTTTTTAAAAACCAATATGGCGGAGATTTTATTTGAAATACATTGAATTGCTATAATTAGTATTAGAAAAATGCGCTATTATTGGTGCTTATTTAAATCATATAAACGCAATATACGCAAAGGTCTATAAAAAGCTCAAAACTGTATTCTAATACACAATAAATTAATTTTAGATTGTAAAAAAGGTGAATAGCTGTGATTACCTCTATTTATGTCTGATAGTAAGTTTAGTTTAGAATTCAAATTTTATTTTACAATAAATTATAAATTAATCAAAACTTTTTAGTAAAAAATGGGCAAAGTTTCCACATTCCAAATCATTATAGCGTTTTATAAGCAAGTTTCTGCTTATAAAGAAGAGAAGAATTTTAAGCATTGATGACCTAAGCATTATTTCTTTGGAATTTATAAACACAAATTTGAAAGTCTATTCAATATGATTCTCTAATATAATGGCAGTTTAAAACGCTAATAAAATTTTTACAGTACAAATTAGGCCCATTTGTAAACATAATAAATTTTTTCAAGTCATTTATTTTACACAATTACATTTTTGAGATGATGTGTACATAATTAAAATATGTCAAAGCTCATTTGGATATTGCTGATTGTTATTCTATTAGCTCTTGATCCCTCTTCTGAAGAAACCCTTGCCTCAAGCCATAAGCCAAAAGCTAAGCTTTCTGACTCATACAAACCATCTGCCGATTTTTTCTTTATTGATTGAATGATAAGATTCGCTCTCTTTACCGAAAACTGAATTTTATGACTTATAGCATGTCTCAGAAGCCATGAGCTATGCAACATAATCACATTCTATATCATATTACTATGGGTTTTCTGGAAACTCTTTCACACTCCAAAATCAGTGTCATATATTACCCACTCAAGTAAAGTCGTAGACAAAAAAACACAAGAAGCTGTAATAAAATTCCTGGATGAGCGAAATAAAGCTATAGAAAAAGAGCTCTCAGCTATCAAGGCTTCTATCAAGCCAAATAATTTATCTTCAATGAACATAGAAAGCTCGATCAATTTGGTCCCAGAAATCAACAAGGTTTTGCAAGAACTTAAAGAAATAGAAAATACACATAAGGAATTTGAAGAAGAAATAAATGCTTCTCATAAAGAAATGTTAGAAGAAATCCATTATTTGACATTAGAGACCTTAAAACCTCCAGACCCAGAGTCAGCTAGCCTTGATTCTTATTGGCCTGAAGATGAAGAACCTGAAGAAAGAGAGATATAATAAATTTATTCACATAATAGTAAAAATGAATAATTATGGAAGGAGAAGATGTGCATGGGCTTGTAATAGATAACGGGTCTGGAATTTGTAAAGCAGGGTTTGCTGGAGATGATATGCCAAGATCAATTTTCCCTTCAGTTGTAGGGAGAACAAGGATGCCTGGGATGCAGATTGGGATTGATCAAAAGGATTCCTTTGCAGGTGAAGAAGCAAGGCAAAAATGTGATATTTTAAGCTTGAAATCACCGATAAAAAGAGGGATTATTACTGATTGAGACGACATGGAAAAGATTTGGCATCATACATTTTATAATGAATTGAGGGTTGCGCCTGATCTGCATCCTTTATTGATGACTGAGATTGCGCTAAATCCTCAAAATGTGAGAGAAAAAATGACACAAATAATTTTCGAGGTTTTTAGTATCCCTGCTTTTTATTTGGCGTCTCAGCCTGCATTATCATTGTATTCAAGCGGCAAAATAACTGGCTTGGTTGTTGATTCTGGAGATAGTATAACAAGTGCAGTTCCAATATATGAAGGATACGTCTTACCATATGCAATTAAAACTGTAAATTTTGGAGGTAAAGATGTTACTGAACTTTTTGTAAATTTGCTTAGAAAAAAAGGCTATAACCTGAACACTTCAGCAGAAAAAGAATTTGCAAGAGATATCAAAGAGAGAATTTGTTATGTTTCATCAAATTATAGTGAAGAACTCAAAGTATTTGAATCAACCCCAGGGATTAGCTATACAATGCCAGATGGGTCTTCGATTTCAATAAGCAGCGAGCGTATAATTTGTCCAGAAGCAGTCTTCAACCCATCATTGATTAATATAGATAAAAACGGAATTCATTTAATTGCGCATAAAGCAATTTTAAAAAGCGATGAAGAGATTAGAGATGAAATGTATCAAAATATTATGGTATGTGGGGGGAATACTCTTTTTAATGGACTTCCAGATAGATTCACTCAAGAAATTTCATCACTTTCAGAGAATCCTGAGAAAATTAAGGTCTTCGCTCCTCCAGAAAGATTAACATCTGCATGAATTGGAGGATCTATATTGGCTTCATTGTCTACATTTAATTTAATGTGGATTACAAAATCTGAATACGAAGAATCAGGGTCTCAAATTATTCATAAAAAATGTTATTAAAGATAAATTATGCCTATATAAATGAATAGCTATCAGTTAGGAGCTCTGAAAGTAAAATTCAATATAATTGTATGCAATTAATAGTACAAAGATATGAATCTGTAACTATTTTTTGAGTGTATTATATATTTGATAATTATCAATAATGATATGAAAAAAATTTCCAGCTTGGGATTAAATAGCCAAAGTAGCAATGGTTAAAGGCTTTTTGATGTCTTTTCCTATTTCAAATATAAAAATATCAATATAAAACAAAAAAAAAGCTATTTATGATTTTTATGATGGTTTACTACGAAGGATTTCCAAAATTTTTTCAGCTGAATCGTCTGAGTTGAATTAAATTATTTTTTTGAATTATTATTATTTATATTAGGTTTTTTTTCAAATTAAAATTATTTATGGATTATGATTTACATATGGCTAAAGCGAACTAGTAAGGCTTTGTGACCTTAGCAAATTGAAATATGAGCTTACCTGCGCTAAGCATGCCTTTGCATCAGTTGTGTCTTTAAACGTATAACTAAAACAAAACTCCTCCGAGGTCTTAAAATAAAACGTCAAAGTGCTTGAAGAATTTCTTTTTGAAGTGATTTTAACAAGATCCCGAATTTTTGCTTGTTCCACTAAATCACTGACAGGTGTATCTGATGAATTTTGTGAAGAGTCATCAAATAGTGTAGATATGATCACTCGTGTTCTCGTCACAATCATCACACACTCTTGCAAATGCATTTTATTAGTAGATCGATCGAATTTTCTGCACATAAAAAAAGAGACTCTTGGATCTTGCTTTCATTCATCTAATTCTTTTTTGTATATGAAGTTTGACGGCAAAATATTTTGTTTTGTAGGCTCTTCTTTGGTTAACTCTGAGATTGTTGTGCTGTCAAATGTTTTTGGAGCTAATGACCTAAATGCGCTTCCAGCAGCTGAGAGGGCTGTTTTTACTTTTCCTATAAAACTTCTCCTGAGACTATTTATTCTTCGTTTGAGGACTTTCGAAACTTTTGGTCCATCAGGATTACACCCTAAACAATAATCTGGATTGTGCCGATCAAGCTCAAGATTAAGCTTAGAAATCAGCTGATGGCATCCCAAAAACCCTCCTTCAACCACACTTACGAATGGAAAAGATTTCTTTAAAAACGCCAAATACAAATTCTCTATCATATTTTGAACGACGTCAATATCGCTTGAATCATCGCCTCGTAGGTCAAAATCAGTATGTTTAAATTCTTTACTTCCTAATAGTGTAATGTGAAAAACTTGCTTTAAATCCTCATACTGATCAGGGACAGCTAATAATGTTTTTACATCATTATAAGCTTTAGGATCCAAAATTAGTGTATTGGGTAAAAGTCCATTTTCTCTTTCTACCTCAGTCCTGCAGTCCAGAATAATAAGAGGCACTTGATTTCGAGAATTTTGGCACCACTTGCAAGTGCCTCCAGAGCAAGCACAAAGAGAAGATAATGGGTAGCATCTTTGAATTATTTCTCTAGGGAGAATAGTTAAGCAAAATTGTTTTTCAATCTTTATTAATTGATTTTCAATGTCTTTAGGGTTGTTGTAGTCAGATCTATATAAGCTTATATACAAAGAGTAAGGCAGATTTCGCTTAAGCTCATTCGCTCTTGTTAAAATTTCAGATAACTCAGCTTGTGTATGGATAGTAATCTCTGATAAGATTTGAGCTAAATCAGACAAATCGGTTTGTAGTATAAGATTTCGGTGCTTTACAATAATGGCAATTGCAATAAAGAGGATGTAAAGTTTATCATTTTCTGTCATGTAGCTTTCCCATAAGGAATATTGAACCTCAATATCACTGATTTTACTCGCAAGGAGAGTTAAAAACCAAGGAGTTGCATATAGTTCTGGTCCTATCTTATAATAATTGAGAAAAGAGCTGAGCTCAGGGTCGTAATATCTTAACAGTAGTCTATATAAGATAAATTGGGTTTCCAGAGCTTTGAATTCTTTATCTACAAACATCAATGGTAAGTAGTTTTTGATGAAATTACTGAAATACAAAAAAACTTTGCATAGACTCAATCCATCCCTAAAAAACAATAAGAATGGGGCTAAGACTTCGTTTAAACCTTGCTTATAAGTTATATGCTCTCTTTTGCAGTAAAAAGTTAATAAAAGCTCTATTAAAAATTTTTCCTTTTTAGTCATCAATTTTATCCTTGTTCTCTCTGAATCTGAACGAATAACTCGCTGGTTTATCTGGTCAAATGAACAAGTAATTGAAAACTCTTCAGGTTCTTCTGGAAGTAAAAAGAGCTGCTTTTATTTTACCTTCCAAACATAAAGTCTGCTTTCCTTTTCCATTTAATTTGAGTTTCTTAAATTTAGATTATTATTGAGAAACAAATAGTTGGAAAATTTTATTCTGCAGAAAATAGATATATAAGAAAATAATGAGATTAAGCCAAAATAAATCTTGATGTATATATTTAAATATTTTATTATAATTTTTAAGACTGATTAGATATTATGTATTTCTTATTCTCATGATATAATTTTATGTAGTTAAAAGGACATGAAAATGTGCAAAAATGATTTTATACTGAGTAAAACTGATTTTCATAAATAATTAAAATGAAGTTATGTTTATTTATTTTAATTTTATGCTTGACAGCTATTGCCAGCGAATCAAATGATGATGAATCTTGCAATGAAAAATGCACATGTGACGCTCAGCTTGGAAACAATAAATGCGACTCAGAATGTGACACTTGTGGATGTAATTATGACCATGGTGACTGTTATCATTTTTCTTTTAAAGATGCAATGATCATTGGGTTTACAATAGGTGGAACAATGCTTTTAGTGTAATTTTCAATTAGAGTTTGCTGCATTCTTATATTCAAATTTTATAAATTATTTTCCAAAAGAAATTCTAGAATAATAATGCAGTCAATGAGAAACACGAATCACTCAATCATTATGGATACCTTAAATACATCAAATAGCTTTCTTGTTGACACTGCTTTGAATGAAGAGTTAGTGGAGAAAAATATATCAAAGAAATATTTGCCTTGTGAATTGAGCATAAAGGAAAATTCCATTTGCACAATCTGCTTCGATTCCTTTAATGATAATCAGCCTATTCGAAAAACAGTTTGTGGTCATATATTTCATGTCGCATGTTTTGATTCATGAATCAATCATTCAAAAGAGTTAAGATGTCCAAATTGTAATAAAAAATTTAAATTTTATGCTGTGGGGCATAAGATCCCAAGAGTGCGTGAAATTCAGAATATCTCAGCCATTTAAATCTTCCAAAGTGAAGACTGTTTATAAATACTTTAATATTGAAGAATATTTGCAAGCTGCTAATAGCAAATTGGAAAATATTAATTATTTGATTCATAATAAATTTTCTTGTAAAAATAATTTGATTGAATTTCCATTTTTTGTTTTAATTTTTCAAGTTATATTTCCATTTTAGATTGAACAATAATTATTCAAATCAATATTAATGATTTGACTATAAGTTTCTTTATCTATTTAAAGGCATTACTATCTAACTTTAATATATTCTTGATCGTAAGGTTTTTTTGAAATGAAATTATTATTTTATAAGTTGAAATTCTCATATATATTTTCTATAAAGCACTTAGTCCTCATATTACATTTTGAGTGGTCTAATTAAAGTTAACAATATCGATGCTATAGAAGACCAGTCTAAATTGATTGAAAATAAATTAAGATTACTAATTAACTGTCCTTAGAAATATTTATTTTTTGCAAATAGTTGAGAAAGAATTTCATAGATTTTTTCTTTAACAAATGAAAACTGAGACTGAATGAAGTGAAAATATTGCTGAATGTTATGATAGATGAATATTGCAAACAAAGAAAGCGTTTAACCAATTTAAATATAATGAGGTGGCTGTTACAATTTTGTCTCAATAGGAGCGCTTAAAATTAGAGTTAACTTTTAATTAATTTAGTAGGAATTACAACAAATAAGCATATACATGGTAACCAATTTATGAACTATACTATACAAACTCTGATAATAATATGATCTTTTAAGGAAATAAACATTTAATTTGTCATGTATAAATAGACTTTTAGAGTTAAATAGCTATTATAATATATAGCAATTGGCATGGCCTCCGTTTCACTGGAATTATTACTGTTTTTCAATAATTAATATGAAGATTCTTAAAATACTTTTTATATCACTGCTTGTGGTATTTTCAAATTTTGTCTCAGGTCATGATTGTTCTAACGGCAGAGGCGATTATGATGATAGAGATGAATGCTCAGATGAGGATTCTCATATTTCAAAGAAAACTATTATTATTGTCGTTCTTATTGGATCATTTTTCGGTCTTATGTAAGCTTTATTTTAGAGGAATTGGGGTATGCATATTTATAATCATAAGAGATCAGAGACGTGCAGCAAGGCAAGCTAGCAATCCTGAGTTATCTACAAATAGAAACCTTGCAGAATTAACAAACCTAAGAAATAACAGTTTAGAATGCGAAAATCATAAAAAAACAATAAAAGTTTCCCCAAAAATAATAAATAAGCATATTCCAGCACGGTTGTTTAAGGTTGAAGAAAATTTAAGCGACATATTAGTATGTACAATTTGTTTGAGTAATATTGAAGCTGGTCAACTAATAAGAACTCTCCAATGCAAGGATATTTTTCATGCAGCTTGTATAGATGAATGACTAGTTGAGTCAAAAAAAAACAGATGCCCAAATTGCAATGCAGAAATAAATTTAAAATAGAAATTATTTTCTTGTCTTCAAATCGATATAAATAAATTTGTGAAATTAATAAAATTTTTGCTTCATAGAAAGCGCATATCAGTATATTAAGGTTTATAATAATTTAATATATTAAAATTATCCATAAGAGTTATATTTTAAGAAAATTTATTGCGTTACTTTTGCATCATACAGCGCCATCTAATCAAAAACCTTCCTGAATATTTTGAATTCTCCACATAGGAATTGAATTTTAATTTATATTAAAAATTTTTTTAATTTTCCTAATTTTTTATTCAAATAAAGCAAATTATATTATTTCAATGTTTATTAGCAACACCTCCTATGCTTTGGTTCTATTTGTGCCAGTGACTTTGTAAGACCTTCTTTTTCGTCATCAGCAATCCTGTCCTTCGTTTTTTCATAAATTCCTTCTATTAAAATCTCAAAGGCTTCACTTACCTTTGTCCCAATAAGTGCACTTGTTTCAATAAACAGCATTCCTTCTTCGTCTGCAAGTTTCTTCGCATGCTCACTTGACACTTCTCTCAATGCTGGATTTTTGTATAACAAATCAATTTTGTTCCCGACAAGAATAATCAAAATGTCAGGGTCAGCTTTGTCTTTAAGATCCTGGAGCCATCGCGGAATACTGCAAAACGACTTAAAACTTGTAACATCATAGACTACAAGAGCGCCAATTGCTCTTCTGTAGTGTGCTGATACAATTGCATGGTATCTTTCTTGTCCTGCAGTATCTCATATTTGAGCTTTTATAAGAACACCAGATTTTAAGGTGAAAGCACGAGTTGAGAATTCAACCCCAATTGTAGGGTTTGAGTTCTTAGGCTGTGTGTTTTTAAGATAACGGGATACTAAGTTGGTTTTTCCTACTGCTGTGTCACCTACTAACACTATTTTGTAAATAAAATCGAATTCTTCATTTGGGATGGTCATAATTGATAAATTAATGAAAATTATCAGATACTTGGAAATAATGCACTAAATTTTGTCTTAAAATTATTAATTAATTTTAAGGCCCTAACTGAAGCATAAACAGTTATTTATCAGCATTGTTTATGATTTTTTATAATTGCCCTTCAACAAAATGAAAATTAGGTTATTGTAAACTAATTTACTATTATGAAGCTTCCACTTTAATTTCTGAGAATATTTTGAAATGTTGAAGGGTCAACTTCAACAGTTCCAATCATTTTCATCTTTTTTTTCCCTCTTTTTTGTTTATCCAACAATTTAGTTTTTCTAGTCTGATCTCCCCCATAGAGTTTCGCCAATACATCTTTTCTGAAAGGTCTTATTTTTGAACTAGCTATTATCTTTCCATCAAATGCTGCTTGAATAAAAACTTCAAACTGCTGCCCAGGGATATTTTCTTTCAGTTTATCTACAAGAACTTTTGCTTTATCGTAGGCTTGTGAACGGTGCACTAGAAAAGTAAGTGCATCAATAGGGTCACTATTAATCATGGCTACAAGTTTGCCTAAGTCTGCTTCTCTGTAATCTTTATGCTCATAGTCCATTGTGGCCATTCCTTTAGTTATCGATTTCAAGCAGTCATAAAAGTCTACAATAATTTCTGATAAAGGTAAAGAGTATCTTAAGAGAACATGTTTGGTGTCTATATTGACAATTTCGTCTTGTTTAGATCTATGCTGAAGGCAGAAAGACATGACATCGCCTAAATATTCATTTGGGATGACAATAGTTATTGAGACCATAGGTTCAAGAAAAGTTTTTATTTTGAATTTGTCAGGCATCTCATTGCATTTTTCTATTAAAATTTCAGTGCCGTCTTTAAGGATAGCTTTGTAGGGGACACTTGGAGGGGTCATTATTACACTGATTTTATGCTCTCTGTCAAGTCTTTCTTTAAAAATGTCCATATGAAGAAGACCTAAAAATCCACATCTGAAGCCATTGCCTAGAGCTGCACTTTGATCTTTTTGTATCACTAAACTTCTATCTTCTAAATTATACTTCATAAGAGCTTTATTAAGATCTTCACATTCTTCTTGATCAACCGGAAAAACTCCAGAAAAAACCATGCACTTTGACTTTTTAAACCCTTCAAAGGGCACAATATCCTTATCATCAGCCATGCAAAAAGTATCCCCAATCAAAGCTTCACTAGTTTCTTTCATATTTAGAACAACATACCCCACTTGTCCACTTTCCAGTGAATTTCTAGGCTCTAATTCTAGTCTCATAAACCCAATTTCATGGACCTGATATGTTTTTCCATTGTTTATAGACCTTATACGGTCTCCTTTTTGCAATCTCCCATCAACAATTTCAATAGCACAAATTACACCATTTAGCCAATCATACCACGAGTCAAATAAAAAACATCGAAGCCTCCCATCTGTGATACCTGGAGGTGGAGGCACTTTTTCTATGACCGCTTCTATCAACTCCTTTACACCTTGCCCAGTTTTAGCAGATACCAAAAAAGGATTGTGTAAGTCAAAATGGGTTTTTAATTGATCTATAACGAGTTCTGGGACAGCTGAAGGATGGTCAATTTTATTTACTCCTGGAATTATTTCAAGGTTAGCTTCAAATGCTTGGTAAAATGTTGAAAAAGTTTGAGCTTGGATTCCTGCAGTCGCATCAACAAGCAAAATCGCGCCTTGGCAAGCTCTGAGGCTTCTTGATACTTCATAAGAGAAATCAACGTGGCCAGGAGTATCAATTAAATTTAGTAAGTATTGGTTTCCTTTGTATTCATAATTCATTGTAGCTGTCTGTGCTCTCACTGTGATACCTCTTTCTCTTTCTACTGCCAGTTTATCAAGAACTTGAGCTTTATCTACTTTTGTGCCTGTAAGTTCAAGAAATCTATCAGCTAGAGTGGATTTCCCATGATCAATATGTGCCACTATACAAAAATTTCTAATGTAGCTGCGTGCTTCTGTAAAGCATCTTTTTACATAAGAAATCATAACAATATTATGATATAAAAAACTGCACTTATACAATTAAAAAGCACTTGATTTCATATCTCCTATATAGCTGTAAAAGGCTCAAAACCGTCTTAATTTTTAAATTATCGCTAATTTATAAATATTATCATCAATATGACCAAGGTGATAAGCCCTAAGGAACGAGAAAAAGAGATGGAAACAACTCGAAAAAAATTTTTTGAAGAGTCCAAATTTGACCCTAATTATCAAAGATTAGGTCTGTTTTCATTTGTAGGAACTACTGCGATTTCTGATGACACTTATTCAAGAAGCAAACCTCCAAGGAGAAATGAGGACGGTTCTGTAAAAACTGCCCCACGAAACTTTTTAACATCTCAGGGTAAACGAGGGAAAACTTCAGACTGCTATTTTTCAACCTTTGAATATATAGAAGACAAATACGACCCTAAAAAGCTAAATAAAGACTACAAGGGAAAAACAGAGCAAATTAAAAAACTTCATGAAACTCCATGAAAGCCTGATGGACCAATCAAGACAATTTATTCATCTTATCCAAGCATGCCTACAATGAATTTCAGGCAAATCAAAAGAAAACTCCCAGATGGGTCTGTGTACACAGAGCCAAGGAATTTTCTTACGAATCCTCCCAAAAAAGGAGAAGCTGCTTCCACCCCTGGGGTGCTAATTGGTGGGTATCCAGAGCACCAAGCTGACCCATATAATAGAAAAGATCAATTAGCAAGAGAGCAAGCTAAAAGAGATAAAGCAAAAATGCAAGAGCAACCGTTTAAAAGCATGGTTTATGGGGAAAAACCGTTTTTTGATGACAAATCCACCTATGGAGGGGAAAACCCAAAGGGAAGAGTAAAAAGACCATCAACCTATGCAGGGATACAACATGATAGAGCCTTTATACCACCTAATCCAATGAGAGAAGGAAGCACTTTGGCACCATTTCCTGAGCACATGCCTGAACCATATGATCCTGCAATTAAAAAAGACAATAGAGAAATAGTTCCTTGGAAAACCACTTATAAAGAGAGGACAAAACCAAGTGTGTCAGTTTCAAGTATGGTTGTAAACCTTAGAACTGAGTATCCATCTTTAAGACATAGATAGTTAATAAATGATAAAAACACTAATAAGTTACTTTATAGCTAATCGAATTCCTCCGCTGAAATTCGAGTTGCATTATAAATTAGAATGTTGGATTTTCTCTAACTTTTATAATCAGCCTTAAAAAAAATTATTTATATATAGATAGCACAAAACAAATATTAAAGGGGTATAAAAAGTTTTAATTTCTTATTATTGAGCTATTTTATCTATTTTTCAAAGATTTTTTGATGTATCCTAAGTCAGACTATAAAATGAAAAATATCTTCTTACTAAGAATTCTTGGAGTTCTTGCTTCCCTTCAAGGTATAACCTTCCCCTCCCCTACATATCCTCCTTTCCAAGCTTACGACTCCGATCCTTACATTTACCCAGTTCTTCAGTCTTCATCATCAGCATTACAATTTTCCATCGATGCGACATCTACCATCACCATGTACTTGAATTCACAGTATCTCTCTACACTTAATAGTTCTCAATCAGTCAATTTAACATCTCTACCTCAAGGCTTTAGCACTTTGACTCTGACAGATCAAGATACTGAGTATGATATCTTGATTGGATTAGAAGGCACCCTTTCTTCCTATTATAAAGTCTATCTAGGAACAACTCAATGCACCTCCTCTGCTTGTGGATCTACAAACCAAACTTATATTTCAGTACAGACTAATGATACTTCTATACAAGGAAGAGTCTTTTCATTAGCCCAGCGACATCCATCATGGACATCAATCCCAAGCTTGCTATCATTTCCACTGAATGATTTTTATAATTATTTAGAGCTATCTTCAAACAATGGGATTGCTCTTTTTTCAGCATACAGAGTTCCATCAGCCCAGCAAGCTACAAATTTAACTATCTCAATTACAGGGATCAGTCAGACTTTTCATTTATCCCCACGATTTACAGCGGACATATATAGCTATACACTTGCACCTTCATTTGATAGCTCTTCTGGTATGAGTTACAATCTGTTTGTGAATACCACATCTGATAGCTATCTTACACTATCATCAAGCTTAGGCCTTTTTAGTAAAAAATACCTTTATTCAGGGCAGTCAATAAATGGACTTCTAAATGGAGGATCAGGTGATACTATTACAATTCAGCTTCAATCTGTTGCCAATATCAGCCAAACTTCTACTTACAATATCTATATTCCAGTTAAGTCAGTTGACCCTTATCTTCAAAGCTTAAATTTATATCAAGTTTCATCTTCGGACTCTTTTACAAATTTATCATCATCAGCTTTAGTCAGTTCTTGTTGCACAAACTACACTGAAGTCTCCTTTACTGAAAGCTTTTATCCCCTTCGTACTCTATACAGTGTTCAAAACTTCGACTATAGCTCAAGCTTGGGATTTTTAGTTAAAGCTATTCCTAATTCGCTTAAAGCTAATGCCCTTATACAGTTTAACCATTTAGGCTATAATTCTTATTATAGCAGTGGAAAAGTACTGGTGCCAACTATAGGGAAGAATCAAATAAATTTAAATATTACGGCTGAAGATTCAGCTTATACCCAACAAATAGAGATTGATCTTTATATGAGATCGAATAATACAGCATTAAAATCTGCGACAATTGAGGGAGAGTGAAATCCTTCTTTTAGCCCAAGCGTGCTTACTTATAGGGTTTATGTAGATTTTTATGCAACTCAATTAGAAAGCTACTTTGAAAGTCAAGATGGAAATGCAGTGATTGATGCAGGAGTATCTAGCCTAACCCCTTCAAACATATTAAACTACACTATTCAGGTTGGTTCTTCGCTTACTTACAGCTTAAAATTTACAGTCCGTGCAGAGACTTCTTCAATCTCTCAGCTCTACACTTTTGTTATTGTAAAAAATGATGCTTGTGGAAACGGTCTTAGATACTCTTCTACAGAACAATGTGACGATGGAAACCTTAAAAGTGGAGATGGCTGCTCATCTAATTGTCAGATAGAATCAGGATGAACTTGTAGTGGCGGATCGATCACATCTAAAGACTCTTGTACTGAAATCCCTCCAACAAATAATAATACAGATCATAATTCAACAGATCACAATTCAACAGATCATAACTCAACTGACAATACCAATACAACAGTCTGTGGGAATGGAGTTGTAGAGAGCGGAGAAGAATGCGATGATGGGAACACAGAAAATGGAGATGGCTGCAGTTCAAAGTGTAAGAAAGAGTCAAATGGAGATGTGTGTGGAGACGGCCTAACATCACCAAGTAGCAATGAAGGATGCGATGATGGGAATACAAATAATGGAGATGGGTGTAGCTCTTCTTGCCAAGTCGAGCCTGGCTGAAAGTGTACAAATACCTCATGGATTGAGGATGCAAAACCGTTACCAGACACTTGTATAAAGGTAAATTCCACTGTACCTCAAAACTCAACCTCTTCTTCATCATCTTCCTATGTAGATTTAAGCTACATAGGAGCAGCTTCTTGCTACTTGTTTGTGACTGCAATAATAGTTCTTATTCCATCCTATCTTTTTACCAGTTGGTATGGAGTTAATGAAGGCAAAGGACTAAATCTTTTATCTGGGCTGCTTTATGCACTTTTAATGTTTCAAACCCTTTTTGCAATGCACTCGCTTTCGAACAGTGACACAAATACAAACCTTTACAATTCTTTTGGGTGGTCTCATTTGAGATTCACTGAAATGTATACAATTCATCGTGGTAGATCAACTCTAGATATACTAGGACTCAGCGCTGATGATAATGGGATTTTTGTGAATAATATCCAATACTTTCTCATTCTTCTTGGTGCTATCATTACAATTCATATAGTGCTTATTTTTATAGCTCAAAAAGCCATAAGACAGCTTTATGAGCTCTGTGCATACAATCTCTTTATATTCCTTACTTTTCTACCTTTTGTTTTTTCTTGTGCTGAATCAATTATCAAAGTAGACAATGAAGACTCAGCTGAAATTTTCAGTTATGTCCTTTCCTGAATTGTATTAACTACCTATATCTCTATCATTATCACATGGACTTATTTATTCAAGAAGTGGATCAAAGATGAGAATCCTAATAAAGCAATTATCCTTATGACGCTTGGGCTTAAAATTGCTTCTAAATCTGAAAAATCCAACGATTCCACCCACATTAGTGACTTAATTCTATCACATTATAAAGAAAAACCTGAAAGTGGAGAATGGCACTCATTAGATGAAGAGCTAACTGATGAGCACAGAAAATCAAATCCAAGTTTATGAATGAGTGAGCCAATCAGCAAGGTTTTTTCTCCACCTGTTTTGAAAGTTGCAGCAATAAAAGAGCAAGAACAGCCAACTCCTCAAATGAAAATAATAAAATTCCAATGGATTTACATTTTTGAACTTTGGGTATATGGAACTATTGTGCTACTTTTAGGATGTGTTGGTTCTGGGAGGCAAGAGTCTGTGCCTTTGATATTGCTATTTGGAATAATTGGGATTATTGTGGTGTATAATCAGCCCTTTGTTCATGATATGTATAATACAACTCATTCTTTGATTCCAGGGCTGTTTGTGATTATAATCGTGATGATGTATGCAGAAAATGACATAGCGAAAGAAATAATACCGATTTTTATTTGTGGGATTATTTTAATAATTTTTGCAGATCTTACGTATGAGTTTGTAAAGCTGTTTTATGGGTTTTTGAATTTCCCAAGTAAAGATGAAGGGATTAGACAGTTTACAATATCTCAGCATGATGAGGATGAAGAAGAACAAGAAGATAATGAAAATGAAAATGAAGGACATCAAACACCTGCTTCATTGGGAAATGAGTCAGTTCCTGATGAAAGAAGCATTCACTCATTTTCGATTAATCACAGCTCTTCAGTGAGCGTTAATGACATCAGTATAAAAAGCCCGAGTTCTTATTCTATTAACAATTCACCGATTAGTGTGCATGAGATTAGTGTAAGAGAGGATGAATAATTTTTGTTAATGTAATCTTTTATAAGTAAAAATTCAAAAGTGTTTTCAGAAATTTAAAAAATCCATCTTAGTAAATTTTATACCGAAATATTTCTTTTAATAAGCATTAAAGAAAAATCCTTCGGGACGGTATTTTATCTTATAACTAGCCAATCACATTTTTAAATTTTTTGACTAAAAACTTAAATGTTCTAATAGAAATATCCAATAAAATAAAATCACTACCAACCAGCTAAACAAAACCTATGAAACAACCAGAACAGCTAATCTTGACTCCTGGCTACGTTCCGATGAGTCCAAAAAATGAAGCTAAACAATTAGAAGTAAAATCTCCGGCAACAATTTTGAGAAAGAAATCAAAGAAATTGTCACAAAAAATAATGTTCCCACCCAAAACACCCCACAATACAACACAATATTTAATTGAAGTGAAACCATTAATAATAAGTGACACCCAGTCACTATTAGGAACAATGAATTTATTTAATCTTGACCTTATTTTAAAGTAATCAAGAACCTGCAACTTAATGTAATAATTTTTCATATAAATAAGCCATTTTCTTGATAAAATTACAAGATAAATAATGATTTATATGATCGGCTCAGCCCTATCATTGTGCATCCACTGGAGTCATGAAGCATTGCGTCATCAAAGCCATTTTATTTTTATAATAAAATAATCCATTTATTATACCATTAAGAAAAATAGCCAGAAGAACTTATTAATTGAAAGAACAGCGTTTTTATCCAAGTATAAAGCCATAAGTATTATTTTATTATAAAATTAATCCCTAAAATTTTTCATATCTTCTTTACTGATTCTTTTATTATTGAAATGGCAAGTTTAATTATTGTCGATATTAATAAGTATATCCATAAAAAGGATCTGATGATAGGCGATAGAATTGAAATTAGTGTTTTAAATGTTGATTTCCCAGATAAGGATAAATCACAACTTAGCTGCCATATATCAATTGATAACCAAACTTATGGAGTGATTACTCCAATAAACTCAAGCAATGATAAGACTACAGTGAAACTCTGAAAGGACAGATTAATAAAGTTTAGTGTAATTAACATAGAAACTGCTGAAGAACTAGGAAGTGTAACTTTATCTGGCTCTATTTTACCAGACGAAGGCTTCCAATGACTTCCTTTATTTAATGAGAAAGATAAAGTGATTTTAGCCATTCCTTCCAAAGTGGACGCTCCTCGATTGTTTATTGCTCTCAGCACGCTCAAAGGAGTAAATCCTATATATGAATCAACTGAAAATTCAGAAACTGTTTCCCAAAATGAATCTTTATCAGAGTCAGAAAATGAATTTATGCCTGAATTGAAGCTGATTCAGTCTTCAAGCACTCCGTCTACTGAGCATCGAAACGAGAGCTTTTTGGAGACCCAATTTGTGCAGCTTGCCAATGAGAACTTTGCATTAAAACAAGAAATAGAAAAAAACAAAAGGAATTATTCTTCGAGCATGATGTCACTAAATTGTGAAATAGAAGAACTCAGGAAGAAGGAAAAAAAAGCTCTTGCAATTAATAAAATACTGCAAAAAGAATTAGGAGAAATTAATGAAAAGCATAAAAGTGAAACCTTAGAAAAAGAAAAGATCATAAAAGAATTAAAAGAAAATTTGGAAAAAGCCAAAAACGATGCCAAAGCAAAAGAAAATTCAATATTGATGATATTAGAAAATAAAGATAAAGTTATTTATAAAAAACAATGTGAAATAAATAGCTTGAAGAAAAGCATTTCTATGATGGAAGAAAAAACTGGAAATAGTAAAGAAATTGATATATTAAAAATGCAAATTTATGAACTGAAGCAGAAATTAAATCAAGTAGGAATAAAAACTGAATGTGAAGAATTGCATCAAGCACTTGAAAAGCATTTAATTGAAAGAAATCTTCCTGGGCTATTTAAATTAGTTCACAGCAATAAATATGCCTGTGGATCAAGTATATTTACTTTATTATTGAAGAATGGAAAGATTTTTTGTGAAATTGATGGTATTGAAATTTCGATAGACGAAATTATTAATTCAAGGATAAAAGCAAACATGAATTTGGCTGAAAAAGTTGGATCTTTTAATACTAAAATTAATGGAAAAACTAATTCTATGTTTTGTTGCAATACTGATGATATTGATACAGAAAATACTACTGATGGAGTGCAAAGCAGGTCATCTTTTGGCTCAGAAAGGACACTTTCAAGTTCACCTGAGCTAATAACTACTAAATCTGCTAAAAGAGCTGTTAAAGTTTCTAGCTTCATGAAAAGTTGTATATCTCCAAGAGAGATTGCGCAAAAAGTTCCAAAATCAATAAGAAAAACTTCATTCAATAAAACTTTTCTCTAATTATTTAATTGAGTTTTAAGTTAATCATATTATATTTTTCAAATTAAATTCTTTTATATGGAATCAATTATTTGCAGTTTTATGAATTTCAGCTTCTCATCTATGCTTATACTAGTTTTAAATTCATAAAAATTTATTATTATAATAGTAAAACTTTTGGATAAGCTTATTAAACTGTCTTAAATAATTCCTAAAAAAACAATAGATAACATAATTTTTTAAAAACCATATGTGTCATAAAAACAGATTTCCACATGTGAAACTATATTTTCTATCCAATGCATAACATAAATTTATTTAATATATATTATTCTCTTCTGATTCATTTTTAATTAATAAAAATAAAAGACAATATTGCTTACCGTCCATAATTTTTTAAGTTCTCCTGTAAATTATCCCTTTAAAGTCCTTTATTTATAATTTGCTAAATTCAGCAGAACCGCCGGTTAATCTACCATGATCATACTGCCCATAATCCATGAGAGATAAATCAATGGAGCTATAAATTTGATGGGCGCTCATCATTGCTATCACATATTAACTTTATTGACAGAAATATTAAACCCATTGATGATAGCTTAAGAATGTTTTATATCCGATGCAGAAACTACTCAGGCATTCATGAAAAATTCACAAAAATAATATTCGATTATAAAATAAATCCGCCTTTTCAGTCATATCATAGAGAAGTTAAAAGATGAAATAAAGTAAAAGGGCAAAAATATGAGAAAAAATTTAAAAGGCAAAATAGGCAACTTCAACATATGAAATTTTTAGATTTGGCTGAAGGGGTGTACAAGAGTTTATTTAAATAATGAGTGATTTTATTAACAGATTATATTATTATATGCTATTTAATTGTCTTTGTAGACGAAATAAATGATTCTAACTCTATAAAAATCGTTCAATCAATAAACAATTTTTAGGAAATTTTCCAAGGTGTAACTAAATCAAGGATGGAGACGGAAGCATAATTTGATAAATTTTTCCAGAAACACAAACTTCAATTATTTTAATTTTAAGCATAAACTTAAAATACTCCCTTCATTTGCATAGACAATATACTTATGACATAATTATTGGTAAATCTCAATTGCTCCAAAGTAGCGTTTCCTTGAATACCCACACTTAAGTACTTATTTCTAAAAATCGCACTTAATTCACCTCCATTTCCAAACCATCGTACAAATTCTTTGTGAAGTTGAGCATAAGTCCATGACCTTTTTACTTCTATTGGCTATTATATCCTCTACTATCATCACCATTATTTATTTTAAGAATGCGAATGATGCAATTATCAATAAATTACAATTGTTTTAAGGTAGCAATTCCATATTCGCCCCAAAAATTACCGTTATAATTATAATAATTTTAGATTATCAGCGTTTTAACAATTGAATATTCTTCTTATTAAGTCAAATAAATAACATTTTATAAATATATTCAGTTAAATCTTTTGATTCACACTCTAATCTTTAACCAAATTCTCCAATTTCTCAATATAAAGAGGCCATTCATATTCTTATTTGACAGCTGTTATGACAGCTCAACTGCCAAGAGTTAGGAGATCAGGCACAGTTAAGAGATACACAACAAAAAACTTTGCTGAAATAATAGAGAGACTCTCACTCGAGCCAAACAAGATGGCCCTCACTGATGACCGGCCAATTCTTCCATGCGGGATCTGCCTTATAAACAGACCTACTCTTATATCTAGTGCCTGTTGTTTTAATGCTAAATATTATATAAAAATAGTTTATTGCTCTCTCATAGATGTTTAACTTTAAGACAAATTAAGATTTTTAAATAATTTTATTAAAAAGATTTAGATAATGAACAAAATTATTATTCAGCCAAGCAGAAGTTCGAACAAAAAGAGTTCAAAATTTACAAAATCCCTAAAATCACCAATAAAGAAATTTTTCACTAAAAAGAAGCATTACCCGCTAATGCTGAAACATCGCCGGTTTATCTATCATGATCATACTGTCCATAATCCATGAGAGATTAATCAATGGAGTTATAAATTTGATGAACGTTCGTCATTGATATCACATATTTACTTTATTAACTGAAATATTAAACCTATTGATGATATTTTGAAATGGTTTTATAGCTGATGCAGAGACTCCAATGACATTTATGGGAAATTTGCAAAAATAAGATTTGATTATAAAATAAATCCTCCTTCACAGTCAGATCATCGAGAAGTTAAAAGATGAAATAAAATAAAAGGCCAAAAATATGCGAAAAAATTTAAAAGGAAAAATAAACAACTTCAAAATATGAAATTTTTAGATTTAGCTGAAGGGGTTTACAAGAGTTTATTTAAATAATGAGTGATTTTATTAACAGATTATATTATTACATGCTATTTAAATTGTCTTTGTAGACGAAATAAATGGTTCTAAGAAGCATAATTTGATAATCTTTCCTAAAAATTTTGCAAATTTTAATTATTTTAATTTTTGGCTTAAAACCTAAATCCCTCCCTTAACCTTCTCGAGAATTTTTATGATACAGTTATTGGTAAATCTCAATTGTTCCAAAGTCGCATTTCCTTGAATATCCACACTTAAATACTTATTTCTAAAAATCACACTTAGCTCGTCTCCATTTCCAAACCATCGTGCAAATTCTTTATGAAGTTGAGCATAAGTCCACGAGCTGTTTACTTGCATTTTTTGCTGTTGGCCAGTCGAATCTTCTGCTATTATAACCAATTTTTGACATTGAAGTACACGAATGATGCAATTATCAATAAACTTCAATTCTTTTAAAGTAGCAGTTCCATGTTCGCCAACACTCAAATTATTATTCCCAAAAATCACAGTTAATTCACCTTTATTTCCAAATATTTGCACAAATTGGTTGTGAAGCTGAGCATAAGATCACAAACCATTTACTTGAAGTGTTTGATGTTGGCCCTCCTTATCTTCTACTATTATTATAAAGTTTGGAACTTGAAGAACACGAATGACACAGTTATTAGTCAACCCCAACTGTTTCAAAGTATCAGCTCCATGAGTGCTTACACTTAAATATCTTTCCCCAAAAATCACAACTAATTCACCTTGATTTCCAAACATTTGTAAAAATTCGTTGTGAAGCTGAGCATAAGTTCATGAGCTTTTTACTTTTATTGAGTGCTGTTTGCCCATTATATCCTCTACTGTTATCCCTAAAGCTTTCCGAGAAAACTTATAATTTGTAGGAAGATGCCATTTTCGCATTATAATATTTAAACAGTTAAGAGCTATCTGAATGCATAAAATTTTTTATAATACAACAAAAAAATATTTACGTGCTCAAAGGGAGGCTAGAGCAAATTAATTACTTAAATTCACAAATTTTGAAAGCTGTTAAAATTCTAGAAAGAAATGTATTTATCTACATTAAACTGTTTTTATACTAAAATATATAGAAAATAATTCTAGCTATTTCTAATCTGATGTTGTGATATTAGAAATTTATCTTGATGCTATTATAAATAAATTATAATATTGACAAAACATAAATACGATTGATCTGAATATATAAGCATTTAAATATATACAGTATTTCATTATTTCAGCAAATATGTGCAAATAGTTTATAAGTTATTTCAATTTTTTTACCCATCCTTCACCTTTCCTTGCGCGAAAAAGCTCCACAAATGTCGTTTTATCAACTTGCTTTAAAGAATCAGTTGGTTTACTTAAAAGAATTCAGGTTACTCCCTGTGTTGTGAAAATTCCCTCAACATCTGCTAAGCAAATAATGCTATATAGTAACTTTGAATCTAAAGCAGGTACTTTATAAAAATAAAAGCCCCGAAAAACCTCTTCTAAAATTCTTTTTCTCCATTTCTTGCCAGAGGAAAAATAGAGGAGACCATCTCTTGCATCTTCTATAGGGTCTTCCATAATTAATTATGGATCGGATAGAAATTTCTATGTTCGATTCTGCGTAAAAGGCTATAAAGTTGAGTTTCTAATTTTCAAGTTGGTTTATTATTTTTAGATAATGTTTAGGGTACTACCGATATAGTTTAGGAGTTTATATAGGTCTTGCAGATCACATTAAATCCATTAAGTCTTCTCAGAATTCATAAGACATTTTATCCATCTTCTTCTTTATGACTTTAATATTATAACTTAAGCCATAAAGACTTTAATATTACTGATAATTGGGGTTAGAATAAAATCTATAAAATAAAACAAAAATTGTATATTTAGAAAAAGCCAATCTTAACCTTAATTAGCTTAATTAATCCATCTTCATCTACGCTCCCAGATACACATCTGCAGTAAGAGAATTCTCCCTCAATGCTGCGTTTTATTTTAAGATTTTATTTTAGATATAACTGAATATAATTACTTCACAAATTCATATAGAACCATTTGAGAGCCAAAATACGGCACAATCCCATTCTAATATCTTATCTAAAGAACCTGATCGACTAATGATCCTCCTTTTTATATCAATTGAGGAGAGAGGAAAGCATGATATTTGTAATATAGAAGTAAGAAAAACATTCTCTTTCAAACAAAATGACAAAGTAAACAAAACCTAGGATAACAAGAGCTGGATTGGGGAAGAAGAAATTCTTAAATCAAATTACCTTCAATCTTATTCCTTCACTCTCTGCAAACCCCAATCACTATTGAGGTTGCCTTTTACCTTAAGTCCACAGGACAATATCTTAATGATATTTCATTACAGATGCACAAAATGCTCTATGATTCATAGAATTTGCGAAAAATATATGACTATAAAACATGCCGCATTTTCAGTAAAATATAAAAAAATCAAAAGATGTGCTAATGAAGAGGAAAAATCTCATAAAAAAATAAATTAAAATAAATAATTTCGAAATATAAATCTATAATAATTGTTTAAGTGGTAAAATGATTTAATTTTATATTAAAAAAAAATTCATATTGCAAGTATAAATATAGGAAATAAATGCTTTGCAAGATTAACTTACAGCAAGTAGAAGTTACAGCTGAATTAATATAGAAAAGGAGTTAACTTGTAGCACATTTTGATATAATTTTTAATTAGGATTAAATTTTCATTATTATATAATTTGTATCTCAAATATGCAAAACAATTAATCCAAATCACTTATATAGCTTCTACTGCCAATTTGCATGCTCTCAATGCTAACATTAGAAATAGGCCGCTTCTATAATTTAAGTTTGCTAAAATAATTATTATGCTGTTAGCTATATGAAATCCTTTTTGAAATATTTCAACCCATCCTTTCTCAGTCTTATAAATTTAGAATTGAACTAAATCCACAAGAAAATCAAAAAAGATCCTTCTCATTCTTATCCATTTACAAGTAATCTAAAAAGCTGATTTATTCAAAATTATTACCACTAGAATCAGTCATAAGATTTTTAAATAAAATATGGAATTACAATCACTCAAAGAAAGACTTATTTCCTCTGATATAAAAGACGGGGATTCTTCTCTCCAAAACAGAGCAGAATCTGCCGATTTAAATTCTTTATTGCTAACAGTAGCAAATTCTTTTCTTTATATTGGCAATTTTTATATGTTGGGAGTTGCAGCTAAAGAGTATTCATTAGCCCTTCAAATGCCAGAAAGTTTTTCTGGTACCCTTGCAGGGGTGAATTGAACCTCTTCTGTACTCTGTGCGTTTATATATAGTTTCTGAAGCAATTACCAATATAAAATCCCCACTGCATTTTGTGCATTCATATGTGCAGTTGGTAATTTGATGTATTTTTTAGCCTATGATCTGGCAAGCCCGTTTTGGCTATTTTTAGGAAGAATAATGATAGGAGTTGGAGGTTCTCGTGTTATCAATAGAAGGTACATATCAGTTTACGTCCCTGTAAATGAAAGAACATCTTGGAATGCTTATTATGCAGCTGGCAGAGTTTTAGGAGTTGCATTTGGGACTTTTGCTGCAGCTGAACTTTACAATGTAAACTCATCCTTCTTAGGGCTTACAATAAATGGCATGAATTCTTGTGCATTTGTGATGGGAATCACTTGGCTTTTATATTTTATTTTAACAGTTTTCTTTTTTACAGAACCCGAAATTATAAAAATAGAGAAAGACAGTGCAATAAATTTTCAGTTTCCTACTTTGATAGAGTCGTTACCGCTTATTATTGTACTTTTCGGGTTCTTTTTTCCAAAAAGCGCACAAGAAATTTTATTTATTTCACTTCCAATCATAACGGACGACTATTGGGGGTGGCATATCGACAAGGCTGGGGAATTTCTAGCTTTAATTTCGCTAATTTCATCCCCAGTTCACATATTTGTAGCTTACACATCTAAACATATCCAAGATAGAGATTTTATTATAATTTCTCAAGTCATGTGTGTCTTAGGATGCCTATTCATGGTAGATTTTAATGGCTATTCAGAATGGCAATACATGATTGGAGCATTTATTCTGAATTTAGGCTCAAATATGATAGATGGAGTCAGCACTTCATTAATTTCAAAAGTGATCCCAAAAAGCATCGCACATGGAATCTGGAATGCTGGCTTTTTAGTTACTATAGTAGGGCAGCTTGGAAGAGCAATAGGAGGAGGCTTTGTAGGTGTAACCGGTCTCGGCGAAGACAAAAGCAATGAAAATTCCATGCACATAACTTTAACATTGCTTTGCGCTATGTCCTTAGCATCAACAATGGTCGGCTACAAATCTCTTCATCACAAATAGTGTTTATTCATATAAAATTAATTCGTTTATGATAAATTCCTTATTTAAGCCTATTTAATATAGCTTTCCAAGCAGACTTGGTATAGATCCTCCTCCTAGCGTTTCAATGGTCGACACATCAACATAGCAGATTTCTCTGCCTTGCAAATTCACAAGATTTTTAGCTTTTTGTGACATAAAAACTACTTCTGTAAGCTTAGTTGGTGAGTAAAGTGTTTGGAACGATGCTGCATAATTATACATCCCAGGATGTCCAACATCAATAATATCATACCCTTTCAGGGATTGTTTAACTCTCTCTACTTCTAATGAGTCGATTGCAGCTAAATTCAAAACTGCATGCTCAGGTGTCAGTGACATGATTAAATTTGTATGGTAAATTGGGAATCTTTTTTGGTCAGAAGCTCTAAAAATCACTGGTTTCCATTGCTCTGAGTTTTTTGAGCCATAATTCATATACCTCACCATTTCGTTAAGAACTGTCTCAGATGATCTATGAGAAGTTGCCATAAAAACTTGTCGATTTTTGGTATCCAAAACAAAACTTCCTGAGCCTTCTAATGCTAAGTCGCCTTCTTCGAAAAAGGTTAAATCAATGATGGTTGGATATAGGGTTTCTAAATACTTTACCATATCTTTTCTGCGCTCACGCTTCCTAGAATCACTTTTCATTGGAAGTAGGAACAAAAGCTTTGCATCTGTAATTGGAGGCCCAAAAGCAGCAAACCAGTCTCCTGCGAAATAGGATTCTAAGGCTTTTATGTCGTCATTTCTTCTACTGGTTACTGTGATGCCGTAGGACTGCAGAGCTTTTTCAAGATTGTTTAACTCAATTTTGCAAATTTCTGGGAATAACTTGGGGCTATTTTTAATAAATGTGTTGTCTTTTGACTCCCCAGGGTTCGAGCCAAATTTTTGGGGTTTTATTATCATAACACTGCTGGCGAATGTGGCTGAGAAAAGAGATTCGGCTTTGGGTTCTGGGATTAAAATTTCTACTTGGTCTGGTTCAGGGTTTTCACTTTCTGTTGAAAAAAGTCGAGATTGGAATATCCTGGAGGACTTAGATGAGCTTCTGAGGCATAAGAGAGAAAGCCTAGAGAAAACCATATCAATTAAAATAGATTTATTTTAGTTATGGAGTATATCATTAGAAATATCAAACGTTGATAATTTTGATAAGAAAATAATATCAAGGAAAAAGCCTAGTTAATAATTTTATTTAGAATTGTAATTAGCTTTCTATTTGATGCAAAATTATCATCAAGCCAATTTAATGTACAATTATTTTTTAAATATTTTTCCTAACTTCTTATTTTTTACAGGCAAGCTCTCTTTTGCTTTCGGAGCATTAAGCGACTCTAAAAACATTATCATTTGGTTTTGCATGTCTACAATCACTTTATTTTTCATCTCTATTTGTGATAATTGATGTACTGATTCTTTTGTTTTTAACTTTGTTTGTGCTTCTTTTATCTCAATATTTTGGTTCTGTATTAAAGCTTGAAGACGACTGATTTCTAGCTCATAATTTTTTTCTTTTTGATGAATGGTATCTACTAAGCTTAGATTTTCTTCATGAAGCCTTGAACTTTCTAACTGCAAAGTTGCTACATGGTCATCAATATTCATTGTGGATTTCTCTGAAACTAAATGTTCAAGCTGCTGGATTGACCTAATATATGAAATAATTAATTTTTTTGCATAATTTTTTTCTTCAGTTGCCTTTTGTAGCTGCACTCTTAAATTAGAATTTTCTATTTGTGAATTATTTGCTTCAAACTCATTTAATTTTTTTTTGCATTCTTCCAACTCAATTGCAGCAGGATTTTCAGATTTTAATAAATTTGAAACTTCTGCCAGCATCTCATTTATCATCTTTTTAAGTTCTTCTTTTTCAGCTGCATGCTTGCTTGCATTTGAGTTTGCATTAGCTTCTTTAAGCTGTACGATGCTTTTTTCTTTTTCATGAATATTTTCTTGCAGAGCCGCGATTTCTTTAGCATGCTTTGTATTTATTAAATTAATATTTTGTTCTTGCTTATGATTCAGCTGAGCAACTTGTTCGATTAAAAGAGATTTCTCTTTTATTAAATTTTCTTTTTCAGAAATTAATTTAGATTCTTGGGTTGATAAAGTTGACTGTAAATCAGTGATTCTTTTATTCATTATTTCCATTTGTGTTTTGTTTTCAATTTCTTTGCTTTCAATTAATTGGTTTAGCTGGGAATTCAATAATTTTATCTTTTCATTTTCTTTAACAAGTAAAGATTCTCTTTCTCTTGCAGATTTGAGGATATTTTCAAAACTTTGCTCAAAAATCCCATTTTCAGCTTTTAGTCCTCCTTTGGTTCCATTCACTTTTTTATTAACCCTTTCTAGCTCTTCCTTCAATTTCTCAATTTCTATATTTTTTTCTTTCAAAGCATTTTTTATCAAATTTTCATAATCAATATTTTTTTTCTTATCTTTAATATTTCCTTTTCTTTTTACCTCATTTTCACTCGCATTTAGTTTAACCCTCACTTCATTCAATTCCGCTTTTAAAGACTCAATATCTTGCCGATATTTTTCTTCCCTTTCATCACTTAATTTTTCCAATTTTTGTAATTCTTCAATTAATTTCATTTCTCCTTCACCTTTAACAACTTTTTTAAAGACTTCAACCTGCTGTTCTAAAGTTTTATTTTTTCCTTGAGTATCAATAAGCATAGAGTTTAAAGATTCAATTTGCGATTCCATGTTTTGTCGTTCTTGTATAAAGGCTTGCTGAGTTTGACTTGCAAATTGTTGAGCTTTTTCAAACATATTTATAAGCAGCTGTTTTTCTACTTCTCATGCTTGAGGAGCTTGTCTTGAGTTAGGAGCTTGTTTTGGGTCTGGCGTTGTAGATGAGCTTCTAGTTTGTTTTAGTTTAAGTTCACGGGCAGCGGTAAGCTTCTGCATTATTAATTCTCTGAAGCTGAAACCATCCTGATTTTTTGCGTATTCGAAATCCTTTAATTCTTCCATAATCAAGAAATTATAAGCAATTTTCATATATGAAATATGGAGAGCTCTAAAAAGTAACTTCTAGATAGAACTGCAGAGTATCTTATTCAGAATAATCAAAAACTTAGTAAAGAATATGCTGAGCTTAAAGAACAGTATGATAAAATTGTAGTAAAATCTACACCGAAAGCAAAAACTCAGAATGTCCATAATATGATTAAAGCAGCCATAGGAACTCCTGAATCATCTAAAAAAGTTCTGAGAATATTTGAAAAAGATATTGAATTACTTGAAAGAAGGCTGCTAATACCAAAAGATATTGACATTGAGTATAAATTAGAAATTCAGATTAGAGAGCTAAAAAAACAACTAGAGTCACTTCGAAAGGAAAACGAAAGACTTAACAAATTAACTTCACAAGCTAAAGAAGCAGCTATAATAACTCAAAATCCAGAAAATGATCTTCTAAAAGAGATTAATCAATTAAATAAAGAAATTACAAAAACTGAATCAAAAATTACAAAAAATGAAAAAATGCAAGAAGAATTGGAACAGAAAATCCCAACTTTAGAGTCAAAATCTTATAAATTACTCACAAAACTAGGAAAATATAAAGAAAGAAACGATGAAAAAGCAAAAAAATTGGAGGAGGTGAACAAGAAATTGACAATAATAAGCAATAGCTGGAAATCAAACGTTGCCAAATATCAGCAAATAATAAAAGAAATGGAGCAAGAAGAAGCACAAATCAAAGAAAGGTTTGTTGGGATAAAAACAAAAGTTTTTAAAAAAGATCAGCAGATGAGGCTACTCCACATGACTCGCGACGAGCTCATTTCAATGAGAAACTCCCCAGATAAGCCTGACGATGGGATGTTCCGCCCTGATGTAAATTTCTTGTACAAGCCATCAGTAAATGCTTTGTATATATAATAACTAACCTAATATGGCCTTATAATGTGGAAATTAATTCGAGATATTGATTTCTCAGCAATTGTTTTCGGACAAGGTTTGTCAATTCTCAACACATTTACAGGGGTTTTTTCGAAGCTTTTACTTAATTTAGGCTTAGATACTCCTTTATTTCAGCTATTATGAACTTATTTCTTAATCTACACAACTTTTCAAATTTTTTTCTTAATCAGCAAGCAAAAATTCCCATGACGCCATGGCTGAAAATACGCAATTGCCTCTATTACAGATTCCCAAGCTAATTTCTTGACTGTTTTAGCTTACCAAAAAACCAGTGTTGTAAGTGTCCTTACTCTAGTAAACACCTCATTGATATTTGTGATGATTTTATCATACATTTTTTTAAAGCACCGGTATAATAAATACCAGTACTCAGGAGCTGCAATTGCTCTATGTGGAGTCTGTGTGATAATTATATCAGATCTTAGGGATAATAACTGGCTATGGGGAGGGACTATTGAAGGCGACCTTTTCGTTTTGATAGGGTCTATTTTATATGCAGTGTAATTTTTATGCAGGACAAATGTATATGTGGAATATTTGATGAAGAATGAGCATGGACCTCAAGAATATTTGGTGGTTCTTGGAGGATGTGGTAGTGTTATAATGCTTGTTGAGTCGATTTGTTTAGAAATAGAAAAAATACGAAGCATTGATGGAGTTTACCAAGGTAAATTATATGCAGTTCTTTGTTATATGGGATTCTCTTTTACCATGTTAATGATATATTCATGCACGCCTTATTATTTTGAAAGATATGGCGCTGCTATGTTTAATTTGTCACTTTTAACGGCAATGGTTTATGGGCTGCTTTTTGGAATCATGATTTTTGGAGAGTCAATGTCCTGACTCTATTTAATTGGCTACTTTTTTGTGATGACAGGAATTTTTGTATATAATCTCCCTAAAAGGAATACAAATAATGAAGGGAAAGACACAATCCTCACTGCTTTGTCTTCTGCGAGCAGAGATGAAGCGAACTTGAGAAAGTTCACATAATTCTATAATTAAATATAGCTGAAATAAATGAATCAAAATTTTATGATATATATAATAAAAACCAAAATAAAATCAGATCCGCCTTTTCCTATCAGAGATCATGCATGGGATTCATCATCGAATAACGTTTGGAAAATTGACATTTTATTAGTATAATTTTAAGATTATCATTTTTTGATTTCTCTCAAACTAAATATGCTAATAAAAATTTTTTTGATGATAGTAATTATATTCGATTCTATAAAGGTAAATTTTAAAAATGTTCATGAGTAAATAAAAAGGATTTCACGTAAAATAATTTATTAAGGTAATAATTTCTGTATATAATCTAAATGTCCCCAACAGAAACAATCCGCATTTGTCTAGCTGGTTAGGATATCAGGCCTTCACCCTGAAGACCCGGGTTCGAGTCCCGGATGCGGAACTTTTTTTGCAATAAGGTGAAACTTCAATAATTCTGCTATTATTGTCTCAAAGCTCTAATCAAGTATTTAGAGAAATAACAAATGAATAATTATGCTAAAATATCATTAATCAATCCAATTCAAAAATTTTGGACATTGGGCGGGATCTTTTTATAAAAATAAATGTCATCGGTCAATCGCTTAGTTATCCCAGATAAAACCTTCGCTGATATTCCTAGAGACTCAGAAAAAGCTAATTCTTCAGCCAAAAAACCTCTAGATAACGGATTTGTATGGCCTACACTGCACCCTCACTCGAAATCCTTACTGAGTTCTGATAAAGTAGCTCCAAGCTCTTTCAAGTATAGCTCTCAATCTAGCAATCTTGCTATATATAGCAATGAAGACGAAATTACATGGCCAAAACTAGAACATCAATCATCCTCTTTTTCAGTTCCAGCTGATTCACCACAAGTTGATCCTACAATTTTAAAACCCATCGAAAATCATCTTGAAGCTGAAATTGAATGACCTTCAATTCACAGTCATTCTCACTCATTAATAAATTCTCATTCTCCTAATTTAGATAAAAAAGAAAACTTTGAAGATAAAAGTATAAATAATAAGCCTGCAGAAACTGCAAAGCTTGGAATTCCTGATAAAACTTTTCCATTTGTGGTTAATTCACAAAAAATGAAGAAAAATGTCCAATACAATTTTCAGAGTATTAAAAAAGAAGAAAAAATAATTCAAGATAACTATATGAATCAATATAGCCTCAATCCATTTGCTCAAAATTTCCAAAGCCAAGTAGAAAAAAGTGCGAAACCATGGGGAGTTCCTAATGAAAATGTGCAAAAGGGCCAAGATACGAAAGAACTTGATGATTGGGATACTCAAAGAAAGATATCGATTACAGGAAATTGGTATTATGTAGAGAAAAAATATCAAAGCATTGTCAATAAAAGGCCAAATGAGCCCCAAAACTCAGCTAGAAGAGAATCAGCAGATTTTTATAGCTTCTCAAATCAAGCTCCAAACATTATGGATCACTCTGCCCCCAGGCAACTCAAAATTGAGCCAAACGATCCTTCTATTTATTCATGCAATTCTCCAAAAATTGATCATACCTACAAGCCTGAAGAATTTGACCTTCTAACCTATAAAACAATTCCTTGCAAAATCGGCAGTGTTTGCACAGGTCTTTGTCCAAAATATCATTATCAAGGAGAAAAAAGGAGATCTCCTTCAGAATATACCTATATTCCAGAGCTATGTTGCAAAGTTGGAAATTGCCAGCTAGGTGACAGATGTATAAAAGCCCATAATATTATAGAAATCTTATACCACCCACACATTTATATGACTTTTGACTGCCCATACCCAAGACTATCTAATGGCTGCTATCTTGGCCAATATTGTAATTTTACTCATATTAATCATCCAGAAAACCAAAAAAATATGATAGACCAGCATCGTCTTGCCCTTCAAAGAGTATATAAAAAACATGCACAGCTAGAAGAGGTCCATAAAAAACTTGTAGAAAAAGAAGAAGAAATAAAATGTCTAGAAAATTCAATTCTTTGCAAATGCAAAGAAAACCTTAAAAGGGTTATTATGATCCCATGCGGCCATGCATTTTGTGAATTATGTGTCAATAAAGATGTGTGTGCAGAATGTGGGAAAATTGGAAAATCCTATCCAATTCAATAATAAAATAATTTTGAGAATAATTATTATCTTAAATAAATGAATAATAAAATGTGTTTAATCATATATTATTTTGATGTTAATTGGCTTATTTATGACTCTTAAATTGATTAAGCATAATTTAGTTCAACACTCGAAAATGGGAATTTAGCTGTCTATGAAAATTATTAACATTACATTTTAAATGGCAAAACTAAGCCTGAGCAAAGAAGAAACAGTAAGATTGATCCTTCAATACCTTGAAGCTAATGAATATCATCGAGCTCTCATTGAGCTTGAAAAGGACTCAAAAGTGAAATTGCGACGATATGGCAAAGAAATTGACTTTTTCTGCAATCTAATTACAGACGGTCGCTTCGAAGATGCAGAAACCTTCATTACACCTCTAAAAAACCGCAGCGAGTCAAGCTATAATAAAGTTCTTTACACCTTAAGAAAGCAGCGATTTTTAGAAGCATTAGAAAGCGCCACAGATCCAAAGCTCGATGATCTTGTGGGATGGCTAAAAGAGCTCGAATCAGTTGCAGCAAGAGAAGATTTCAGTGAGCTTTGCCATATAATCAGCCTGAATAAAATAACAGACCATCCTGACTATGCGAATTGAAATATCTACAGAGGACGCATCAACTGCTTCAATGACTGTTTAAAATTTTTAAGTGAAATTTATCCTATTACTCCAAGCGAGTTACCTAAATGCTCATTAACTGAGCTTCTAGGACAATTAAATAGTGTTGAAATTTTAGGGGAAACTGGAAATATGAGGAGTCCGAAGTTTAACTCAGAACAAAACAAAATAAGAGGAAGCTTCAGGTATTCTCAAGAATTGAATGAAGATAAAAAAGAAAACGCTTCTGAAGGAAGTCTAGTAATTAATGAAGCAGAAAATCAAGCAGATCGTGAAGAAGAAGCAAAAGGAAACAATAAAAAAGTGTCGTTCTGGAACATACCAAAAGTGACGGAAGAAGTTTCAGATGAAGAAAATAAAATTATATATAATATTGATCAACTTGATGCAATGTCGCCCGTCGAAGATCACTCATTAGGTGAAGACCATGAAGACATGTTCAGACAATCCAGCCAAGAGCTGATGGCTAGTTTTAATCCTGCTCTACTCAAAGAAATGGCCCGAATTGAAGACGCCAAGCCAATTCGCTGTTCAGCCTTCAACGTCTCCGGTGACTACTTCGTCCTTGGCACTAATTCGAACTCCATCAAAGTTTGTTCAATGCACAACATTGTCGACGGTCTCATGTATAATGAGCATCAAGGCCGTGAGCAGTACATAGACATTGTATTTGAGCTTCGCCGAGCTTATATAGGCTCAGTATACTGTATAGATTGGTCACGCTCCGAAACCCAAATTGCTGCTGGCTACAGTGATAAAAACATCCGTGTCTTATTTTGTCCAGACTTTTTAGAACTCCAAGAAACCCAATCAGAAACCTTGATGTGTGAAGAAGGCAGATATCTTAACGGAGAAGGCGAACTCCCAGAAATAATGGAAGTTGTACTACAAGGACACCAAGATATCGTAAGAACTGTCTGCTATAATCCAGTTGATGATAGGATTTTGTTAAGCGGAGGAAGCAATGATGGGGATATCAAGGTTTGGAATACTGAAACTGGACAGTTTTTACAAAAATTACAAGGACACAATGGGTCAATTTTCCAAATAGCAGCTGAAGGGAAAGCAAGCTATTTTATATCAGTCGCAACTGATAGGACGCTTAGGCTGTGGGATTTAAGAAGCAATAAATGCCAAATGACGCTGAACGGGGAGTCTTTTGCAGAAATGACTTCGGTTGCTCTCACTAATTCAGCAACACAAGTAAGGGCTGAAACCAAAGACAAAATTACAAATATTTTTTTGAAGAGGCAACAAGGTAAGCAAGCTGCTCCTGCAAAGCCAAATTTAGCTGCAGTTGGCCATGCAGATGGAATAGTAACTGTATGGGATATCAATGCAGGAAGACTGTATTCAAAGAATTCATATCACTTAGCTGAGTGCAGAAGTGTTGATTTTTCAGCAGATACCCGATGGCTTGTTTCTTCTTCATTCGACCGCAGCATTGGTTTAGTACAAATGGATAACGGTTCAGCTTGTAGGCTTGAATATCACGAAGATAGGGTGGTATCTGCCCGATGGCACCCATTTTTACCAATTTTGTTGTCAACTTCTGCAGACAAAACTGCAAGGATATTTTCTCCATAATAGCCTATTAAATAAATATTTATGTTAGATTAATATGTCCGATTTCTCAGACTTTGATCCAGCGAATATAAGCTCTTCTAGTGAAGAAGAAGTTCCTGCTAAAAGAAAGCCACAAGAAAGCTTAGAAAAACTTGAAAAAGAGTCAAAATTGCCAAATCCATTGGAGCTTTTGGCAAAAGCAAGATTTTATAAGCCGATAAAAGTAGTAAAGGAAAAGACAAAGGTAAAGGTAAACCCATATGAAAATGCAGTAATTAAAAAAGAACCTGTAATGAAAGCAAATGAATCAGATGCACTGGAGCAGTATGATTATTTTGCTAATGCTGGAGATGCAGTTTTAGAGCATTGGAATGCGCCACAGGAACTTCCTGATAAAGAAAAGCCACTTGATAAGAGAAAATTTATAAGAAAGCAAGACTTCAGGAAGAAGAAAGTTGAAGGGCTAACAGGTGTAAAAGCTAAAGAATTTTTGAAGCGGCAAAAAGGCCAAAGCACGTGGAAAAGATGGAAAACTGACGAAGAAGTTCAGATGAGACAGAATTATGACAGCTAAATAATTTTAATGTAGTTGAATGATTAAATTAATATAATTTTAATAAAAATAGAAATAATTTCTGTTATCTTAATAACATATTTTTCCTCAAAATATAATTTAATTTTCTTAAGATAAAATATTTAAGATTAATTTCCAAAGAAAATATTACAGCCTGAATTCCTCAAATCTATTTAAAATAATTTAAAGCCTTTTAAGTATTTTCTATAATAGTTTCAAAATATAGAAAAACCCTTTTAGATTTATTATGATCGGCTAACGAAATTCTAAAACATTTTCCAATTTTTATTTTTATGGCAGATTTAAGCCTTTTAAAATTCCAATCAGCTGGCCAGTCAGGAAGTTTATAAAAATGGTAATAATTCTAGATATCTGATAATCTCTCTGAAATTTATCATATATTATAAAAAAACAAATGGGTTGCTGCAATCAAAAAATTTTGAGAATCCAAGCTGAAGAGGTCCAAGGATTTGGCGTTGAGACTCAACTAGAAAATGAAGACGGATTCAATGACATCAGCATCCTTACCTCAAAATCTGAGCAGCCAAATTGTAGTAAATCAACATTGGCTTCTCCAGCAGACTCTCCTCCAGGTACAATGAGATACAATTTTCATTCTTTTCGCTATAGAACTGACTATGAAAAAGCATTTCTATCTTTTACCTCTAATAATATGCTAAAATAGGATGAATGGACCTTAATATAGTGTAAAATTAGTTATGCTTTAGATGATTTAAATCTAGGGATAGTGTTAGATCTTCACTTTCACGATCTGTAATTTCTGAAATATTATCAAATCAGTTCATATCTGGTGATATAATTTCTTTATTGAAATTTATAGTTCTTTCTATTTTTATGGTTGATTTTTTTAGGACCTTGTAAGATCTTGCACGGGTAACTGCTTCTTTTTTAGCGGTTCAAGGAGATTTTCGAATAGTTGGCTGCTCTGAAGGATTTAACTTGGAAGTTTGCTTAATTTGAGCACTACGTGGAGTTGAGCTAGCAATCGTTTGTTTCTTTTGTTTTTCGCTCCCTCTTTCTGAAAATATAAAAGTTTGTTTTATTACTTTACAAATGAAATCTGCTTCAGCTATCCTTGAATATTGTTTAAATAAATCTATATTTTGTGAAGGCATAATTTTTTTACAAATATTATCCCCCAGATTTTCCCTCTTATGAAAATTTTCCATAAATGTAAAATCATTTTCATTTTGAGCTTTGCTCAATTCATCCTGATATTTTTCTATTAATCCTTTCATTTCTTTTTGTGCTTTTCTATTTTCATCAATATTTATATTCATTGTTTCTGTATCTTCTGTGATTTTCTGAGTCATTTCTTTTTCTCTGCTATCAATAACTTCTCTTACAGATTGATATAACTCTGAAAATTCTGCTATTAATTTATTTTGGATAGTTTTAATGCTAGATTTTTTTTCCTCAAGTTCATCTTGCTCTTTTAGTATATTTAATTCAATTTGTGAAACTGAATTTTTTAATTTTTTTAATTTTTCTTTATGCTTAGCTGCAGCTTTACTAATAGGTAAAATCTCATGAGATTTATGACCATCTTCCAATATGCAACCGACACATAAAATTTTTTTATCAATATTGCAAAATGCTTCAAATTCTTTATTGTGATTTTTACAAATATTTTGATAAGTCTTTTGGGTTTTAATTTGCATCAAAGCCAAATTTATAGGAAATGCTTGTATATTAGGTGCTAAAGATACAAGTTTGCAATTAGGACATACAATTGATTTATTTGAAAATAACGAAATAATGCAGGGTTTACAAATCGTGTGTCCACAAGAAATGAGTATATGTGGAATATGAGTATGATTTTCAAACTCAAATGAACATTTAAAGCACTCCATATTTTATTATAATAAAATATTCTGATGAACTTAATATTTTATAGGATATTAGCTATTTTACAAAAGAATTTACAATATTCAAATATTAGGTATTTATTATAAGCACATCACCATCCTCTTGAATATTAAGAGGCTGTTCTATATTGGATTCGTCTTCGCTAGCCTCACTTTCTTCTTCACTTTCGTCACTTTCTTGTGATTCTATTTCTGTTTGTTCAATTAGTCCTTTGCTCATTAAGATTTTTAAAGCTCCTTTTCTCATTTCTTTAACAAGTCTCCTTGCTTTCGGCTTCAAATCTTCTATACTCAAGACTGTTTCTACAAGTTTCTCTATATCTGCCAGGAAGCTTTCGACATTTTTATATTCAGTATTTTTGGCTTTTTCTTGTATTTTTCTTAGATCTATACTGTTTTCAATTTCTTCAAAATCCAAAAATCTCTTTTTCTCATCCCATAAAATGAATTTTGATGAAATTTCTTGAAAAATTCCTTGCATCCATGTTTCTCTTCTTTTTCCAGACACTGGCTTTGGTTTAAATACAGTAGCGTCATACGTTCTTTTGGGTCGAGTTTTTTTATTTATTTTAGGCGTTTTCAAAGTCAGCTCAGGCTCTGGAAGTTCATCAATATTTATTTTAATTGTTGAGGAAACTTCAAGCACTTCTTCCTTTCTCATTCTTTTCCGCTTTTCTTCCTCTTTTGTAGGATCATATAAAGGACAAACTTTCTTATTCTGTTTATTATGCCCAACCATCCCACACCTACCACAAATCATATTTCCACGCCCTGTATTAAATAAAACAGCGCCAGACTGATATTTCTGTATGCATAGATCTTTCCAAGCTTTTTCTTCTTCCAACTTTTTTCTCTCTTTTTCTAGCTTCATTTCTGCCTTTCTCTTCATTCTTTTCTTCTCTTTAAGTTCCTTTGTTAAAGAATTGATGATTTGCTTTTTTTCTTGCTTTTTCTTTTCTTCAATTGTTTTTGCTGCTCTTTCTTTTTCTATCTGCAGTTTTTTCATTTCTTCATTCTTTTTATTAATGATATATTTATTTACCAATTCTTGATCATCAGTGAATTTAACGTAAACATTGAAAGTTCCATCAAGATTTGGGATTTTTTCTGTGATTTTTAGAGCTTTTCGTTTTGGTAAAGTAGGAGAACTAGACGTAGGAGGCAGCGGGATCTCTTTTTTGTTTGTGTTTATATTTTTTAGCGTATTTTGGAGATCAGTTAAGGCTTGCTGCTCATTGATAACTTCTTTTTCTTCACATTGCTCTTGTGGCATATACAACCCATCAGCTTCCATTTTCCTGAGAACTTGACCATTTTCTTCTTCATCATCTGAGCTGCTATCATCTTGATAATCTACTGCTCCTAAAACACTTATTTGCTTTCTTAGGATTTTATTGAGCTCTTTTTGGTAATTTTCAATTTGTTGCTTTGATGGTGCATTTTTTAAAATTCTTTTGAGAAAAGAATATCCGCAGTTTCCAAAAGTAGGGTCACCTCTCCCTAACACTTCAATCATTCCTCGCTTTCTAGCTTGAACATAAGAACCTGTAAGATTTCAAGGAGCCAATAAAAGCTCATCTTCTATAATATCAGCTAAATATTTAACCCTTTTATCCTTTATTTCTCTCTTGAGCGTCATAATTGAGCTAAAAAGCTTATCAAAGGGCAAATAAGAAATTCCTTTGTCTTTTAATTTCTTTTTTGCAGAAAGCATACTCTCATACTTACATAAATCCTCAGGAGATATTTTATTGAAAATTTCTTCTTTTGAAGGGAGAGTAGGACTTGACCAAATATTATCAGTATAAAAGCATTTAAGCTCTTTAAGATGCTTTTTAATTGAATATTTAGGAAGATGTGGTAGATTTGACACAAAGGTATCATTGCTTACTTTATTTTCATTTTCTCTCAGAATTTTTAATATCAGTCCTTGTCTTCTCTGAGTAACAAATTTCCTTAGTTTCACTGAATTTGGTGTATAAACTTTAACTTTTGGCTCAGTTTGTCCATAAGTATAGACATGCTGTAAAGGTCTCAAAATTCATTTATTCTTTTTATGGATTAAAATAAAGTCTGTTTTCTTGTGGTCATGGTAAAACAAAGGAGCTTTCATAAGTTTGCTTTCAAATAAACATAGGCTTCGGCTATCTTTTAAGTGTCCTAGAATAGGAAGGTTTTGGTTATGCGAGAGTCTTTTAATTATTCCTAATTTCCCTGTATGAGATTCTAAATACATTTGGTCTTGTCCTTTGAAGTATCTTGTTATTCTTGAAGTCATCCCATTATTACTTATCAGCGGGGGTCTTTTTTCTATGAATTCTGTAAGAATAAAAGCACCACGCTTAAGAGTCAAGTCTTCATATGTTTGAAAAGAGACATAGCCTGAAAGTTCTTCTTTTAAAGGATATGATAGTTCAGGGACTTTTAAAATTGCTTTTATTTTTATTGGATTTGAAATATTAATATAAACTCTATGAAAATCTCTTAGCTCTGCATCATCTCAGTTTCCTTTATTTAAAGGATACTCATAAGATATATTTGCGTGATGAAGCTCTTCTAAGATAGAGTTTTCCTCCTCTGAAGCTTTTGTAGAGTTTTCTTCTATTTTAGATTCTGTGGGAGCAGTTTCAATATCAGATTCATTATCAGACACATCACATGCAGGTTTATTTTCTTTTGCTTCTTCATCTGTTCTTTTATAATTGAGAAAACGCAAATCAAAAACCAGTTTCTGGAAATCCTTATTTATTTTTTCATGTGTAGCACTTTGTGTGTCATAAAATGAAAGATCATCCCAAGGCAATTTATCAAAAAGAAAATTAGCATTCTTATAGATTTCTTGCTTTGCTGTATAATTCTGAGAAAATAACAATGGATTTACAGCGAAATTTGTTTTTTGGGAAAATTTGTAATTGTCTTCAATTTCACCCCACAATGAATTGGTTGTCTGTACTCTGGGTTCAGTGTAATATTGCAAAGGGTACGAGATATTTTTCTTGGGAGTTTTATAAAAATCCATCTCAATTGGGAGTCTTGTGCTTTTTGTTAAAGGCTTGATTGGGATTAATAAGTCATCATTTCTAAGTGTTCCATTGGTTTTTGGAAATATATCAATTTTTTTATTCAATATAGGCGCTTTAGTATCTATAGCATTATTAATGAATAGTACTTTTTTATTTTCCTTTAAACTTCCTGAGTTAATATAAATTCCATCTTCTCTTCGAAATACAACCATAATTTCACGCTTTTTTTGTTTAAGAGGAGGTCCATTCCAAACTATATTTTTTAAAAAGTCACCTTTCTTGATTTCATTACGCTTTCCTTTTTCTTTCTTAGTGAATTCTTTAAAAGCATTTTGAGTTTCATCTATTTCTCTATTAAGCTGCCTTAGTCTTTTCAACAAACATCTTTTTTCATAATCTTTTGTTTCTAGCTCAAGCAGCTCAATTCTTTTCGGCTCTGCTGAAATATCTCTTAATTCTTCATAAAATTCCTTTAGCTCTCTCTTATATCTGGCAAGCCTATTCATATAGTCAAAATACTCCCCAACACTCCCATTTTTATCAATCTTAAATACATCATCGCACTTTTTATATTTTTCTTTAGTTGACTGCAGTGGTAAATATATTTCAGTTCATTTAACTATGGCTTCTCCAGTTGCTTTTATAAATAAAGGAATTTCATAGCTGTAGTTGATTCTAGGAGATGAAATTGAGATTGCTTCAGAATTTTCAATAGATTTTTCTGAAACACAATCATCTGCTAAACTCTCTATATCTGATCAATCATCTGGATGCTTTTCCTTTTGAACTTTAGGAAAATTTGGGATATATTGAGATTTTTTAGGTTTTGGTACTTCCACAACCTCAATGATATCGTCTAAATCTAAGACTTCTTCATAAATTTGTTCTAAATCAGACTGCTCTTGATACCAAACATCCATCTTAACTAGAGATTATATAAATAGATGCCCCCTAGCATTTTAATTGAACTAATAAGCCATTTACTAAAGCCCTTTATTTTGAATTTCATAAAATCAGAGTCTTAACTTAAAAATATTATAGCTTTTTCAATTGACTCTTCAATTGGAACTACGAGTGATTTAAGCCACCTAATCGATTTTCTCTCCACAAGTTTCCATTCATCTTTCTTGTCCGCACAATTTTTTCTCAAATATGCTAAAGCTACCAATGTCCCCCAGACTTTTTCTTTTTCAGCTATCTCAGAGAATTCGGGAGGAATTTCAATTTTTTGATTTAAGAGCTGAATAAGCTGTTCAATGCACCAAAACCCTTCCGTTGATTGAAGTTTAATTATCGAAATATAAATTCCAGAGTCAACTGATATAATGTCTGATGAGCAGTCTTCTTCTTGCTCTTCTTGCTTTTCAAAGCTTTTAAAGTTTGAAACTCTAGGCATAGCTAGGGTTTTTGATTGAGCTTTTGCCTTTTTTTCACATTTCACTGCTGATGCTCCTATTCTCAACGCTGATGATGGCTTTGAGAACAAAACAATTCCTTTTCTTTCAATACCATCCAAGCATTTATTTTGTGGAAATCTATATCGAGGCTGATTCGAAGCAAAAGTTTCATATGCAGTTGGAGGCATATCTCTAGGTCTTGCCACAGGAACTTTTCTCAACTGCATGTCTCCAACTACAGCTTCATTATTTCTTTGAATACAAATATAGGATGTAAGATTTGAAGGAATTCCGTATTCTTTAGAAAGCATAACTATTTGGCTATTTTTTACATTCACTTCCAAATCACTTTTTCCTAATTCGGAAATCCTATTATAAGCCCATAGCTTGAAAATTTCATCACCAGGAGTTATGTGAGTTCTATCAACTGGGATTGTAAATTCTCTTTCACTTTTAATTTTAGAATCATAGAATTGGAGTCTTGGCATTGAATTAGGGATTATCTGGCCTAAATGAGCATATAAAATAAATCTATCACCGTAATAAATTCGTTTAGTATTTCTTATATTTGGAGCTGTATCAGCTTCCCAATCTAATTTTCAGTCATTTAATACAGGCATTAAGCATTTTTCAAGAGCGTTTATTACCTTTTTAGATAATTCGTCTAATGATGATACAAAGGAATAAATCCCGCCACCAGCTCTAGCAGATTCTTTGATTAAGTAAGTAGACACTGCATCCCCTATACCAATAGAATGCAATACAGAGCTATTTGAGTGTTGATTTATTAAATTAACAACTGCATCTGCAGAACTGACTTCTCCATCTGTCAGCAAAAATATAGATCTCGGAAAGTCTTTTCTCGGCTCCTTTTTAAATATTTCAAACAAAGGATTATAAATATTTGTTCCTCCCATATTTGCTTGGAATGTTGCAATTTTCGATATCACTTTTTCAACATTTTTAGAGTTATAAGGAATTGGCTCGCTATTTAAAAATTCAAATCTTGCACCAAAACTGACTATATTAAAGCAAGACCTCGGCGGAAGACTTTTTAAAAATAAAATAGCTGCTTGCTTTGCGAGGGCGATTCTTTGTCCTTTCATTGAGCCGCTTCTATCAATCAAAAATATAAATTCTCCACTTTGGTTCTGCAAATCTTCAATCTCTTCATTTTCCTCAGGATACATAGGTAAGAAGCTCAGCATAGCTGCATATTCTCCATTCCTTTCTTGTATAGTGCATAATGGGAAATTAGAGTCTGCAGTTTTATATAATATTTCAATACCATCATTAGGCACATATTCATGGCCATCTTTAAATCTACCATTGAGATGCAAAGCATTATCAGATAATTTTCAGTCAAATGGGTAATTCTTACAAGAGAAATCTGAAATAGGTGTATCAGCATAAATATCGATACTCATCCCAATACGATATGTGCAATTTTTTGCTCTAACTAGAGGAATTGTGCTACTTGTTGGACTTCTTCTTGATCTGAAATGCTAGGAGCAAGCGCTTGAGGAGTCAAACTTGCAGGAATATAGAGTCTCCAAAAATCAAGCTCTGTAGCAATAGGAGCACTAAATTTAAACTGAATTCTCACTTCAGCGCCTGGAGCAACGTTTCCAACATTAACTACCATTCTGTCTGGACTTTTTGATTTTGCCATAACTGCAGTGTTTCCTTCAGATATTGCATCTTGATACATTTCTGTAGCTTTGGTTTCTTCTTCAATTGTAGCTTCTAAAATAGATCCATCTGGGAGATGGATACTCATGCCTGTAACAACGGTGTCGTTTTCTACAGGAAATACATATTCACACTCAATGGGGTCATTTTCAACGTTTTTATAAATTTGGAATAACTCTATGTTACACAAAGAATTCCTTACTGTCACTTTGATCTCTAAATGTTTTAGTGCTATTGGATGCCTTTCTTCTTGCATATATCTCATCAAAAACAAACCAAATGGTCTTAGTCCAAAGCAGCAGCATCTGCATGCCATTTTTCTTATTATATGAGAACAGTATCTATTTTTACATAATTTTCCAAACTAAAATTTTACAAAATTTTCCAGAAAATTTACAAAATTGGTTTTTGGACACATATTGTTTTGTCTCCAAAAAATATTATTCATTCAACATGCAAAATATAAAGTGTTTTATAGCTGTAGTTGATTCTAGGAGATTAAATTAATATAGCTTCAGAAATTTTAACAGATTTTTGTGAAACACAATCATCTGCTAAACTCTCTATATCTGATCAATCATATGGATGCTTTTCCTTTCAGACTTTAAAATAATTTGGGATATATTGAGTTTTTAAGTTTTGGCTCTTTCACAACCTCAATGATATCGTCTAAATCTAAGACTTCTTCATAAATTATTTCCAAATCGATTACTCTTGATACCAAGCATCATCTTAACTAGAGATTATATAAATGCATTCCCCTAGCATTTTAATTGAACTAATAAGCCATTTACAAAAGCCTTTCATAAAATCAGAGTCTTAACTTAAAAATATTATAGCTTTTTCAATTGACTCTTCAATTGGAACTACGAGTGATTTAAGCCACCTAATTGATTTTCTCTCCACTAGTTTCCATTCATCTTTCTTGTCCGCACAATTTTTTCTCAAATATGCTAAAGCTACCAGCGTTCCCCAGACTTTTTCTTTTTCAGCTATCTCAGAGAATTCGGGAGGAATTTCATTTTTTTGATTTAAGAGCTGAATAATCTGTTCAAAGCACCAAAACCCTTCCGTTGATTGAAGTTTAATTATCGAAATATAAATCCCAGAGTCAACTGATATAATGTCTGATGAGCAGTCTTCTTCTTGCTCTTCTTGCTTTTCAAAGCTATTAAAGTTTGAAACCCTAGGCATAGCTAGGGTTTTTGATTGAGATTTTGCCATTTTTGTACATTTCACTGCTGGTGATTCTCTTCTCAATGCTAATGATTGCTTTGATGACAAAACCATTCCTTTTCTTTCTATACCATCCAAGCATTTATTTTGTGGAAATCTATATCGAGGCTGATTCGAAGCAAAAGTTTCATATGCAGTTGGAGGCATATCTCTAGGTCTTGCCACAGGAACTTTTCTCAACTGCATGTCTCCAACTACAGCTTCATTATTTCTTTGTATACAAATATAGGATGTAAGATTTGAAGGAATTCCGTATTCTTTAGAAAGCATAACTATTTGGCTATTTTTTACATTCACTTCCAATTCACTTTTTCCTAATTCGGAAATCCTATTATAAGCCCATAGCTTGAAAATTTCATCACCAGGAGTTATGTGAGTTCTATCAACTGGGATTGCAAATTCTCTTTCACTTTTAATTTTAGAATCATAGAATTGGAGTCTTGGCATTGAATTAGGGATTATCTGGCCTAAATGAGCATATAAAATAAATCTATCACCATAGTAAATTCTTTTTGTGTTTCTTATATTTGGAGCTGTATCAGCTTCCCAGTCTAATTTTCAGTCATTTAATACAGGCATTAAGCATTTTTCAAGAGCGTTTATTACCTTTTTAGATAATTCGTCTAATGATGATACAAAGGAATAAATCCCGCCACCAGCTCTAGCAGATTCTTTAATTAAGTAAGTAGACACTGCACTCCCTATTCCAATAGAATGCAATACAGCGGTATTTGAATGCTGATTTATTAAATTAACAACTGCATCCGCGGAACTGACTTCTCCATCTGTCAGCAAAAATATAGATCTCGGAAAGTCTTTTCTCGGCTCCTTTTTAAATATTTCAAACAAAGGATTATAAATATTTGTTCCTCCCATATTTGCTTCGAATCTTGAAATTCTCGATATCACTTTTTCAACATTTTTAGAATTATAAAAAATTGGCTCGCTATTTAAAAATTCAAATTTTGCACCAAAACTGACTATATTAAAGCAAGACCTCGGCGGAAGACTTTTTAAAAATAAAATAGCAGCTTGCTTTGCGAGGGCGATTCTTTGTCCTTTCATTGAGCCGCTTCTATCAATCAAAAATATAAATTCTCCACTTTGGTTCTGCAAATCTTCAATCTCTTCATTTTCCTCAGGATACATAGGCAAGAAGCTCAGCATAGCTGCATATTCTCCATTTCTTTCTTGTATAGTGCATAATGGGACATTAGAGTCTACAGTTTTATATAATATTTCAATACCATCACTAGGTACATATTCATGGCCATCTTTAAATCTGCCATTGAGATGCAAAGCATTATCAGATAATTTTCAGTCAAATGGATAATTCTTACAAGAGAAATCTGAAATAGGTGTATCAGCATAAATATCGATACTCATCCCAATACGATATGTGCAATTTTTTGCTCTGACTAGAGGAAATTGTGCTAGTTGTTGGACTTCTTCTTGATCTGAAATGCTAGGAGCCAGCGCTTTAGGAGTCAAACTTGCAGGAATATAGAGTCTCCAAAAATCAAGTTCTGTAGCAATAGGAGCGCTAAATTTAAACTGAATTCTCACTTCAGCGCCTGGAGCAACATTTCCAACGTTAACTACCATTCTGTCTGGACTCTTTGATTTTGCCATAACTGCAGTGTTTCCTTCGGATATTGCATCTTGATATATTTCTGTAGCTTTGGTTTCTTCTTCAATTGTAGCTTCTAAAATAGATCCATCTGGGAGATGGATACTCATGCCTGTAACAACGGTGTCGTTTTCTACAGGAAATACATATTCACACTCAATGGGGTCATTTTCAACGTTTTTATAAATTTGGAATAACTCTATATTGCACAAAGAATTCCTTACTGTCACTTTAATCTCTAAATGTTTTAGTGCTATTGGATGCCTTTCTTCTTGCATATTTAGGGATAAGTTCACATAATTCAAACCAAATGGAATAGGTCCCCGTCAATAACTGCAATATCTTATTGCCATTTTCTTATTATATGAGAATAGTATCCTAGCAAAATCAACATGATAATAAATAAATGGCGATATTTATAAAAAATATAATTTATCATTTATTTATAAATTTCTCTCAATTGCATTTGATTTTTACAATTTAAATTATATTGATATTAGTCAATTAAAAATAATTCATTTTACATTTTAAAAATGCAAGGAGGCTACATGCCAGGATTTCATAGAGTGAAAATCGCTCAACAAGTACGCAAGACTCACTTCACCTTGGGTGAAGAAGGAGTGGCTTATGCTACAGCTCATTCCGCTAATTTCAAGCCAGTATCAGCTCCAAGCCCACAAAATGAAGGAGTTAATAACAAAAAGTTACGTACGTCAAATCTTAATTTAGGAGCTGGACAAAACCCATCTAATTTCAAGTCAGAGTTTACATCTCAGTACCGAGCTCATTCTTTGGAGCCTAAATCTGGTTTCAAAGATTCTTTCGACATGAGAGCTCACAATATTATCTTAGGAAAACAAGAAGTCAGTTATTCTACAACTGCTAATGTAGCATTTGATGATAAGTGTGGAGTGTCCCACAAACAAGAAACTACTGGAATAAGCAGCAATAAAGCAAATCTACGCAAGCATCATTTCAATCTAGGAGATGATCCCAATACAAGTTTTTCAGTTATGAAATCTGACTATGTCCAAAAGCAATCAGAAAGTTTTAATGCCGGAATTAGAAATGAAATAAAAAACAATTTAAGGTCCTCACATTTTGATCTTGGAAAACAGAGTGCACCTTTTGTATCTTCAACTCAAAATGAGTACAAAACAAAAGCACCTCAGCCAAGATCAGTCACGCCTGGAAGAATCAATGAGCTTAGAAAAGAGCATTTTCAGCTTGGAAACGACCAAGGAACATTAGTAAGCATAAATAATCTCGCATTTTCTGCCAAAAGTGGTGGAGCTCAGCCACTTAACCAAGAAAAGCTTAATGACCTAAGATCATCCCATTTTGTGCTTGGAGTAACCCCTATAAGCTATTTAACAGCTACCAAAGCTGTTCATCAGCCACAAGAAATGATCCCATCCAAGCCAGAAAAATCCACATCAGTCAGACAATCTCACTTCAAGTTAGGAGAAGAAGCTCCATCATATCATACAAATTATGCTATAAATCATTCCCATACAACCAGAGACACTATAACAGGACCTGAAAGGAGTCAGAGTGCTGACAGAAGTTCCAATATCATTTTAGGTACAGTAAATGCTAATGCTTATACAACATCTGGAGGTGCTTTTAAAGGAAGAAATGGCGAAGCTGGTAGGCTGGACCCAAGTTTAGAAAAAGATTTGAGAGGGCATCATTTTCAATTAGGAGATAACGGGCTGAATTATAAAACTATTAATCAGGATTATGGAGAACAAAAAGGATATGGAACCAAGTGGGATCCTAATAGAGCAAAAGAGATGAGAAAGGCACATTGGGCGATGGGGTCTCATCCAAAACAATTTTTGCCTGTGTCTAAAGCAGATTTTTCAGTAAAAGAAACCTCAGTGGAGAGAGCTAGCATGGAAGCACAGTTGAGAAGATCTCATTTTGAGTTGGGAGAAGGCAGAGGGGAATGAAATACTTCAAATCAAGCAAGCTATAAGTGGGTTCAACCTATTGCTGATACAAGCTATAGATTTGCGATACAGACTGATTCATAAAACTTTGAATATTTTAAATAAGTTAATATAAAGATATATAAGTTGAAAAAAGTTTAAAATTGCTTTGAATAACTGTAGCTAATTAAAATAAGCACTATTAGCTTATTCAGTATACAACTGCTAACACTTATGCTAAAACTTATAAAATCCTGATAATTTAAGTATCGTTTATAGCGAAATCATTTAAGAATTTCAAAATTTAACATAAAACTTAACTTTAGCAATTTTATGATTTGTTTGAAATTAAAATAAGATTTTTCTAAAGCTGGTTTGAATTAAGAAGATTCTAGCATCTCAGAAATGTTCAGATTTCAGTATATAAAATTAGCCATTTTGATATAAACTTGAAATCTGATTGGCTGTTCTTCCATATTTAAAGTTTGCCCGAGAGGTTCTATTATAATAAAAATGCAAATATTCGTAAAAACATTGACTGGAAAAACAATCACCCTAGACGTGGAATCGTCTGATACCATTGACAACGTCAAGGCCAAGATTCAAGACAAGGAAGGGATTCCTCCAGACCAGCAAAGACTCATTTTCGCAGGCAAACAATTGGAAGATGGAAGAACACTTGCTGATTACAACATCCAAAAGGAATCAACACTCCACCTTGTGCTAAGATTGAGAGGAGGTATGCAAATCTTCGTTAAGACTTTAACAGGAAAAACAATTACCCTTGATGTTGAATCTTCAGATACCATTGACAATGTCAAAGCTAAAATCCAAGATAAGGAAGGAATTCCTCCAGATCAGCAAAGACTTATCTTTGCAGGCAAACAATTAGAAGACGGAAGAACTCTTGCTGACTACAACATTCAAAAAGAGTCAACCCTCCACTTGGTGCTCAGACTCAGAGGTGGCATGCAAATCTTTGTTAAAACCTTAACAGGTAAAACAATTACTCTTGACGTTGAATCCTCAGACACCATTGATAACGTTAAGGCTAAAATCCAAGATAAGGAAGGAATTCCTCCAGATCAGCAAAGACTTATCTTTGCAGGCAAACAATTAGAAGACGGAAGAACTCTTGCTGACTACAACATCCAAAAAGAGTCAACCCTCCACTTGGTGCTCAGATTGAGAGGTGGCATGCAAATCTTTGTTAAAACCTTAACAGGCAAGACAATTACTCTTGATGTTGAATCTTCAGACACCATTGATAACGTTAAGGCTAAAATCCAAGATAAGGAAGGAATTCCTCCAGATCAGCAAAGACTTATCTTTGCAGGCAAACAATTAGAAGATGGGAGAACTCTTGCTGACTACAACATCCAAAAGGAGTCAACCCTCCACTTGGTGCTCAGATTGAGAGGCGGCCTTTAAGCTAATCAACTCATTCATTTATTTTTGTTTTATTATAATTTAATAACTTAAAATGGATCCAAATACAGCATTATTTAGACATAATTTCCTCAATAATTTCAGCTACTTCATCAAAAACTCCAAAGTATAAATGATCGCATCCCAATGTAAAATGTCCTCTACATTTTCCTTTTAAAGCATTTACATACTCCAAAGAGTCTGCATAAGGGCAAATTTCGTCATTATCTCCATGAATAATATAAATATCTCCCTGAACCCTTTCACAATAATATTTCATATCAACATTTAAGGTTTCTTGGATCATCTCTCACGTTAATCTTAGTTGCTTCCCAAAAGCAACATGTACAATTTCCCTATTTTGTCTTACAACTTCGTAAACTTCTTGTAAAAAATCAGGTAAAACTGTCATGCGGAATCTTGCAGAAAGAGTAACAATTTTTTTAACATGGCCATATAAGGCAGAATATATAATCGGTGTATTTGCACACATTGATATCCCAATTATTCCTTCCACATCAAATCCTCTTCCAACTAAAAAATTGACAGCATCATCAAGATCATTCGCAGCTCTTATATATTCAGCAAATGAAAATTCGCCTTGACTGTTCCCTTCTCCAGTAAATTCGAATTTAAATGTATTTGCATTTAAATTCTCATGTAGAAACCCACAAATGATAAACACTTCGGAAGGCCACATTTGAGTGATAATCCAGATCCTTCTGTCATCAGGCTTTTTTATTGAAATATTGCAAGCTAATTGGAATCCACTTCGATTTATAAAATAACTAATATTGCTGTTTGAAGTGTGGGCTTGCTGGGCAGACATTTAAGTTTGCAAAATTATGAAACAAATATATTAGGTAATAAAAAGTTCTTAATTCTTAGATTGAGAGGTTGCCACTGAAGTAATCAACTCATCTTTTAATTTTATGTATTACAAAATAAGAAATAAATTAAATTAATATTTTAAAAAATTATAAATTATGCAAATTTTCATAAAGATAATTGGAAGTGAAACATTGACTCTTGACGTAGAATCTTCAGACACCATTGATAGTGTCAAAGACAAACTCAAGCAGATAGTAGGATTCCCTGATTACCAACAAAGGCTTGTTTTTGCGGGACAACATATGTCCGGAGAGCGTACTCTTGCTTATTACGGTATCCAAAATGAAGCTACACTTCAACTAATTATACCAAATTTTGGTGGAATGCAGATCTTTGTTAAGACCTTAACAGGTAAAACGATTACTCTTGACGTCGAATCCTCAGACACTATTGATAACGTCAAAGCTAAAATTCAAGACAAGGAAGGTATTCCTCCAGATCAGCAAAGACTTATTTTTGCAGGCAAGCAATTAGAAGATGGGAGAACTCTTGCTGACTATAACATCCAAAAAGAATCAACTCTACACTTGGTTCTAAGACTGAGAGGAGGCCGTTAAGCTAATATCTCAATTTGTTTTAAATGAGCAATTACTGCTTGTTCTATAATCTTCAAAAAAATATCGGTTAAAAGGAGCGACTGCTAGATATTGATCTCAAATAGCATGGCGTCAGCTGATGATGATTCTAGGATATATATGGTGAAATAAATATAAAAGTATTGATTATTATATCTATTAAGCAACTTATATATAGTTAAGCTCCAATAGGATGGTTAATTAACAGGAATTCTAGCTCTAATTAGTGTGCTTTTGAGAAGCTTGCTTGCCTGGAGAATTTCATTGAAGAAATTTTCATCTCTAAACGACTGGTATTTAGCAAAAGTCTTCAATATTTTCAGAAGGTTCTTCCAGAAATGCCAGCCTCTTCTGAAGTCTAATTCCATATCAGCCATTTGCGGCATCTGCTCTCTAATCTGGTCAATAGATTCTCCAAGTAGCAATTTTTTGATTGCAATTCCCAATCCAATGTTTGAGTGGCAACCAAAAGGTAATGATTCCCCTGCAGTAATAAGTGCTTTTGAATAGCTAATTCTTCCTGATAAATATTCTCTTAGCAATAGTACTTCACCAAGAGTTTGGTAAGTCATTGTGATTAATTTAACTAGGGCTTGGAACTGTGACAAGTCATAGTCAATTGTTCCTGTCCATGGCTCATCTTTAAGGTTAGGCTGAATCAAAGAAAAAACCCTAGAGATCAGTCTTATTTGATGTCTTAAATCATCATTTTCAACTGGAATCAACACTAGTTTGGTAAAAGCTTCATTATCTAAATACTTTGCCTCTGTTTGTCCAAGTGTTCTTCCATTCAATATCCCAAATTTCAGTAACTCCTGCAAGTAAAAAGCTTGGGTTTGCCATTCACGGCTGCATTGCATTAGAGCTTTTCCAAAAAGCATAGGTTTTCCAGTATTAGAAATATAGCCTGCATTTTCCAAACACTTAAAAATCACTTTGGCAATAATCATATTTGCTCCTTCAAGGTTAGTCTCTTCATTTCCAATTGGGCTTTGGATTTTCGGCTCAGTTTCTCCATGAGAATCATAATGCCATTTTAAGCAAAACTGTAAATCTGGCACATTTTTTCCTTGTCTGCTAAGTTCTGCTTCTAAATCAGCGTTAGAAAAGTTAAAAATAAGCTGTTCTGTTTTTTCATAAGGCAATAAATATGGAACATTTTGATTGAACCAATAAAGAACTTGAATATTTGTCTGTGAGTATTCTGCAGGGAGATTTTCTATAAATAATGAAATTGTTTTCTTTCTAAGCGGTTTTAGCTTTCTTAATAGTTCTCTATAATAATCTGAGTCTGCAAAAGGAGGCAGCTCCACCAGTTTTTGGTTTGCAACAGTAGTTAAAAGCTGAGGAGATAGCGGGATAATTCCCATCCCAAAATACACTTCTTTTGTAAAACGGGTTGGAATTAATTTGTTTAAAAGCGGATCTGGCTTTAAAAATAAGCCAGGAGGTGAATATTCAATAGCGATTTTGCTATTAACTAAAGCATGGACATTATCCAAATATTCTTTATCTTGAGCTTTAGGGGCTAAGGCTTTATAGTCAGAATTTTTAAGCTTTTTTATAGTATCTTTTAAGTTTTGATTTTTCATCGTTTTCTTACCAAACCAATATCCATGGAGGATAAAGGCTGAAGTCAAGTTCTCAGGGGTTGTGTCATACTCATACTCAATGATTTCGCTTGATAAAATATAATCATAAGATCTAGTTTCCGGATATAACTTAATGACTACTTTTTCTGGGTTAAAAAACAGCAAATCGGTACTTCCCATTATAGCTCCTACCAATTTTTTATTTTCAAGGTAGCCTAATTGAGAACTCTGATGATAAGGCGCTCTCATTACTTCTCCTCCAAGTGCTCTGATACACTTAATAACCTCACTGTAAACTTCCCAAGGAACCTTTTTTCCTTCTTCTAAGGCAGCTAAAAGTTTTTCTTTGTTGCCATTTGCGTACATCTCCCATGCTTCTGCACGGCCTTTGACTTTGCGGTCTAAAGATTTTTGAGTTGTGAGGGAAATTGAGATTCCTTGGAAAACGATAATTGGGATTACTCCTTCTGCTATTAAGGGGCCGAGATAATTGTTCAGAGTTGACCGCAATGATAGAGGAGGACCACCCATTATTTTAGAAAAGGGCTCTGAAGGCAAAATTTGTTCTAAAAGCCACTCACCGTCTATTGCAAGTGAAGGCTTTAGTTCGGAGTATCCACCTTGGTGCACCAACTCAACTCTGTTAGCATCTTTTAATACTTCTTGACTTGGATCAACCATTATGATGTTTACATATCATGGATTTTTGAGAATAATTTAGAGTTTTTTATTTTACTTTTATTTATCTATGATATAAAGAACTGATAAGCAGAAAAGATCAAAAATAATATAAGGCTGAGAAGGAAAATATTATAAGCGACAACAATTTAGTAAATATTTATTATGCTTTATAATTTTTTGTCATACCATAACAGCAGCGGAATAGATTGTCAAATTTTTATTTTGGAAAATTTAATTTGAAAAATTTTAATATCAAATTTAAAAGATTAGATTATTCTAGAGGCATTGTTTGTTTTAGCCTCCTCTACCCCTTTGTACTTAGGCAACATACCCAACTGATGTCCTTTTTCTCTCTTAGCCAATAAAATGTGACATCATCAGACAATCTATCGGGAAGACTCATCTGCTCAAGTTCTGATCTTTATCAGCGATTAAAGGCTTTATACCGTTAGCAAGGCTTGAACTATTATTTGATAGTTCAAAATTTCATTTTGGCCTGCTTTAGCTCTTTTGCAGGCTAAAGAATGCATCCCAATAAATACAGAAGGATATTTTGACTTAGTTTGATCTCCTATTGGTCGCAGAAAATGGTTTAGCACCAAAAGCCAGCCCAGCCCAAAGAGCTATCGCTAATGGAATCCATCTCTCTTTGGTCTGAATCAATTTGCAAGTCGCCAAGAGCTTAATACCACTCATTGAATTAAAAGAAAAAATAAAAATTTATTCTAAAACAACTCATATGTGTAGATTCAACTTTTTTACACAAAGTTAGAATCCAAAAAAACTAAAATTTTCGAAAAATAAGAAATGAATTTTTTACTAAAATATCAACATGTGAAATGAATAAATACTCCAAATAAAAACACAAGCATTTTCAATCTATTTCTTCGTATTTCTTTTATTGTCAACTTCTTTGTAACATATTTTTATTTTTTTCACCAGTCTTACCTGCTACTTGATTTCTTCATTAGAAAGAAGTTATTTTTTTATTTCAGATTCTTTAAATGATTTTTACAAGTAAGCTTAACTAGAGGTTTATATCAAGAATATATATTAATTAAACAACTGCATCTTTATACACTTAATTCATGTGTTCAAAAATTCTAATGGATTATATATTATGGATACAACTCATCACGAAAGCATTGAAATAGAACAAAAACTCAATGACATAGCTCTCGAGCAAGCACACTCTCTGGTCCAAATTCCAGGCTCAGATAATGACACATGGCCCAGCTGGCCAAGTTCCCCTCATTCAAATTTAGAACGAGGAATGGACGAATATCTCGACAAAATATTTGAAGACAAGCAAGAGTCTCAAGAAGAATCCCCAACATCTCCATCAAACCTTAAAAAGAAAAGAGGAAGAAGGCCTCTTCGTCCACATGACCCAATCAAGAAGAAAACTGAAGAAAAAGACAAATATTGGCTGAGAGCTTTTCGAGCTCATATGAAAGATCTATATCCGAAGATTTCTGACCAGATGAACTTAGAAGAACAAGTATTTTGGAATGAGCATTTAGGACCTAATGGTAAGCCTGAAAAAGGAAACAGATTTTTATCATATGGGAAGCGGTACAAGAACTATCTCTTCACAAGGCCTTATTTTGTAACACTTTTTCAGGAGTGGTTTAAAGAGAACGGAAAGGCTGAACTTTCGAAGAAATGCAAGCCTGGAAGCGATCTTTGGTTCGTATTTTACGATTATGCAACTAAAGATCTCCTGAATTATGTGCCAACCGGCAGTTCTTCCATAGATGGAAGAGAATCCCCACTCAGTTGCGCATCGCCTCCTGGGGAAACACAAGATGAACTGATCAATGAACCTATGGATTTCTTTATGGTAGACAACGAAAGTGAAGATATAATTGAGTCATTTTTTAATTAATGCTGTTCGTATAATTTAGATATTAATTCTCTAACTCTTCTACGAAGCCTTGGCTTCTTTTTGAACGATTTTTACGATTAAAAACCATCCACTTCCATCTTTGCATGCTGCGCTCAGGTACTTTCTTCAATGCATAGGAAACTCTGATTGCGACTTGTTTTTTGATGTCAGCGATTCTTTTAGATTGGAGAGATTTTATGTCTTCGTTGACTTTTTCAGTTTGGACTGATATTTCTGCCATGCGGGCTTCTTTAAGCTGAATTTCTTCGTTCATTTTTTCGACAGCTTCTCTGATCGCTTTAGCGTTATCCCCATGCAACTCTTCAAGTCTTATAGCTTCTGATTCTTTTTCTTTATTAGATTCTATTAGTTTTGCAATTTGCTTTTCTAAGTTTGGGATTTCTTTTATTTTTTCTGACAAATCTTCATTGTGCTTATGCAGCTGCTTTATATACTCATTTTCTTGTTTTATTAAATCTTCTTGATCTTTGATTTTATTTTGAATTTCAAGAATGGACTGTTTAGAAACAGTGATTTCATGCTTTTGAGCCTCAATATCTTCAAGCTTCTTTTTTACTTCAATCAGTTCCTTTTCTTTTTCATCAAGATCCATTTGAACAGCTCTCAGCTCTTCTGGATCAGTTTTAATATTCATTTTGACAAGTTCCCATGATCTTTCAATATCATTTTTTTCATTTCTCAGTTGCTTGATTTTCTGTTGAATTTGCTTCAGTTGTTCATCTTTTGCATTGAGGAGTTGGGCGTACTGCTCATTTTCTAGCTTGGTCTGGACCAGTTCTAGCTCTTTATCAAGCTCAGACCTACTATGAAGCCTCATTAATATCTGTTCAATAGTCCCTCCTCTGCTAGAACTATGCACCATTTCTTTTTCTTTGACAGCGTTTATCATAGGCATTAGGTAGGGATATTGTTCTTGTATTAAATTTTCGACACTTTGAGTTTTGGATTTTATATGCTGGGCCTTTTTACTGTCAATTTGTTTAAGAATATTGACTACATGGATAAGCTGCTCACAAATTTTTTTCTCAAGCTCAGATTCTTCTAAGCGAACCCATAAATATTGAGAACTTTTATTAGTGGAGTCTCGGAATTCTTGTACCTTTTTCACAATTTCTTCAGGTGAAATATCTTCAATTCCGATATAATGAAGAAGACTTTTCAGCGTTTTTTGTGTACGAATTTGTTCTTCATCTACCATGTCGCTATAACCTCCAGATAGATTAATTGCTGTTGGGACGCCTGAGGAGCTGTGCGCAAGAGTGGCTTCATATGCAGCATTTTTTAGCTTTAGTGATTTGATTTCTTCCTCGATTGTTACAACAGCGTGGTTTTTAGCACAAAGGCAGCCCATTTATAAAAATTGCTTGAATATGAATTTAGAATAAATTTAAGCATAGTATGTAAAGTTGCCAAAATTATATATTTTATTATTTTAAATAATAAAAATTATATAGGCTTACTATTAGGAGAGATAATAAATTTAATATTAAAAGAAGAAATTTACAGAGGATTCATGCTCATAGATTTAAACCTGATTTAAAAATAAAGCAAACTCATTTACTGGGAGAATTGAAACGATTAAAAATAATTTTTGATTTTCTTAAGCAATATTCCATCATTTAATTCATATTAATTCATATTAATTTACATTACTTAAATTACTTAAATTACTGAATTAATTATACATTAAACTCTTATAGAGCAGAAATGATTTCATATCGAGTTAATCTATATAAAAAAATTAATAGATCTAGGCATATTACAATTAATCATAATAGATCATGGATCAAAAATTACTTGGCGACCAATATTCTCAATCCCCAGATAAAGCATCTCCTTTTACAGATGGTTGTAATTTTCATTTAGATTCTGATTTCTATTCGTTTGAGAGCCCATTTTCAGCTTTTAAGACTCCTGCAGGAACAAATACTAATCTAAGTCCTCAACTGCAATCTAAAACTCAAAATTCAAGCCTGAGCCCAAGAATAGTTAGCTTTCAAAAATCAGCACCAAAAAATCTAAGAAAAATAATTCCTCCTCCACCAGGATTTGAATGGACTCAAGATAATGGAACTGGCGATAAAAATATTCAATCAGATCTAAAAATTGACAGTCCAACGCTTAAACTAATGCAGCCTAGAGAATCATATCAATCTGTTGAAGAACTAAGTAATGAGCTAGAGATTTATAAAAGAAAGCTTGCTAGAGCTGAAAAAGATGTAGAAAAATATAAAAATTCATATTATACAGTATTACAATTGCAAGATACAAACAGTGATTCAAGATTTGATAAGCAATTTCAGTCATTTAAAGCAGATGAAAGATTTTATGAATGCAAGACCTGCAGAGAAATCCAGCAGGAGAATTTTGCCTTGCATGAAAGGATTGCAAAATTTTCTGCTGAAAATAGCAAGGTCTTAACAAGTTTTTATGGCTTGTTTACACAATTCCAAGCCATTCAAATTGAAAATCGAGAAATCTTGGGCAAATATAAAGCCGCCATAGAAGGAAAGCCAATAGCATTTAATTGTACAGCAGAAAGATATTGCAATACTGCAAAAGGGTATAAAGATCAGCTTATTGCTATGCAGAAAGAGCTGGATGATATAAAAAAGAGCCCTAATAGTTTCAAAAACCCTGCAAGATCTTATGGATTAGATGATAAAGTCTCTCAAGAAAGCAATAGCCCAGAAATTCGGACATCATTTAAAAAAGACAGATCTGACTCAATTAAGCATGTAGCCATTAATGAATGCCAAGAATGCCTCCTTAAGCATTCAAGACTTGTAGAAAAGGACAAAATCATTAAAGAACTTAGAGACTCTTTAAATTCTCCACTACTTCGCTCCCAAAGCCTTGATTTATACTCTACTAATAAAGACTTTCAAATGCTAAAAGAGCATATTTGGCATAAGATTTCCTTTATAAGAAATTTACTTGGAGAGCCAACTCAAATAGCTCTTCCAGGACAAAAAGCATTAATCGGTCTCCTGGAAAGTAGAGAAATTTTAGAAAAATGGTGGAATCAGCGATCAAATTTTCCACAAGAAAGTGAATGGATTAAAGAAGGGCAACAGATAATATCGCAAGCCTGTGCATTCGCAAAAGATACTTTAGAGGTAAAACCAATGATAAAAGGAAGGCCAGGACGAGAGCTAAGAATGAGTGTCCATAAGCAAGTAATTGAGATCGAACAAGCTTTTAATAACGTGTCTTCAATATCTCCTGAAATCGAAGAAATTAAGCGAATGTTTCTTGAGCTTCCTTATCTATTAAAGCCAATTTTTGACTTAATGAAAGAATATGAGCAACAAAATGCAGGCGTTGAACTTTCGCCAGACTTAAAACTTGAATCTGTAATTAGTGAACTAAAAATACTTCAAGACTCGCTGTCTGACCAACCGAGTAAAATGGAAGGTAATGAGCAATTTGCTCCGATTGTAAGAAGAAATTCTAAAAGGCATCGAACTAATGCATAATAAATAAATAAATAAATTACGACTAACCTGAATAAGTTTCAAAATGGCTTGAGAACTTTTAAGGTCTTATGAATAAAATCAACGTCTGAAGCAAGTGAAATCATATAAAATAAATTTCTTTTTGGTTTATGATAATAAAGTCTATTTATAGAAGCAACAAAAGCTAAAAAACATAAAAGATGTTATACGCGCAGATTTTTACTCAGAGCATAAACTCCTATATAATTTCTTCAATACTCAAGAAAGATCTATTTAAATATAATTTGATTTTTCCTAGCTTATGTAAAACTAAAAAAATCACTTAATTACATTAAGCTTTATTTTTTATATCTCAAACTCATGATTCCAAAATAATTATCCACCACCAAAAATAATGAGCATGCACTCAATTAGATATTTTCTTAATGGATTTGTAATTTATGCGAATAGCTAGACTTATATCCAGGTCCTTTGCAGAAAAGCGATGCTATTCGCGAGTCCCTGCAAAAGCTCCAGAAATGCCAAAATACTTAACTGAAACATATTGGTGGGCCTATGTCCACCCCAACGCTGTCTGGTTTTTTGAAAGGCAATGATTAGTCAACTTGATCCTTTGGGGAAACTTCAACCGCTTAAGAGATTACGCTTTAAAAGAAATCACATTCCCCAGCAAAACTTTACAAGTAGCATGCGTTTATGGAAATTTTACCCAGAAATTGACCAAACTTTCAAATTCAAATTCCGAAGTCCATGTAGTAGATGTTGCTGAAATCCAACTTGAAAATTTGAAAGAAAAATGCAAAAATTCCACAAATTTGCACCTTCATCATCAGGACTCAACAAATCTTGCATTTGAGGACAATGTCTTTGATAATACGGTGCTTTATTTCTTGCTTCATGAGCAGCCTGAAGAAGCAAGAAAATTGACGATATCTGAAGCTGTAAGGGTTACAAAACCTGGAGGAAAAGTCATATTTGTGGACTATCATGGGCCATCAAGGCTTAATCCTTTTCGATATATAATGATTCCAATCCTAAGAACTCTGGAACCATTTGCGCTAGATTTATGGAAGAGAGAAATAAAAGATTGGCTTCCTCAGGTGACAGAAGTTAAGAAAGATACATATTTTGGAGGATTATACCAAAAAATAGTAGTTAAAAAGTAATTTCTAATCTTTTTATTGTTTAATATGTGTATCAAGTATATAATGTATAAGAATTTGTGGGCTCTACGTCTTAAAAATTAGAAATTACTATACTAAGATGATTGAAGATTGAATTTGCAAAAATCATAGATGTATAGCCCGAACCAAAAGAAGGTTCAGGCCAAATTTTTATAGTAAAGCATTTATTTAAAAAAATTAAAGAATATTCAATATAATGCATATGCAAGTTTCATTTCTTAGCTTTAGCTTTTCTTGTCATTGAGAAAACATTTAATAAATATTATATTGCAGCCTTTTTATTGAGCTATCTCCAATAGCATGCTACTCTTCAAATTTGGCTTGTTGGCTAAAAGCTCTGTATATTGCTTCTCCAAGTACTCTAGTGCTCCAAGATAATGAATCTTCATCATGAAAGAAAGGAACTCCAAGGTCTAATCCAATTTCATTATCTTTTAGCCATTCTGAAAAAGTTTGTCAATATAAATAACTTATTAACTTCATTTTAGTTTTTTCTTCAGAAAACAATTTGGATAGCATTTGCACTTCTATGTTTGACTGGATATCAATCATGCTAGAAATTTCTGGCAACTTAAAACTCTTGCTAAGCTTAGTAATTAACTCTTTTATATTAGGAACGTGCTTTAATACGTAAGAACAGTCGCTTACGTAAGTTGGAACTTCTTGTAATAACTTATAGTAATCTTCTATGTAGTTGCTTAAATCGTAAGCTTTATCTTCTCCTTCAGCTCGATATTTTATAATAGGCATTTCTATTGAACCCTCTAAAACTAAATTGGCTTGTATAAGCTTATCTCTGGTCTATCTAAATAATTCTTTGCCACTTCTCATCTTTTTATTAAATAGGTTTATTTCCTGCATTTGAGATAGATTTTAAGCGCTCTAATAAATGCATGACAGCTCACCATATCCTTAATATTAAGGGCTTATCAGTTTATTTTTAAGCAGATCCTGATCCTCTGATTTTCTACTTTATTTATTCTATTAAATTTAATAGTTGAAAATTATTTAACTAGTGCATGCTTGTCTATTTTATTCATTAAATATTGAGATTCTTGCTCTCCTGAATAATGAATCAGCTTTGCTAATAAAGAATTCTCATTCTTTGCTAATGATAGAGGAGTTCCTTGCTCTTTGCAAGTTCCTTCATCCATTACTATGATCATGTCTGTTTTAATAACAGTCCTCAGCCGATGAGCAATTATCATTACTGTGCTATCTTTAAATTTCTTCCTAATATTTTTGTGAATAAATTTGTCAGTTTCGCTATCCACATTTGCTGTTGCCTCATCCATCATAACTATTTTGTTTCCCCTCAAAATGGCTCGTGCTAAACAAATTAACTGTTTTTGACCAGAACTTATATTTCCACCTTCAGATAGAATGGTATTAATTCCTCTAGTAGATGATGCTAAAAGTGATTGGAGCCTGCATTCTTTAAGAACATCAATAATTTCTTGTTCAGAATACTTTTTTTCAGGATCAATATTATCTCTGATACTTGCATAAAAAATGGTCGGAGATTGAGGAATAACTGATATTTGTGTTCGAAGATCGTAAAGACTAGCTTCTAAATAATCTTGGCCGTCTATGTATATAGTGCCTGATGATGGACTATAAAGTCGAAAAAGAGCTCCTAAAATTGATGATTTCCCTGCCCCAGTCCTTCCAATTATTCCTACTTTTTGTCCTGCAAAAACTGTAAAAGTAAGATCTTTTAACACTAATGGATAATTTTCTTTGTATTTCATACAAAGATGCTTGAATTTGAGTTTTCCTTTTTTTATTGTAAAATTTTTAGGATTTTTTGATTCTTCTTCAGGAGCAATTTCAGCATACTCAACCAATCTTTGAGGAGAAGCCATAAAATTGTCTGTTTCTACAATAGTTTTCGACCAATATGCGACCAAGCCCGTCATAGAAGTAGTTAGAGAAATCACCATTGCTGCAAGATTTTCACTTATATAATCCTTATATAGGATTAGAACAACAACATTTGAAATTGTAATAATTGTTGCTCCTAGCTCTGTATAGCCTTGGTAAAATTTAAGTATAATTTGATAAGAGAAGGCAGCACGAAGATTGAATTTCATTGCGTTTTTGTAGTCAGCCCTGAATTTTGATTGCAGATCTAAAGCTCTTATTGTCATTAAGCCATTTATAGTTGAGTTAATAAGTGAAAAAATAGGGCTTTTTGAAATTAATTCTATTTTTTTGAGGTCTTTTGTAATAGGGACAATCCACTTGACTAGCATAAAAACATAAATAATAAATATGAAAACTGCAGCTATTATTGGAGGAGCGATGATGGACACCACTATTAGATTTCCTAATATGATAATGAAATACGTAACTAAGTCGATGAAATACATCTGAAGCAGTTCATCTGTTATCATAGTGTCTTTTGAAAACCGATTGATCATTCTTCCTGTAGGATTTAAATCAAAAAATGACACCATTGATTTAATAATTCCTTGCAGAGCGTTATTGTGAGCTTGGTTTGATGCTTGAAGTATTCCATAGCTTAAAGCTAGGCTCCTCAAAAAGTAGGTAATATATAGAAGAATCACTAACAAAATAAAAATTTCAAAATAATATAGGCTTTGCTGCTCATTTTCTGATTGCTTTGCCCAGCTGGCTAGTCATCATAAGACTACAATATAAACGAACTGAGGGATGATTAATATAATGATAAGGAAAAGGAAAGAAAAAATATTTGAAAACCCGAGTCTTATAAATCTATAGTAGATTTTAAGTGAAACTGAGTCTACAATTTTTTCTCTGTCTTCTTTTTCATATTCAATGTACTCAGTTTTATCAAAATCTTTGATTTGTTTTAATATTTCATCAATGTCTTTATCATTTCTCTCTTTGTTTTCATAAGATCTGACTACAAACTTGCTTAAATCCTCTCGAATCTTCAATTCTTGATAATTTCCGTAAAATATTTGCTCACCACTATTAAGTATTATTATTTTATCAACATTTGGCAAAACTTGCAGTTGATGAGTTGCAAGAATCACCGTTTTTTCTTTAAGTAAACCTCTTAAGCAATGCTCAACAATATGAGCGCTCACTTCAGCATCTACTGCACTCAAAGGATCATCAAGGAGAACTATATCTCTATTTGTATAAACAGCTCTTGCTAAACTCAATCTTGCTTTTTGTCCTCCACTAAGTGTAACGCCTGCATCTCCGACGTGTGTTTCATCTCCATATTTAAAAAGCTCAAAATCTTTTTGAAGTGCACATGAGAAGACAACTTTACTGTAAAATTCACTATCAAAATCCAGCCCCATTAGAATGTTGTCTTTGACGGTTCCTGACATAACCCAAGGATCTCCAGATGCATAAGAGCACTTTCCATCTTTTAATATCGCTCCAGATAATAAAGAGATTTCATTTAGAATCCCATATAAAAGAGAAGATTTTCCAGACCCTACTGATCCTAAAACTGCCAGTTTTTCTCCTTTTTGTAATTCCCTCTTCATGCTTAGCATTAAAAAATCCCAAATAATGAGCAAAAATATCATGATACCAGAATTAACGACTATATTATAATATCTCCGATTAATTTAACAAAATTTAGTCTATAACATAAATTTTATGGTAAAATTAGGTTTTCATATATATGAAAGAGAGGCGGTGAGTTCCAAACCACGTCCTCCCAGTTTTGTTATGCATTAATATACAAAATTCTTTTTTAGTCCAAGGATCCAAGGGCTAGATTATTCTCAAGGTGAGAGGCCCTTCAGCAGTCTCTCCGTTGATATTACCTGGCCGAGTGGCATTTTTTTAATCTTTTATGCAAGCAGAAGCAGACTTTGCATTAAAGAGGCAGTGCAGTATCCTTGCCCAATATCCTAAATTGAGTAACCTTTGAGTTTTATTTTGAGAAATTAGCAACTCATATGAAAAAAAGGCTCTAAGACTAAAGGATGCAAGTCTCTGTACTTTAAAAGGATTCCGCATATGGGCGATCTAGTCAGTTTCATAGATAGGATAGATCTGACACCTTGATTGAAAATTTGAGGTCCCAGAAAATCAAGGATTTCCTGATAAGAAGGGAAAATCCATTTAATGGAAATAAAGTTTCAGCCTGGTCAAATTTCTAAAATGGAGCCCAAAGCGCAATGCTAGCTGCCAAACGAAAGCTGTATTAAAGAGGAGGCTTTTAAATGCATAGCTAAGTAAAGTTAAATTAAATTAGAATTCCTTTCAAATATCTATATTTAGATTATTAAAAATAAAGAAGATTTTTTACAATAAAACTTTTAAAAATATCCTGTTAGGTAAGGAAAAATTGATTCCTTGAAGAAAAGCTCTTTCAACTGGAGTCATCGTCATTAAAGGAGTTACAGTGTTTTGCTTTCCTTGTCTTATGCTTTCAGAATTGTCATCGTTCGACATAAATGAGACATTATCAAGCGCAATTGAATAATCTTTTGTTTCGCCATATTCTTCTACTGGTTTAGACCTGATCAAAAGCATTTGAGTTACTCTTTTCATATAAGCATAAAACATAAAAAGCATATAAACAGCATTGGCTCCAATTGAGGATATCAAATTTTGGATCATCAATAAGATTGTCACGGATGCAAAAACTATTCCTGGATCTAATGAATTTCCAGTGTATACATAAACTGAAAAAGTAATTAGTAAAATTAGTCCGTTTCCTCCTCCGTATATCATTCTCACTATGCTCATAACTGTAGCTTTTTTTCTTGCCTCTTTTATTTCCTTCATTCTTTGTTCGCAAATAGAGGAAAAATATGGGCTCTCCCAACCATATAGCTTGACAACTTTAATCCCTTCTATCAAATTTGTTATCATTTTTACTCTCATATCAGTATTTCCAGCTATTTTTATTCGACATTTCCTCATGATTTTTCCAAGGAAATAAATTATAGGGAAATGAAGAATAGACAATATAAGCCCAATTATCCCTGCAATCCCAAGGTTGAACCATAATATCAGTCCTCCACCAACTAAAAAGGTAGGAATAGAGAATAAATACATCATCATGTTCATGCCATCTAAAATTTCGATTTCTGAGGCAATTAGATTGGCAAATCTACCTTTTGAATTTCCTTCAAAAATGGCTTGGCTTGGAAGGTCTAAAATTTTTTCATAAAGGATGCAAGGGATAACTGCCTTGATTTTTGAGATCAAAACAGAGACTTTATAGATTGATAAATTTAAAAAATAGTATGAAAAGATTGCTGAGGCTCCATAGCCAAGCAAATATGATGCGCCTTTCCAGATAGGCGTTTTCGGGTCAGCCATAAAACGATAAAGATAAATGACTAAAAGGGCTTGAATTAGCCCAAGGTTAAAACCAAAAATCCCTGGAAGGAGATTATAAATAAAGTCTTTACCAAAGACTTTTCATAGTGCATGCATAAAGCTTGGATTGGTTTCTTTTAGCTCATTGATTCATTCCTGCCTTAATGCCTTTATTGAACTACTAAACTTAAGCCTTTTAGGAACTGGGAGAAGAGTATCTGAACTAGGTTTCACGTTTCTGAAGTAAGAAACAATAGTAAATCCTCAAGACATGAAGAAATCTTTAAAAATACTCGAGCGGTCATAAGCGAATTTCTTTTGTTCCATTTTTAAGAATATATTAAGAGGAATTTATGAGGCAATCCAAACTATCAGCTACACATTTAAAAATGTCTGTCTGTAAAAGATTTACTCCCTTATAGCGCTTCCAGTGAGAGGAATAGACGATTCTTTGAGGCCACAAAGAGGATTTCCTGGGTTCTGACACTCCGTTTGGTAGTTAGAAAAGAGAGCCCTTCCTATGTTGAAGGCAATTTAAGTTCTAATGGTAATTTCATTTTGAGACTTGTTGATTTGAGCTGATTCTGCTCTAGTATTCAGGCCTAACGAACAAGTATTCTAAACTAAGAGTGTAATTTAGCTTAGCTTTAGCATTGTACACTTTCAAATTTTTACAGAATTTATGTATTCATATGCATATTTTATAAAAATAAAGATAGAGGCTTATACAGCAACTGTCTAAGAGCTTAGTATCAAATTTGCTCATGAGCCCGCAATCAAAGTGGAAATTACAAAAGATTGTTAATTTATTATAAAATTTATAAATCTGATTGATATTTAAAAAAAATCCCGAAATTATTTAAAATTGTAACTGATGAAAGAATAAATATAAAATTTTAGTGCCGCACTCAAAATAATTTTGATAAAAACATCAAATAAAATGCCATACATTGGATAACAAATATATTTATTAGCGCAATATTCAGCCATAAAGAGATTCTGTTGAAAATATATTAAATGCAAAAGGAATTCTCATTAATAGAATTTTAACTCTATTTTAAAGCTAGATCAAATCCAACTTGCTGAAGCTTATTAGATAATTCTCTATGCTTATCCTGATGCAGCATTATATATTTTATAATAAAATTACATTATTCTCTTAGACACTTAATGATAGTAAATGGAGAGATCAATTATTTTTCAAGTATTAACTATTAAGGGTGCTGCTAAATCCAAAATCCTTCTGGATTAAGTATTATAGCGTTAGGTTAGGACTGAAAGTAGAAAAAATTTATAATAAAGCAGAAAAACCAGCAATTCACCCATCATCCTTACAATCATAAAGAGTTTATAGATTATATGGCCCTAACCTGCAATCCTAGATGAAAAATTGAGATTGAAGGATTAAAAGATGAAGATATTAGCAAGAATGTGTATGCTATATGAGATTAATATTAAGAAAGTATATCAATGGCTACCTATAGTAAAGCTTCTATTACTTCGTTTTGAAGTAAATTCTATGGGCTCAACATGCAAGAAATCTAAACCCTGGTTATAACTCCTGATTTCCGTAAAGGCAAAGACCTATATCCAAAGGGCATCGAGTCTCTCTGTTTTCAATCTCAGCACAGCTAATAGACAACTTGGAGAGACTTGCTGGATGGGCTCTTTTTAACTAAAGAGTCATGGGCTCCTTTTCACTATGCCGATATCAAGATGTCTTTTTCCTCTATATTTTGTTAAATTTTGATCTATTTTTTCATTTTGGGCAACTCTTTTTAAATTTTATCTTCAAAAGCCCGAAATAATTTTCAAGGAAATAGAGAGGTAGATTAAAGAGTCAAGCTAGCAAAAAATTTATAATTATTTTGGAAGCTGGTGCTGCACCTCTAAATTTCTCTTCATAACTAATTCTATTATATTTAAAAATATCCAAAAATTATTTTATTAATATTTGTTTGTCAATTTTATTCAGCAAATATTGAGATTCTTGCTCTCCTGAATAGCGAATCAGCTTCGCTAATAAAGAATTCTCATTCTTCGCTAATAATAGTGGAGTTCCCTGCTCTTTGCAAGTTCCTTCATCCATAACTATGATCATATCTGTTTTGATTACAGTCCTCAGCCTATGAGCAACGATCAATACTGTGCTATCTTTAAATTTCTTTCTAATATTTTTATGAATAAATTTATCAGTTTCACTATCCACATTTGATGTTGCCTCATCCATCATAACTATTTTATTTCTCCTCAAAATGGCTCGTGCTAAACAAATTAACTGTTTTTGACCAGAACTTATATTTCCACCTTCTGATAAAATAGTATTAATTCCTCTAGCAGACGATGCTAAAAGTGATTGGAGCCTGCATTCTTTAAGAACATCAATAATTTCTTGTTCAGAATACTTATTTTCGGGATCAATATTATCTCTGATACTTGCATAAAAAATGGTAGGAGATTGAGGAATAACTGATATTTGCGTTCGAAGATCGTAAAGACTAGCTTCTAAGTAATCTTGGCCGTCTATGTATATAGTGCCTGATGATGGACTATAAAGTCGAAAAAGAGCCCCTAAAATTGATGATTTCCCTGCCCCAGTCCTTCCAATTATTCCTACTTTTTGTCCTGCAAAAACTGTAAAAGTAAGATCTTTTAACACTAATGGGTAATTTTCTTTGTATCTCATACAAAGATGCTTGAATTCTAGCTTTCCCTGTTTTATTTCAAATTTTTTAGGGTTTTTTGATTCTTCTTCAGAAGCAATTTGAGCATAGTCAATCAATCTTTGAGGAGAAGCCATAAAATTGTTAGTTTCTACAATAGTTTTTGATCAAAATGCAACCAAGCCCGTCATAGAAGTTGTTAGAGAAATCACCATTGCTGCAAGATTTTCACTTATATAATTTTTATATAGAATTAATACAACAACATTTAAAATTGTAATGATTGTTGCTCCTAATTCTGTATAGCCTTGGTAAAATCTTAGTACAATTTGATAGGAGAACACTGCACGAAGGTTAAACTTCATTGCATTTTTATAGTCAGATCTGAATTTTTCTTGAAGATTTAAAGCTCTTATTGTTATTAAGCCATTTATAGTTGAATTCACAAGTGAAAAAATAGGACTTTTTGATATCAATTCTATTTTTTTGAGATCTTTTGTAACAGGAACAATCCACTTGGCGAGCATAAAAACGTAAATAATAAAAATAAAAACAGCAGCTATTATTGGAGGTGCAATAATGGAAATCACTGTCAAATTTCCTAAAATGATAACGAATAAAGTGACTAAATCAATAAAATACATCTGAAGCAGCTCATCTGTTATTATAGTGTCCTTTGAAAACCTATTAATCATTCTTCCTGTAGGATTTAAATCAAAAAATGAAACAATTGATTTAATAACTCCTTGCAGAGCGTCATTGTGAGCTTGGCTTGAAGCCTTGAGTATTCCATAGCTTAAGGCTAAGCTCCTTAGAAAGTTTGTAATATATAGAAGCATTACAATTAAAATAAAAATTCAAAAATAATAAAAATTCTGCTGTTCATTTTCAGATCGTTTTGCTCAGCTAGCTAGCCATCACAAGACTCCATTATAAGCGAGTTGAGGAATAATTATTATAATGATAAGTAGAGCAAAAGAAAAAATATTTGAAAATCCGAGTCTTATAAATCTGTAGTAGGTTTTAAATGAAACTGAATCTACACTTTTTTCTCTATATTCTTCTTCTAATTGAATGTGCTCGTTGTCGCCAAAATCTTTGATTTGCCTTAAGATTTCGTCAATATCTTTGACATTTGTCTTTTTAATTTCATTAGCTCTGATTACAAATTTGCTTAAATCCTCTCTATCCTTCAATTCTTGATAGTTTCCATAAAATATTTGCTCACCCTGGCTAAGTATTATTATTTTATCAACATTTGGCAAAACTTGGAGTTGATGAGTAGCGAGAATCACTGTTTTTTCCCTCAGCAAGCCTCTTATGCAGTGTTCAACAATATGAGTATTCACTTCAGCATCTACTGCACTTAAAGGATCATCAAGTAGCAAAATGTCTCTATTTGTATAGACAGCTCTTGCTAAACTTAATCTTGCTTTTTGCCCTCCACTAAGCGTAATGCCTGCATCTCCAACATGTGTTTCATCCCCATATTTAAAAAGCTCAAAGTCTTTTTTAAGTGCACATGAGAAGACAACTTTACTGTAAAATTCGCTATCAAAATCTAATCCCATCAGAATATTATCTTTGACAGTTCCTGAAACAACCCAAGGATCTCCAGAGGCATAAGCACATTTCCCATTCATTAATACCGCTCCAGATAATAAGGAGATTTCATTTAGAATTCCATATAAAAGAGAAGATTTCCCAGACCCTACTGATCCCAGCACTGCTAATTTTTCTCCTTTTTTTAAGGAAAAATTGATTCCTTGTAGAAAAGCTCTTTCAACTGGAGTCATTGTCATTAAGGGAGTTATTATACTTTGATTCCGTTGGCTTAGGCTTCAAAAATTGTCATTATTTAGAATAAATGAAACATTTTCAAGTGCGATTGAGTGATCTTTTGTTTGGCCATATTCTTCAGCTGATTTAGTTCTAATCAAAAGCATTTGAGTTACCCTTTTCATATAAGCATAAAACATAAAAAGCATATACATAGCATCAGCTCCAATTGAAGAAATTAATCTATGAATCATTAATAAAATCGTTGCAGATGCAAACACTGTTCCTGGATCCAATGTATTTCCAGTATATACATAAGCAGAAAACGTAACTAATAAAATCAGTCCATTTCCTCCTCCATGTATCATTCTCACAATGCTCATAACTGTCGCTTTTTTCCTTGCCTCTTTTATTTCCTTCATTCTTTGTTCGCAAATAGAGGAAAAATATGAGCTCTCCCAACCATATAGTTTGACAATTTTGATTCCTTCTATCAAATTTGTTATCATTTTCACTCTCATATCAGTATTTCCAGCTATGTTTAATCGATATTTCTTCATGATTTTTCCAAAGAAATAAATTATTGGAAAATGGAGAATAGATAATATGAGTCCAATTATCCCTGCAATCCCAAGGTGGAACCATAGAATCAGTCCTCCACCAACTAAAAAGATAGGAATTGAGATTAAATATATCATCAAATTCATGCCATCTAAAATTTCTATTTCTGAGGCAATTAGATTTGCAAATCTGCCTTTTGAATTTCCTTCAAAAATGGCTTTACTTGGGAGATCTAAAATTTTTTCATAAAGAAGGCAAGGAATCACTGCCTTGATTTTTGAAATCAAAATAGAGACTTTGTAAATTGACAAATTTAAAAAATAGTATGAAAAAATTGCTGATGCTCCAAAATAAAGTAAATAGTATACACCTTCCCAAATAGATGAATTTGGATTAGACATAAACTGATAAAGGTAAATGACTAGAAGGGCTTGAATTAGCCCAAGATTAAAACCAAAAATCCCTGGAAGGAGATTATAAATAAACTCTCTACCAAATACTTTTCATATTGCATGCATAAAGCTTGGATTGATTTCGTTTATTTCTCTTGCCCATTCTTGCCTTAGTATGTTTATTGAACTGCTAAATTTTAGCCTTTTAGGAACAGGAATAAGAGTTTCTGCACTAGGTTTCACAGCTCTAAAGTAAGAAACTATAGTAAATCCTCAAGACATAAAGAAGTCTTTAACGATGCCTGAGATATCATAAACTAAGGCTCTTTGATCCATTTTAAAGATTTTATAAAGGAAAAAAATATGATAATTAATTGCAACAGAGGTAACTAATAAATATTCAATTGTTATAGAATTTTACAATTTTTTGTTTCTTTATTAGTTTTAAATTATCCATTTTGAAATCGAAAAAAATTCCTGATAACGTTAAAATTTTCCCGACAGAAAAATATTTATAAGATTTTAAATTTCATGCTAAAATAATATTGATAAACAAAGTTTAAATTAAATAGCAAGTATAGGATAACCCAAATATATTTATTAATTCTATTCCAATCTTTGAAAATTTTATTTGAAATTCATTTAAATGCTACATTAATGAATTTTTAATTTTATTTAAAAGACTGGATCAATCAAATTTGTTGCAAGCTTGCAGATGTCATGCAATTTTATGGCATGCATCATAAAATCCGATTAAATTATTTGTCTCTCAGACTCTAAGCAGTAAATGGAGAGTAAGAATAATTTGTCAAGGTATTAGGCATTTAGGCAGCAGCCAAATCCAAAATCTTTCTGGATAAAGTATTATAAGGTTAGATTTGGGGGAGAAGTAGAGAAAATCTATAATAAAGCTGAAAAACCTGTAAGTATAGACAAAGAATTACAAATAATTCTTAAAAGCTTGTGCGAAGAATGAGGTTTAGATGTAGAGGAGATTCAAGAATATTTCACTGAAAGGCTCAATCCTAATGATCATAGAGATTTTGTGAATTTATACGATTTAAGCCTTGAAGCCTTAAGAAGAAGGCTTGGAAATTACATTCTAGAAAAAATTTTTGAAATTGAAGGAGATAAAGAAGAAGATATCAGCGATTATTTGCATTCTATATGAGATAAAGAAAATCCTGAAGATTTTCTCAGATTAAAAATACAAGAAAATATAAAACAGCAAAATAACGTCAAGACGCCAAAATCAAGCCAAAGAAAATTAGGCAAAATTAACCAATCTCCAGAACAAAGTATAAGATCTCATGGAAAAGACTTGCAAAGTCAGTCACCAGAGCAAAGCATAAGATTAATTGATAAAGAAAAACTAAGTGAGTCCCCTCAACAAAGTCCAAAATTAAGTTCCAAGAAAAAAGAGCTAACAAATGAAGGCGTCAAGCAATTAAAAGAGCAAATTGAGTCAGCAGTTTCAAGTATCAAAAAAATTGATAGTGAGTTTGCAGGTTTTGTAAAGGATAAAGAAAGTGATCATTCTGGAGATTTGTCAATAAAAAGCGTACTAGACAAAAATGAGGAAGCAAGTTATCAATCGAAATCACCTAATAAATATGAAGAAGAAAAGCAAGCTAGATCTCCTTCATCTTCTATAAAATATTTAGAAAGCCACGAATCAGCAGCCTCTAGTGTGAGAAAATTAATAAAAGAAGATATTCAAGTAATAGTTAAGCAGCCAAGTGAATTAAATTATAGTGGGTCTCCAAGCTCGAGGAATCAAAGAAATTTTTCATTTGTTGATAAGAACAGCCCAAATCTTAATAATTCTTACCAGAAGAAAAAAAATGAATTGAATTCTAAAAATGGTATAAGTCCAAGTCTATCTCCAAGTCTTCACAATCAAGATCAGAGCTATAAACTTCAGAAAGAATTCCATAATGAGCAAATGAATTCTATTAAAGATTTATGATTAATAAAAATTTTGGAGCCTCTTTCCCTAGAAATTGAAAAGATCTTTTATTCTTATGATTCATACGATGAAAAGCTCGTGGAAGTAAAACAATTAAAAAATGTCTTCAGTGAAATAATGAAAATTTCAAATGTGGAAATATCTGAATATGGTTTTGATGATTTTGAGAGAATAGTAGATAAAGAATTTATATCAAGCAAGAGAAGCAAATCACTAAAAAATGCTCAAGCAGATAAAGCAGATTTTAATCAATTCATGAAAATTATACAAGAATGGGCAATGCAAAATGAGCCAGAGCCTTCTGATTTTATAGGAAAAATTAAGAGAATGATTAAACAGTATGAAAACATTATTTATGAATATGGAGGTGTAAGCGAAGATACAGCTCCAGTCGAATCTTTAATTCAAGAGCTTAAGCAAGAGCTTCAATCTCACATTTCTGCAAAAGAAATTAAAATAGCTAAACAAATCGCTGATCAACAAAGAAAAAACCTTTCTGAAATTTTCCAATTTTATTCAAAAATCCAAAATATGATGGGTCAAGATCCTACATTTGATGAAATCAATGAAAGTTATTCCGTGTGAACAATTGTTAAATTCTTGAAATTTTTGACTGATTTCAATATTATAGGAAAACAAGAAGAAAGAGCCCGCTATTTAAATAAAAACCATGCCATAGCAATTTTCAAAAAATTAGCAAATAATTCCCGGCTTATGAGTGAGAGCCAATTTATTGATTCCCTTGACAAAATTGCTGATCTATATTATAACAAAGAATATGACACTATTTATAATACTTCGGTTAGTAGCAAAACACTTCTTGAAAAACGCGATCTTTTTTATCGTTTTTTAGAGCTTGACAATAGAAATGCATATTTAACGAAGGCTAAAGGCTTCAGAATTGCATTCAGTCATGAGAAAGGTGGTGCTCGCATCTCCGAAAGCGACACAAGTAAGCGTTATATTTTCAGAATGTCACCAATAAAGAAACAGAAACTAGAAGAATGGAGGAAAATGAAGCAATCCAAATCAGCTCCACATTCAAATGTCAAGCTCACGCCTCAGCCTCAAAAACCTCTAAATGAAACCAAAATAGCTATTCCTGCTTCTGGATATGCACGAAGAAGAAGAGCTCAACGAATTGTAAAAGGAGAAGAAATCCCTTATCAATTTAAAGAAGAAAGTATTCCACAGCAGCTAAAATCTCAAAAAGTGCTAACTATACAAGAAATAAATGGAATGGATTATGGAGAAATTGATGAGCAAGGAGACTTAACGGATTTAATAACAGATGAAAAAGATGAATATTTAGATCAGTTGTGAGGATTTAATAAAAAAGAGCCGCAATCGAAAATTCAAGATGACTTAAAAAGATTGCAAAATATTATAAAAATGCATGATGAAAAAATTGCAAAGGGACTGAAAGTTTTGGAAAAAGCAAGGCAAGGTTATGGATATGGAATGAGATAACTAGGTGTTATATAATGATAATTTTTACATTTTATTATTTATTCTATTTCTGTAAAACTAATAAGACCTATTTGTGTTGTTTTTTGTTCATATTAATAATTGACAAATCTTTACATTAAATATCCTGTTTTTGGAATCTTTCCATAAATCTCTCAAATAAGGCAATATATTTTTTATACTTACTTTTTTCATTAACAATTTCTGCAGTATTTCAAAAAGCCTTCACTATATCAGAAAATGATATCAGTTGAGGCATAAGAGCAACAATTTTTTCAGAACATGAAAATCCATTATCACAATATGTCACAGAATGAACAAAAACATTGTAAAAAATATTTGGAAAAGTGCTTGCCGAGATTGTAGCTAATGGAAGAAAAATTTGCATTCTTCTATATGGCGAGTAAACTAAGGGAAATTTTAATATGCCTTTCATACATACTGCTTCTCCAATTATAGCCATTCCTTCAGCAAAATATTTAGCTTTAGGCTTAATTCTTATAAAATGATCAAAAATTGCCATGAAATCCCCAAAAATTCCTTCAATCATATTAATTAATATCATCATTTGTGTATTAAACCTTTTTGATCTTTCATACAAGGATAGTAAACCCAAAAGAAATCCTAGAGTTTGATGAAATGCATTTCTTTTTAATTGCACTTTTCTAAAAACTATTTTCTCAAATATACTGTCCATAGTTGCAGATCCTAAAACTGCATGATAAGTTTCTATCTCAGTTTCAAGGAAACTGATATAAATCTCAAAATTCTGGAAGCACTCTGCTAAGTCATTTTCATGGAAATTGTGTATAAGATAAGGGATGTAAAAAGAAATTACAGTCTTATATATATCAAGAGAGTTTTTTCCTTTTTTTATATTTTGTGCTCTTAAAATTTCTAATGGGTGAGAGTCTTCTTTGGATTGGAGATAGCCAATAGCATTATTCAGTTCAGTTTGCAAGTCTTTTGCAATTGTATGATTAGCAATTGTCCATGCAATATCTTGAAGTGGATTTATGATTCTTGGAGAAGTGATTATTTGCAATCGAATGATGGAATCAAAGAAGTCAAGCCCATAATAAGAAAATAAAGGAGGATCTATTGAATTTAAGCCTACAAACACAGCAAGGGCTTGAACATGGCAAGGACGAAGCTCAGAAATTTTATTTACTGAATTGGCAAAGTCTTGAAATGAGTAGATGAGGCTGGTCCTTCTGAAGTCGATTTCATTTTGATTGGTTTGTTTTGAAAATAATAAAAGCTGCTCTTGGAAAGCTTCAAAACATTCAGCCATTTATCAAAGAAATATAATCAAATTATTAAAAAGCAGAAAATTATTATATTTGCATGCACTCTATTATAAGCTTTGAAATTATTCTTTATTTACAGTATCAAGCCTAATTATGCTGAATATTGCTTTTGATTTATCATGATATGAAAAAAAGAAATATTCTTGCGTTTTTTACGAAGCAATAGCTATATATTTTCTAAAAATCTTTTATATTTAATCTCAATTTCATCAATAATTTGTTGATTACCATTAATATCACTGATTTTAGTGTTCTGTTGAAATAACTTCTTCATGCTAAATAATAAATGTGGAGACGAATTTTGCTCCTTTTGGCACTCAGCATTGCTATGGGTGCTAAACTTTCAGACCTGGTCACGAATCTCCCTGGTCTACCCGATACTCCAAACTTTGCAATTTATTCTGGCTATCTCTCTATCCCTAATTCCAATGGAAAAATGCTTCACTATATCATGGTTGAAAGCCAAAACAACCCAGCCACAGATCCTCTTATATTATGGCTTAACGGAGGCCCAGGCTGCTCCTCAATGGATGGCCTTTTTTACGAGCACGGCCCATACATTTTCCCAGCAACTTCAACTACTTTGGTAAGAAATCAGCATGCATGGAACACAAATGCAACTGTCATTTATATTGACTCTCCAGCTGGTGTTGGTTTTTCTGTCCTTGGAGACCCGCTGAATAACCAAACTAATGACTTAATCACAGCTCACGACACTTTGCAAGCCCTTTTGCAATTTTTCAATGAGTTTCCTGAATATAGGAAAAACGATTTTTATGTTTCAGGAGAAAGCTATGCTGGCATATATGTCCCGACCTTAGTTTACAACATTTTGATGCACAACACTTATACTCCTTATCAAAGCATCAACTTGGTCGGCATGATGGTTGGAAATGGATGCACAGATTGGAATGTGGACACAACCCCAGCGTTCGTAGAAATGGCATGGAGTCATATTCTTTTGGGAGGATCTTGGTATACACAGCTGCCTTATGACTGTGAAAACTGGGATAATTTCAATGGTGAAGCTTGTGATAACGATATTGACTATACTGTAGGGACTTTATTGCAGAATGTCAATGTTTATGATATTTATGGAGAATGTATTCAGCATACTGGGGAAACTCATTTTGAAGACAACCAAGGAAAGTTAAGATTTTTACGAGATTCTGGGATGCTAGGACTTATTCCACCATGTGCAGCATGGGTCGGAACTTATACATATTTAAGAAATGCACAAGTTTTGAACGCTCTGCACATCAATACCACTTTATCAAACCCATGGTCATTGTGCTCAAATATTGATTATCAATCAGATTATTTGCATGGCTCAATCTACACTTATCCATACATCATCCGCAGTGGGATAAAAATCCTTATATATTCAGGAGACACTGATGGAGCAGTTCCTACTATTGGAACAAGACAATGGATTAATAGTCTAAATTTAGGCTATCAACAGCAATACTCACAATGGTATGTTGACGATCAAGTTGCAGGGTGGTGTGAAATATATAATGGGCTTACTTTTGTAACAGTGAGAGGAGCAGGGCATATGGTCCCTGAGTTCAAACCTGCCCAAGCTCATCATATGCTACTTGCTTTTCTTAATAACCAAAAGCCTTAGTTAACTCTAAATTCTTTTATTAATAATAATGAGATAAAATCAAACACCCATAAGACAATTATCATTAATGGATATAAATAATCCAAGCATTTAAAAGTTTATTTTATCATATCTTTATAACTAGATGCTATATTTTGGTAATAATCATAATTCTCTGACTTCCTTGAATCTTGAAGGCTATCAAGCTTAAGTTTCGGCATCATCCTTCCAGGAGGAGTTGTAACATTTTTAATTTCCTGATTGCTTTCATTCCCTTGATTCCCTGAATTGAATTCATGAATCTGCTGAAATCTCTCTTCAACGACTTTTTGCAGCTCAATATATATTTTCGAAGTAGCATGGGCCATATTTGCCTCAATTTCATGCAATAAATGACGTGAAAGCTGATCCACTTTATGTTTCACTTCTCCCTGAATTTCTTGTGAGCTAATCGTATCAAGTTTTTGTGACAATTTTTCTATTTCTCTCTCAATTTGCAAATACATCTCACTTTGCAAATCCTCAGATGAAAAAGATCGTCTGAGTTGTTCTTTATTGACGGCATAAGGCATTTTGTTTAGCCTATCATAAACTTTAGGCTGATCTAATGATTGAAGCTTAGGCAGTCCTCTTTTTGGTTGGAATGAAATTTGAAGTGGTGGCTGGCTATATGAAGCTTGAGGAATTGCCAATCCTCCTTGCTCACATTGAGTGTCTAATGCTTGTAAAAGTTTTGAACCCATATTTTCATACAGCTGCTGTAGATTTTCCGCAAGCTTATTGTGAATTTGGGTATGCATCAGCTCATAAGCTTTCACAATTTCAGAATTTATAGTCCTTTTTATCCTATTCAAGCAGTTTTCAGCTGACCTACAAGCTAGAGTTGTTGTGCTAGCTTTTATATGCCTTTCTAGCTCTTCTTTAAATTTTGATACTCTGTCTTCAGGCTCAGAGTCTAAATTAAGTGACTGGTAAATCGCTGCAGGATGCACATCTCGCTTCGGAGTCGTTTCCCTTGACTTTTGAGGAGTCGTAACTCGCTTTGGAGTTGGGTCTCTTGATCTTTGAGGAGAAACTCCTGCTTTTGTCCTCACAGGTGACTTTCTGCTTTTCAAGCTTTTTTCTTCAACTGGCTCAGGTGCTAAAATGGCTTTGATTTTTTCATCTTTGCACCTCGAAATACAGTCTTTTCCAAACTAATTAGCCATTACTGAGTCTTTATGTTTAGGATCTGCGCCATGTTCAAGCAAGAATTGAATAGTAGAAGGATAAGAATGATAAACAGCAATCATCAAAGGAGTCCACCCACGCTGGTCATAAGCGTCAATATCCACATTAAAATTTAAAAGTTCTTTGATTACTTCAATTTGATTATGCCACGCCGCAATAAACAAAATAGTTTGCCCTGACTATATATCTCTTACATTATTCCTTGCATTCACATCTGCACCATTCTTAATAAGTTCTTTCACAACAGCTAAATGCCCGCTTTTGGCTGCCAATGCAAGTGCTGTGTAGCCGCTTTCATTCTTTTGATTAATTTGGGATTTCGGCAAAAATTGCTTGACCCTTTCCAAGTTTCCCTCTTCCGCTGCAATCATAAGAGGTGTGTATCCACCTGTTACGTAGCCTAGTTTTGACATTAATTAAGAAATTAACTGAAACCATAATTAAAGTTAAGCCTTTGTTCTTTTTTGTCTGCGAGCTTCCTGCTGTTCTTTAAGGTTCTTTTCTCTGATTGCATTGGCTTTAGCTTTGAAGATGGAATCCATAAGAACTCTCTTGTTCTTGTACATATTTCCTTTGGCTCCAACGTAAAAGTCGTGATAAAGAGTTTTGTCGATTTTTGTGCTGGCTCTGTATTTTCTTAAGAGTCTTCTTAAAACTCTTTGACGCCTCATCCACATGATCTTTTCTGGCATTCTAGCTTCAGCTGTACCTTTTCTTTTGCCGAGACCAGTATGTCTGCCTTTTTTAACACTTTCTTTGAAGAGATTGGCTCGGACTCTGGAGTGAATTGCTTGAGGGGTTTTGACGATGAAGCCATCCTTTACGAGTTTGCGAATGTTTTGACGAGAGTTGGCTAAGGAAATTTCTTGAATTTCATTTGGATCCATCCATACGCGTCTTTTACCACATTTCAGAACACTTGCAGCTAGACGCTTTTGGAGCCTGAGAGTGACCATATTTTATGGTATAATGACATTATGACTTAATTCACTTTTCTGCTTTTTAAAGTTGTGAATTGTCTATTGCTTTTAACACTCAATTCTATCGAAGGAATTTTATATAGAAAGCTTTATCTGAAAATCATAATAATTTCTATTCTTTTTACTATTTTAATTATTTTTTATGATATTAAATTATTTAAAGCTTGCATAAATAAACAGTCATTTATTAACTTGATAAATCTTTATTTTAATTTTCGCATATCATTTTATTTAATAATGGCCAAATTAGAAAACTATCACAATTTGACTAAAACTCATAAAGGTATAGCCTAGCCAGATATCCTTGATAAAGGATTTTGCTATAAAAAAGACATTCAGGTAAGCCTATATGCCAATATAATCGATAAACTTTCTGGAAAGTTTACAATTTGGCATTTGGAAAAAGACCCTTTCAAAAAAGTCTCAGCATTTTCTAGATTATCCTATCAATATGAGGATTTCACATTTAAAAACCAACTTAGCAGCTTCTTAAATCATAAATTCATCTGTGAATTTGCTCCTTCTGATAACCAAAATGTGAAATTAAGGGGAGAGCTGAACTCAAATCTTGGAGAATCTTATTTCAATAGAAATAGTCTTATTTTAGACTGCAATTACCCTAATTTCAATGGATCTCTATCGATCACAAACGGCTGCATCCTTAAATTGACTAGTGTCATTGGGTCAAAGTTTGGAATTGGTTTTGATCTCGCTTATGATGCATTGAAGCCTCATTTCCCAATTTATAATGGAGCTTTGTGGTGGAAGAACGATAGCTCTAGCGTTGTTGTTAAACACCAAAGTATGAATCAGAATATATATGAGCTAGGAACAGTATATGTATATGGCTTTACAGAACTAAACAAAACAAAATTCGCTTGTGAAATGAAAAAAGAGCCTAATAAAGACCCTGAGTTGAGATTTGCGCTAATGAGAAACTTAACTGAAAATAGCTTAGCTAAATTGAGACTGGCAGGAAACGAAGTAGCAGGATCATTGAAAGTAAAAGTGAATCAACATTTAACAGTTATCACATCGGCGAATTTAAGAAATGTGCCACAATTGAGCCCAGAAAATACAGAATTTGGAGTAAAATTGAAATTAAACTTTTAATTTTCTTAAAATCATAACTATTTCTTAGTCTTATTGGTAATTAATGAGTGCAAAGCAAGCACTGTTCTTGTAATTGAAGCCAAATAAAGCGATAGATAGCTATTATTCTCATCAACTGCAAATGCTTGATTCAGCACGCTTGTATTTGGCAAAAGATTTAAAACTTCTTGAAGCTTGTGGAAAATTTCGTTATTAGCTTTGCGCCCATTAAGAACTTCTTGGAGATAATCTTGGATTTCTGTAAGTCTGCTTAACATTGCTTTAAGAGCTGCTATTTTATGCTGAGTTTCAGTAGCTAAGCTAGTTGCAGCTACATCTCTAACATCTCTCAACAAATGTTCAACTCCTACATCTTCTGCTTCTGAAGCTCCTAGCATTGTAGGGACATGAACAAAATTCTTCACAATATTTCCATCTTCATTCACATCTTCTTTAGAATAATATGCCTGTGCAGGAAGTTCCAAAGTTTCTGCAGCTTTCACATCTATAACAACTAATATAGGATTTGGTACGTATTGCTTGAAGCTTTCATTAATTTGGATGTCGGGTGCTTTTACGCCTGGCCCGGTGCTATACCAGCCTACAATTTTTTCGCGGGCATTGATTCTCTTGTACATTCCAAACATTTCATCAAGATAATTATGATCCAAAAACCATACTTTAGCGTCTTGGGAGTCTTCTTCAAAGGGAACAGCAAAAGAGTTTGAAACATCAAGGCGGCCTTTCCAGACTTCGCCTAAGAGGACTCCAGCAACTCTTTTATTGCTCATTTCTTTGGCAACTCTGTTGAAATGATCGACGACAGATAAAAGGACTAAAGGATGCACGACGACCTCTTCTATTTTTTGCATTTTATTAAGAAATGTTTTATATATAAATTGCAAATTATTTCATTTTAAGCTTGGGCTTGCTTTTTGCTGCTTCAATTTTTCAGGCTCGAAATAGGAGACTGAGGACAATGGATTTAGAAAACATGTGTGATCGACAGGAAAATATAGATTTTTGATATTTTTCTAATGTAGAATGGCAAATTCTAGAGGAAGATTTAATGGAGTCTGGATTTTGATGCTGAAATTTGAATTTATCAAATACTTCTTTTATTTGGAGTATTGAAGGCTGAATATGATGAGTTTTAGAACCAATAGAATCAAAGTCTGAAGGATTGAGACTTAATTTTTTAACGACTCTAATTGGTTTAGGGGTTTGAAAGAGAGGCGTTTTCGTAGATGCTGGGACAGGTAAAGGCGAAGATCTTATGATCTCTATTGATGATTTTGCTGTCTGCGTATCAATTGATTTTTCAATTTCTATGTCAGGCAGTCCTGATGATATTGTTTCTCCAAATTTTCCTTCTTTTTGTGAATCTTTAATTTCTATCGATTCAACTATTGAACTATATGTGCTTACTTTATTGTTTATTTCTGTTTTTTCATCGATTTTTATTTCTTTTACATCTGATTTATTCTCATTTGATTTAGATTCATAATTTTGTAATATTTGATTTTCTTTCATTTCAATTTTTGCTTCAACTTCTATACCTTTGGTTTGCTCATTTAAAAGAAGATCTTTTTCTCTCTTTTCTTCCTCATTAATTAATTTTCCTTGCATTTTATTAGCACTTATACTTCCCTTGTCTTTAAGGTCAACTACTGTGAAAGGAATAGAGTCATTTCGAATTAATTCATTACCATTTTTTGCAGTTTTTGATATTAAATCATCAGCTTTTAATAAAATGCTTGGCCTTTTATTTGCTGTGTCTTTTTCTTCAGTCAAGCATATAGTGATTGACCGCTTTCCTTTTCGATTACGCTGCTTTAATTTATTATTTTTAACTTCTGAGCTCTTTATATCTTTTAAATTGACAACAACACTCATAATCTCATTTGTGACAAGTCTTTCAGTCTCCAAAAATTCCGATAATTCTACTTTTTCATTCAATATTCTATTATTTGCTTCATCTATTTTATACTTAGGCGGTGATTGATTTTCAGGAGCAGGCATAGTGCTTGATCTTGATAAGTTTATTGTAGATTTTTTCCCCACAATTTTTGTAGCATTTTTGGCTGATTTTGTTTGATCTTCTTCTCTTAAAATTGGATTTGTGCTTGATGTTCTTGATTTCATTGGAGGCGCAGGAGAGCTTCCTCGTCTTGGAGATGAGCTGCAATATCTCTCAGTATTGCTTTTTTGCTTTAAGGTTTCCAAAGCTTCTTTTATGTTTAAATCAAGCCCAGCATTGTTATCTCCTTCATTGTCTTGTTGAGGACTACTAAGTAGAGAGAAAGTGCTTAGCTTTAGTGTGCTCACCCTGGGTGTATGAGATTGGTCAGTGGATATTATATTTAAGTTATGGGTACTTTTGCAAGGATATGAAATATGGATAAAAAATTTTCTTATGCGTTCTCTTAATTGGATAGTGTCTTGAAAATGATCAGATGCAATTTTTATAAGAATTTCTTCAAATTGATTAAAATCCAATGAAGCTTTTGACAATGAGGATGTTCCAGCAGATTTTGTAGCTAATGCTCTGAGGTTTGGTTGAGAAATTAAATCCTAAATAGGGTTTACAGGAGAGATTCTTAGAATTTTGAAGAGCTTTTGAAGCTCTAAAAGTGATATTTTCCCATCTGATCCTTTGTGTTTATTAAATAATGATTTGATTTTAGCTTTATTCTACTCGAATAAGATATAGTCAGCGTTCATTTATATAGAGATAAATAATATTTTTTCTAAATAACTATGTCAATAATTTTTCAAATAATAAATGTAATTTAGAATTGCGAACAATATGTCAATTTCATCAAGAAATAAATCACCGTTCTCGAAGCAAATCTCAAATATTTTACCGATATCTTCACATCCATCATATACACAAATTTTCGAATATGCAGATAAAGTTATTATCCCAAAGTCTGTATTCCAAGGAATCAGAAGGGTCAAATGCCCGTTTCCTCCAGTAATTTTGCTGACATCGCTCAGATATAAATTCATCCCTGTACAGTGTGGATGTCTAGAAGATACTTGCCAAGAAGATTATATATATTGTCCTTTATGAATAATGAATAGGCTAGGTTTCAGATCTAAACACAATACAAAATGTGGGATTTTACTAGAAATTCTTCCTTTGAATTCTCAGCATTTTTATATTTATCCAAGCTTGTCGATTATCTCTATATATGCTCCAGAAAAAGTTGATGAAGACGAAATAAAGCACGCGCTATTGAATTATACAGTAGCAAGAAAAGAAGAATGAATAAAAGTAAAAGATATTTAGTTATTTTTGAGGAATAAAGAAGTTAAAGTGTATATCGCCGATGTTTGCCCTGGAAATGTATCAATAATTAATTCAGCTGATTTCGAGATCTTATTTGTCGAAGAGCCGAGCAATTCAAAAACTTCAATAAGAGAAAGACTAGAAGCGTTTGAGAAAAAACATTTAAAAGCCACTGAAAATTTTGGAATTCCTGATTTGCCATTACAAACACAAAAACTCAGCTTTTTAAATAGCTTGAAAAAGAATCTTAAGAAAAAAGGGAGAAAATCTCAAAAATTCAAAGAAAAATTAAAACCGAATCCGACTGCTTTGAATGTAAAGCGGTACTCAATTAAAAAATCCGGTCTGGACTTTCAATTTAGCAGGCATGATTTTACGGACTCAACATTAAAACAATATAAAAAGCATTCAGATATTGCTATTGGCACAGAGATAGGAGATCTGTTTCCCTTAGAAGAATTCAGCAATTACCAAAACCAGGAGCAAAGTCGCAATTTATGAACAAGAGAAAGTGTGGAGCCGTTTGATGATGCTACATATTTTCTTAAAGGAACTTTAAATGTAACCAAACAATCCTCGCAATCTCCAACTCTTCCTGCTTTAAAACCAGCTAATCGTCCATATTCGATAACGCCTACAAGGACTGTTTTACATATTTATAAGAATCGAAGCGTAACACCGACTCAGTTGAGTACCCAGAAGCAGCTATCATTGAACAATGAATTGTATTTTAATTCTTTCAGAAATTTTTAGATCATACAAATTTGTTAAGATTTGTGTTTATGTCATAAGTGCTAAAAAAATAAAAAAAATTTTGTATAAATAAATATGTTTCAATGTTGGAATTTGCAAGAGTTTAAATATAATTTTTATAATTAAAATATATAAATTTATAATTAGTATTTCACATTTCGAAATTGGTTAAAAAGTACTTTAAGCTTTCCTTCATTTGCGACAATCACAATGTGGCCTATAATTAAATCGTTATCTATATTTGCTATCAATTGTTGTGCTCTTTTAACAACCATTTCAGATGCAAAAATTCCATGAACTGCATTTTTAAAATCTCCAATCTTAAAATACTCATAGCTACTATTTTTAACAGTTTTTCTCCTTCCTACAATAGGATTCAAACATGGGACTCAGCTTGAAAATGTGTTCCAAATGCATACTTTCCCATTTTCTGATCCAGATATCAAATGCATATTATTATGCGAAAAACTTGCTTTAATTGGAAATTTCTCATTTTTGCAGCCTTTATATTTTTGCTTGACATTAAAATCTTCCAAACTGTAAAGCCTCACTCTTGAGTCATTTGTAGACACAATGAATTGCTGATCATCTAAAAAGTCAAAACCCGTAATTTTTCTCCCAGCCTTTTTTCTTCCTTTTCTATTTTTACATTGAATTTGTGTAAGAAAACTTAATTTCATTTCTTGGAAATTTGTTTCATATATCATGCATTGCCCATGTGAAAGCCCAAGAAGTAGAAAATGCCCTTGAGGGCTAAAAGTTGCTGCTGTAATAAAATCTGGAGCTTGATAGCAGCACTCTACCGAATAGCTCGGAATATTTCAAATTCTAACTATCCGATCGAAACATCCAGTTAGGAAATAATTCGCATTCTCTGGATGAAAGGATACACTACTTACAATTTGAGGATGCTTAAATTCCAGAGCTGGAGTTTTATTATCAATTCTCCACAGATAAACCATACAATCAGCCCCAGCTGATATCAAAAATGTTGAACTCCTTGATCATGACAGGTCTATTACAGGCTGTGTGTGGCCTTCCAAAACATTATATGGGACCTCATTAAATAGACTTAAAGAATCGCTTGTAAAGTGGAATGCAACTTCATAAAGCTTTATAAGCGGATCATCGCCTGCTACTGCAAGATATTTCCCATCAGGACTAAATTTGAGTACCCACGTTCTAAGTGCTGGATCTTGATTTATACAGATTTCCTGCACGATTTCTAGTCCTCCGAATTCGTAGGAATCTTTTCGATTTTTTCTGATAAGGCTTTTCGAAGATCATGTAAAAAGCATTGCTTGGTCGACTTCTTTATGAGATGAATGATCTGTCGAATATTGAGAGCTTGAGTTAGGAATTGGTTTATTTTCACTACATTTTTCTCCGGTTTGAGAATAAAAAGGAGTGATATCAGCGTCTATTTTTGATGATGGCTCTTTGAGAGAATCAAAAGATGATGTTCTCTTGATAAGGGGAGGGAAAGCAAGCTCATCTTTGGTTTCTACGGCATCAAAAAATTCTTCATCACTTGCTCCTGGAGTTTCCATATTATAAAAATTATATGCATTAGTTCATCTTGGATAGAACTTGAAGTTATTTTGATTTTTATGAAATGAAAATAGATTTTTTGAATAAGAAAAAATACAATAAATATTTTAAGATTGCCATCTATAAATATCTACGCTCATTTTATCTGCAAAATTTTATTATAATCTGTTAAATTTTTAAGTGTTCAAATGATAAATCAATAATGACTCTAACCTAAAAGTAAAGCTAATAATTGGATAGTGAGTAATAGTTTCAAAATGCTTGAATATAAAGAATATTAGAATTAGAAATTAACAAAGAAATATGAAACCTGAAATATAAGACTTTAATTGTTTAAGTATAACTCTAAAGCTCTAAATTATCTAATAAAAACCTTTTGACTTACTTATGTAGTCTATTTCATTTAAACCAATTTTTAAAATAATAAGCATTAACTCTGAATAGTCTAGTTCAAACTCTTTATATGGACTCAATATTATTTTAACAAATAAATGAATTGATTATCATAAAATCATTCTGACATTTTTTTCTTTAAGCTTCACTTCAATGCAAATAAGATATTTTTAGCCAATAATTTTTTAAAATGGCATTCCGAAAGATCTTAAACAAGATAAAATCATCGAATTTACCAACTTTCCCAAAATCTGGATTCGCAACACATCAGCATAGTCTCACCACTGCAGATATCTGTGAAAAGTTATTACCCTCAGTATTTCGAATCATGATTCTTAGTCCTAAAACCAATGTGCTAATGGGTATTGGCTCCGGATTTTTTATAAAACCAGATGGCACAGCTATCACTTCATATCATGTTCTAGGACCTCAATATAACATGATTGCAAGGCTAGACAATGATGAGGAAAAAGAGACATCTTTGATTCATTACCACAAGCAAACAGACATCGCTATTGTTAAAGTTCAAGTTGATGGTGAAGTCCCATATGTATCATTCGGAGATTCTAATAAATTGAGAAGAGGACAAGGAATCATCCATATGGGAGCTACATATAGAAGTGATCACAATGATTTCGATATTGGATGGGTTAACAGAGTAAAAGTAGAAACTCCACTTTGGCTTGAGGCTTATTTACCATCAGATATCTCACCTGCTGATTCTGGATTGAATTTTATAAAGACAACGGGATTTATGAGGTCTGGATATTCAGGAGGACCATTAGTTAATTTAGAGGGACAAGTTGTTGGATTAACTACAAAAGTGTTTGTTGAGACTCATAAGACTGGCCCTGAAGTAGAAGGAGCTTCTATACCTATTAATTTTGTTAAAACAATTATAGACCAGCTTGAAACGAAAGGAAAAGTTGAGCGGCCATTTATTGGTCTTTCATTTGTACCAACTTCAATGGGGCTGGTTGTGACCCACGTTCAAAATGATACACCTGCACAAAAAGCTGGAATCCAGCCAGGAGATATTCTGATTTTTGCAGAAAATACTGCTCTTCAGAATGCAGAAGATTTATATAGGGTAATTGGATTTCAGCCTGGATCAACTATACAAGTAAAAGCGCAGAGAGGAGGAGATGCTCATGTAATAGAATTTAAAATACAAACTTAATTAAAATAACTTATTTGTAGAAATAGAGCACTCTTGAAAGTATCTCTTATACAGCGCAGCTCTATTAATAGAAATAATTAATATTTGATCACACTATTAATCATAAATAATCGTCTTAAGCAATAAAATGGATATTTATCGACCTTTTCGACTATCAATTATAGGAAGAAAACAGAGCGATGATGGCTTACATTTATGTTTTATTGTTCAAGGATCTAGAATTGATTACCAGTGGCGAGCCAACATAGTGTTTGAAAATTTCATAATCTGCTATCAAAAACTTAATTCTGATCTTGTTTATCTTCCAGAGCTGCCAGTGACTGAAATCTATTCCTATGAGCTAAGTCATTTAGAAAGCATTCAAAGGCTTCTAAATAAATTATTTGAAGAGATAGGAAACAGGCCAGACATCATGTCTCATCCTTTGATAGAAGAATTCTTCTCAGTTCCTCAAGAAGCAAGGGTGGTTTCGTCAACCCCAAGTCTAATACACAGTTTTCAAGCTTCTGATAAATTTTCTGTCTCAGGAATTGCTTGCATCCCCAAAGAAAAATTAATTTTGGCTTCATTAGAAGATGCATCATATCTTCCGCAATTAGGAAAATTATGAAGTTTAATTGAGCCTCAGGAACTTGGAGAAATCATGTTTATAGGAAGAGACTCAGATTTATATATAATTAATGGTCAGCAATCAAAAGAAAACGTGACGTGCTGCTTTTGGCATGAACAAAGCTCAGAAGCAGTTTTTGGGTTTGAGTCTGGAAGTATTGCTCTTTGTAGCACCAATCGTATATTAACACCAAACTCCCAAGGCACTTTTGACAATGAAAAATTGAATTTTGGTGAAATTAAGCTATCTAAATTGCATGGAGCAAAAGTGGTATGTATAAGGGCAATTGATAATTTAATTATATCAATCAGTGTTGATAATTTTTTGAAAATTTCACAATGTAACTGTTAAGCAGCCATAAATGGGCATCTTGAACCTGTAGGAGGAGGAAGTTTACGACAGAGGCTTGGAGATGCGAGACTTATATCATTAGCAGTTGATCAAAAATCAAAGAAAATCTTTTTGGGAACCAGCATTAACCGAATTTTGATTTATTCATTGCAAAGCTCATCTCCTAAATACCTTGAATCTATTACTACCAAGAATGATGGACCAATAACTTGCATTGATGTGAGATGGGGGTAATTTTAAATCAGAAATATCTTTGTAGGTGATGGAAACGAGCTAATTATTTATCCAAACTGCCCAAATACCAAACAATCTGCCATATTTCAGCTACCAGAAGAGAATGGGAAGGTCGTGAAATCAAGGTATCTGGTAGATCTAGAAAAAATTATTGTTGGATTTTCAGTAAGAAATAAATAGAATGGAAATATCATAATATGGCACAGCATTTCTGGGAGAATTTTAAGTGCATTTAAAGCTAGCGATTCTGAAATAACCGATCTTGATATTGATGAAGAAGAAAACATATTGGTTGTATCTTCAAAACTTGGTGAAATTAGAGTTTTTAATTTATAATCAATTATAATCATAATTCACACAATTAATATATCATGCGTTATTTATGTAAATATTCAAATACAGTTGGTTATTTATGAGAGTTTCAAAAGAAATTTGAAACTAGGATGTCATCAGAACAAAGGTTTTAGATGGCCCTATTCTTCTGCATACTTCTCGGTATTCTTGGGTTACTGCACATATAGGACATAGGAGATGAGCTACACAATCTTTTATGATATGCCCATCAATTAGGAAAGCATCCCTGATTTTTTGTCTATTAAATGCAGCGCCAATGCAGAATCCTAAGCAAACTTTTAAATATGGTCCAAGTATATATCCACCATTTACAATAGCTGTGGTTCGCGATTGAAGCCAGCAATATCCTCCTGGAATAAGGCAAGCAATAGCACAAGGTCATTGATCTCTACAGACTCCAAAAAATGGTTCTTGAAAATCCACCATTTTGGTCACTTTAAATTTATATTTTAAAAATTCCACAATTTCAACAGTTTTAAATTTATTTGATTTCTTTATGTTAGGATTAAACATAGAAGATTTAGCATTAAGATAACTTCATGAAGTCAGATTAAGTTAGAAATTGCTCCAAATATTGGGGATTCTCTGGGAGTTTGTATTTTTCCAATATTGTTTCTCTTAAGCCTTCAGACCTGAAAATTTTGAACCAATCATTGCTATTCTGAAGAATGCTCAGCAACTCAACATTTCCTACTTCTGTTAAATTTCCCAAAAGTGTTTTTGACGCCTCTTCAATTAATCTTTCTTTCTCAATTCTCATAAATTCCATATATTTTGATAACTCTTCGCTGCTTTCTACATTTGATACCAATAAAGGTAAGCACTCAATACTAACTTCAGCTAAATCAGATAGCATGCTCCTCACCTCATTTTGCTCCAAAATTCTGTTCTCATTTTCATCATATAATAAATATAGAAATTTAATCTTTTTCTTCAGCTCTGAATCAGATAACAAAATAAATGAAGCAATAATTTTTCTCATGTCAAATAACGAATTTTCTTGGAAAGAAAATAAAAAAAGTCACATCGGGTCATCAGGATCTTCAAGTATTTTAGGATTAATTCCAAGATCATAAAGAGCTCTTTTAAATTGCATCAAACTCAATTTTTTGTTTATCCCTTCTTTTGAGATGTGCTTAAAAGCCTTCGAAATTGATTTTTTTGCAATAATGCAGCTCCTTTCACGCTCTCTTATTTCTTTTTCTATCTTTGGCAGAGGAATTGTTGGGTTACTTGTAAACAGTTCTTTTAAGGAAAACGGTATATCTGAAAAATCGAATTTTGATGTACGCTCAACTTTTGGAGAGGAATTTGCATTTTGAGGCTCTGAAGGAGAGGTGGTTTTTTCGATTGAAAGTTTATTGAATGTTGGAATATCATAAGCGCAAATACCCATATTTATAGAAGCGATTAAGTAGATAAGAAATTAATACCAACTTTATACTTATCCAAAATACACTCCCTTATGCCTCCAGAACTTAAAATTCTTAATGCTTCACTATTATTGCGGAATGAGGATTTAAACTCTTTGATTCCTAAGTCTTCATAAGTCCCTAATAAAATCTTATAAGTGTCTTCAACAAATGACTTTTCTACTTGCGACAGCAATTGTTTATAGTCAAAAATATCTCTTGAGTTTAACTTTTCAGGCTCGTCTTCTCCTAAAGATAAAAATGGTGTATGGTTAACGCTGACATCGAATAAATCTGAAATCATTTTTTTCAAATCTGCTGGTTTTAAAATGCGGGTATCGTTATCTTTATATTCATCAAATAAAACTTTTATTTTTTTGTCTAGTTCATTGGATGATAGAAGAACAGCAGATACAATTATCTTAGTCAAATCCAGTAATTGTTCACCCATAAAGGAAACAAAAAATCGAAATACAGGATTATTTGGATCTACCATTGCAGAAAGCTTTAAACCAAGCTCACGTAATGCTCGATTTAGTTGAGGTATGCTAATTTGCTTTTGAGAGCCTTCCCTTTTAAAGCTTTCAACTACTTTTGAAAGTGGTTTTTTTGCAAAAATAAATTCTTTTTCGTGCTTTCTCACAATTGTTTCTTGAGTTGGCAGAGGTAATGTAGACTGAGGAAGCGGGACATAATTTAAGCTTGAGCAGCAACCCATATTATCTTATAATATATGGCTCATTTTAATTTATCAGTTAGATTTATTATCTTTGGAATTAGCTATATTTTAAATAAATTATTATACTTATTAATTAAATTTAAAACATTTAAATTTTTATTTATACATACTTGTTATTTTTATTTGTAAGCTAAATTCTAATTTATCTTAATTAATTTTACAATTCTTCCATGATATCTCAAATAATCTATTTCATTGCATTTCAGATATGCTCTCAACCATTCGCATCTTAAGAAGAATGTCAACTGTAGACCCCTCGGAAAAAATTATATTTTCTTCCTACAAGTGGTGGAGTTCCAATGATGCTTTGCATCCATACACTGATGTCAGAATTAATTTTATCAAAAATAGCTTAGGGCTCTCAGGACCAAAACCTTTCGCAAACATGAAAATCCTTGATGTTGGCTGTGGTGGTGGATTAGTCACAGAAAGACTTGCAAGATTAGGTGGAACTGTCGTCGGAATTGACCCAACTCCAGAAGCTATTGATGTTGCTCAGGACCATTTGCCAACACATCTAAAAGACAAAGTTCAATACAAAAATTGTGAAGTTGTTGAGGTCGAGGGCACCTATGACCTAGTAATCGCTTCAGAAGTTCTTGAGCATGTAAATTCTCCTGATGTGTTTTTAAAACAAGTGGCAGACAGGGCAATACCTGGCGGATCTGTGATCCTCACGACTGTCAATAGAACTATTGAATCATATCTCTTGGCGATTTATGCAGCTGAAAATGTATTAGGGATTGTAGAGCCTGGAACACATAATTGGGATAAATTCATCACAATTGAAGAATTCAAGGAACTTTGCAGAAATGCTAATCTAGATCCTCAAGAGTTCAAAGGCTGGTTTCTTGATTATTTGAGATTCAAAGCTTTCGAAACTGACTATGAAAGAATAGGATATATGTGTCGTTGCATTAAATTAAGCTAAACACTCTTAAGATTCATATAAAACTATATCTATAATATTAATGCTTTATTTAGTTTTTTTCTTTTTCTTAGAGGCACTGGGGGCTTCATTCAGCTTTGTGATTGCGAAATAGAAAAACAATCCGAATATGCCTATAATTATAACAGCATACCATAGTCCAAATTGAAGAAATGGAACTCCTTCATATGCTTTATTATCTTCAGATCATTCCGATTCTTCATATGGTTCTGCCACAAATTGATGAGCACTGTCCTGGAAAGCTTGAATTTCGTCAAATAAACTTATTTGTTCTTGTGTGAAAGTAATAACAGTGTTATCATTAAATTGTGATCTGTCCCATTCAACAAGAGAGTTATGCTCTCGCAGAAACATAGCATTTTCCTTCATTGATAGAAGCTCGATTGCTGCTTGATTAGAAATTTTGTTCATGCAATTTACCATCATATCTGCGACGATTTTGTTTTGCGCTCTCTCTCGATTCTGGGGTGGAAGATTTTTGACAATGTTTTTAAGTTCTAATTCAGTGTCTACGATTGCTATTTGCACTAAAGAAATGCAGGCCCCTAATTTTGAACTTCTTCCTGATTTTGAATCTGCTGAAAAAGCTAGAGCTAGAATTGATAGGAAAATTAGCATTTTTTAATTGATAATTCTTTTCAATGAAAATAGTTGCTTTTTTAGTAAATGGAAAGCTCAATTAAAATAAAAATTTAGTAATTTAATCAAATTGATATTAAAGCTTTAATATCAAAGTAAAAATGCTGCAAATGAATGATAGATTTATGGCTTGCCAGCCCAACAAATAATTAACTACGAACAAAGAATAATAGCAATAATAACTCTATAAATTCATATTTCACAGATTCTTCCAAAATTTTAAAACTTAAATTATTTGAATAGCAAATTAAGTGTCTGGATCGTCAAAAGATGGAGAAAAATCTTCATCATCCGGAGCAACTGGATTGACTTTTCCACTGAGTATTGATTCTTGATAATCTTGCAGGAAAAAATTAGGTTTTATTTCTAAAAGAGGCACATTTCTACTCAGTTGAGTAGCTTCTTCTTCAACATCTGAAGAGGTTGAGTCATTTCTTGATAATTTTGGCTTTGGAGACAATAAATTTAAATCCTCCTGATTCTGAGCTTTCTCTTCAGTTTTTATATCGTGGAAAATTTTTGATTTTTTACTTAAAATCTTCTTTTTGTTCTCATTAATTGATTTATGTACATACATTCTGTATTTTTCTAATTTTACATCATGAAACTCATTAATAAGAGACTGCATCATAGCATTGTAATTATTTCTTTCTTCATTGAGCTTTATTCTTTCGTGCCTTAAGCTCAATTTTTCGTCAAGTAGTTTAGCTTCTCTTTCCCTTATAATTTCTTTCATCCTATTAATTTCGTTTTTATCTATTTCCAGTGACTTATTTTTTTTATTGATTTTCTCAAGTATTTTCAAGATCGCTTCCTTTTGAGAATCTAGCCTTGATGTTTCCTCTTCCAGTCTTATTTTAATTTCATCTAAATCGTTAAACAGAACAGATTTTTCAGGCTTTTTTTCACTCTTAATAAAGTCACAATCTTGTGTACGAAATCTTTTAGTACTGGGACTTTCTTCTGTTTTTAGGTTTCTTTTGCGAATGGTCTCCTCCATGGTGTCTAAAGAATTAGACGTAGAATGAGTTGAAATTACTGTGACAATCGAGTTTTGGTGCTTGGAGGTCCTGTGAGATGGCTTTCTACTATAAATATCTGATTCGTGCTGTTGTGAAATATTCATAATATGATATATAATTTTAGATAAAAGTAATCTGCTGACTTAGGTTAATATAGATATTGAATATGAAAGGAAGCAATTTAAACAATTCAGAAACCCAAAGAGTAAACGCGGCTTCTTTATATAAAGAATGCTTGCTGCAGCATAAAGAATTTATTGAGAAAAATAAATTTGCTCGAGAGTTAGAACTAAAATACCACAGAACAATCCATAAGAGTTTAAAACCCCACAAATTAAATGAAGAATCTAAAGAAGTGAAGTTTCACCATTGGCCAGTTGAGAGTGAGCAGTTTACAAACGCATTGAGGATTAAGTTAGAAAATTCATTGTTACCAAAATTAAGAGTTCCATATTCGCACAGGAATAAAAATGACCTATCAATTGTAAAATTAAGAAAGTCACTCAAGATTACGAGGGAGAAATTAAGAAGCAATCATGATTCAAATACAAGTGAGGAGGATATTCAATTTAGACTTAACTCAAGCATTGATAAGCTACCAAAAATAAAAATGCCAAAACATCACTCAAAATCTCCTAGAATTGGTAGCAAAATTAGGAAATTGCTGAGTGCAGATTTAGATGAAGATTACCCTGTAAAACCTCTTTGCCAAAGTATCTGCCTATCAATTCATTAAGCTATAGAATTAAGTCAATTTTGCTAATACTAATGATTAATCTACACTAATATTTTTCCAAGATTTATCTAATCTTCACTATAAAACTTCAATTATAAGACTGCTGTTGTGAATAATTGGGCCTTTGAGCCGAGCCATCAGATAACACCAAAAGTTTATCAATCAAACTTTTAATATAGTCAATAAGATCGCTCTCTTTTTCAAATCCTAAAGCCAGTATATTCCTTAGTTGCTGGAGACCCTCGATCAAAATGTTCAGGCTTTCAATTAAACTCTACATTCTGCATTAGTCAAAGTAGGAAACAATTCATTGAAAACTGGAGCAGCAATATCTACTCTCATTAGCTTGACCCATAAGAAGCTTGAGAATTGATGGCCCAAAAATAAAGTTATTCTAAAATATCAAGTTATCATATGATGATATAGTATTCAATTTTGAGGCAAGGGAGTTATGTTCACACTCATTAAAATCTTGCTCAATCCAGGAGACAATATAATGTTTCCTTCACCTGGATTCCCTCTTTATGAATTTGTGCGTAGAAATAGAGAATGAATCGCAAAATACTATAAATTGAAGCTTTACGAAAGTTGAAATTGATTTCAGCGATTTGGATGCAGTTGCGGATGAGCGAGTTAAGCTTTTACTAGTCATATACCCTTTTTGAAGGCCAAGGCTCTTCATGTACAGACTAAACCATTTTTAATATTTTTTCACATGATCTTTAAAACAATTATTAATCTTCCTCATTAGAATTACAAATTTGAAAAATTCTGGGAGAGCAAAAAATGGCTTTTCCATTCAAATGTTAAAGATGGATAGAAATAATATTGGCTGAGGTTTTTGCAAGTATAAATCCCTCAAATCTATTGGAAGTGCGTTTTCAAGATAGAAATTGATATAAGTATTAGATTGGGGACAGAAGCACCATCTTACTATTTTGGCATATGAATCTATGATAGGCTGAAGTTTGAAAAGCCTTGCATTCCTCTAGGCTCTCTGGCTGATGAGTTCCAGTCTTTTCAATAGGGACCATTAACAAGCTGCGTTATGTTCTTGGAGGAAATGCCAATGGATTAAAATTTATGATGAATATAATATAAGTAAAGCAAATTTTAATTTCAAAAGCCTATAAGCTCATGTTCTTCTTTTTATAGCCAATGCAGCTTTACCCATCATGCCAGAACAATATTCAGAAGATTTATCTAAAAGTTAAAGAGAAGAGTTGACATTGTTTATCAGAAGCTGTCATATCTGACATAAGATTTAATTTATTCAATCATTCTTATTGATCCTAAACGGTTCTAGATATCTCAACCTTATCAATTTTGTTACAAATTAGCTGCAGAAGAAGCAGCAATGGCTCAATTAGCAGAGTTCCTTTTAATTACTAATGGATTTCGATTTGCCCTCTGCAATTCAATAAATGCTATAAAAGACGATATTGATAGAATTAGAGATTTTCGTGCATAGGCATAAAATTAAAAATACAGAAAATAATAGCTAAAAAAATTAGCTAATTTTATTATTTCTATTGAGTATAATACTTTTCACTGTTTACTCACTAATTTTACGTGAATTTATTTAGAAAATAAGTTCTTTATGTTTTATATGACAAATATTCCTTTAAGAAAGAAATCGATATATACTTTATATATAATTTCGAAAATAATGTTAGACTCCAACATTCTTAGAGAAAGGATTGAAAGTAGGATGGGGAAAAAATTATTCCTTCATTTTTTCGATTTTATTAGGACTCTAATCTTTTCCATTTTTGATAAAGAATGAGAAGATATTGACTATGCCTATGATAACAGTACTGTTCAAAATATATGTTAAATCAATTGATGTTCAATGATTCGGCTACAAAATCTAACTATTTGTTGTAAAACTTCCAGCTTAAATTATAAATTTTTAAATTTTTAGGGCTTATTAAATCTTGAAGATTTTAGCTTCCTGGATCTTCAAAAAGTACATTTAAATAAATTCGATTACAATAATCATAGGGAGCCAAAAAACTTTCAAAAATAATGAAGAGGAGAAGTTAGAGTATTCTATAGCCTATAACCCACTTTTTACATTCATAGCTCTTTCAGATCAGTAAGGATGTATGGGGCACAACTCTTGGCAAACTGGATTAAGCGCTTCAAGGTGACCTATCCAAATTCACCCCAGAGTGTGGTGAGCACACAGTAGCAGAAGAAGTGGTGAGAAAGCAAGACGGCACCCTTTAAGTGAAACAAGGCAGAGATAAATAAGCTCGTGGAGCTTCCCAATAGTTTAATTAAGAATCATGACTTAGGTTCCTATAGGTATCAAATACAAAGGAATCAATTTAAACAATTCTAAAACCCAAAGAGTGAATGCAGCTTCTTATATAAAGACTACTTGATGCATAACAGAGAATTATAGGGAAAATAGATTTGCTCAGGATTATGGTTAAAACATCTAGAAACTATCAATAAAGAGCTTATAGCCTTATAAATTAAATGAAGACCAAAAATAAGGGAAGTTTATTAATCATCACACGAAAGTTCTCAGTTTAGTTAAATTTAAATAAAGCATTCATTGTTGACAAAATTAATAGTTCCATATTCACATAAATTAAAAGATCTGTTAGTTGTAAACTCAGGAAAATCGCTTAGGTTACAAGAGAAAATTAAGAAGCAATCTGATTCAAGACAAATAAAAATAATGCTCAATTTAGACTTTCTTTCTAAGCTCAGTATCAATAAGTTGCCAAAATCTTCTAGAATTCGCGAAAAATTCAGGAGCTGCTAATTATGGTTTTCTGGACGATAGCAAGCCAGTAAACCTTTTTTCAAAGCATCCTAATTCGGTTATTTATTCTATGGGACATTAAGTGCCATTTTTGTAATACCTCATCTTTGCTATTAAACTATTCGTTTTTTGCTCTCTTAATTTTCATATTTTCCCTAATAAAATCTAAATAAAACCGTAATGGAAAATTGAACTGTTGAACCGTCAGACAATACAAAGAATTCTTCGAACGAACTCTTTCTTGCATTCAACAAGACTGCTTCTTCTCAGAATAACAAAAAACCCTTATCCTTAGTCGCTGGAGATCCATCAAGATGTTCTGACTTTCAAGTTAATCCGGCATTCGTCGAAGCAGTAAACAGCTCATTGAAATCTGGGACCGGTAACAGCTATTCGCATCAGCTTGGCCCGAAAGAAGCTCGAGAATTCATGGCCCAAAAATACAGTTATCCTAATATCAAACTGTCCTCTGACGACATTGTGTTTGACTTCGGAGGCTCAGGCGCCATTTTTACGCTCATTCAGACTATGCTTAATCCAGGTGATAACATGCTAGTTCCGTCACCTGGATTCCCTCTTTATGAGCTTATGTGTAGAAATAGAGGATGCACTGCAAAATACTATAAATTGAAGCCTCATGAAAATTGGGAAATCGACTTCAGCGAATTAGACGCAGCTGTAGATGAGAGAACTAAGCTCCTTATAATTATAAATCCATCAAATCCATGTGGAAGTGTTTATTCAAGGGACCATTTGCTACAAATACTGGATTGGGCAAAAAATCGCCAGCTTTGTATTTTAGCTGATGAAGTCTATGAGGGACTTACATTTGAAAAACCTTTTATTCCGTTAGGCTCTTTGACTGATGAGGTCCCAGTCTTTTCAATTGGGACTATGAGCAAGCTGTGCCTTGTTCCCGGCTGAAGATGCGGATGGATTAAAATTTATGATAAATATAATCGGTGCCAGGCTTTAAGACAAGCAATCTCAGACTTTAAAAGTCTAATAGCTCATGTTCCTCTTTTTATAGCTAATGCTGTTCCACAAGTTATTTCTAGTATGCCAGAGAGATATTCCCAAGATTTAGCTCAAATGTTAAAGAGAAGAGCTGATATTGTTCATCAGAAACTGTCAGATCTGAATGAGCTTACTGTAACTCCTACAGAAGGCTCAATTTACTCTATGATACTTATTGATCCTAATGCGTTTCAAGACATCCCAACCTCTTCAGTTTTTGTTGATAAATTGGCTGCGGAAGAATCAGTAATGGTCATGCCAGCAGAAGTCTACTTAAGTACGAACGGATTTCGGGTTGTCCTCTGTAATTCAATCGAAGTTTTAGAAGAAGCTATGGATAGAATCAGAGATTTTGTAAACAGACATAAGATCGGCAATAATATAAAAGGTTAAACGATTATTTCTAATAATAGCATTTGTAGATTGCATTAAATACTTAAAAATATGAATCCAGAGACTCTTAGAGAAAGAATTGAAAGTGGGGTGGACAACGGAGTGATCCCTGCATTGATGGATTTTATTAGAGTTCCAAATCTTTCACCAGCCTTTGATAAAGAATGAGAAACAAATGGCCTAATGCTAAGGGCAATAGATGTTGTTTTAAACTATGTCAAATCTCTTAATATCCAAGGATTCAACTACGAAATTCTAAAAGAACCTGGTAAGCCTTGGCTATTTTTTGGAGAGTTTCCAGCTACAGCCCCTAACTTAGGCACAGTGCTAATGTATGGACATTTTGATAAGCAGCCTCATATTCCAGGCTGGATTGAAGGAACAGACAATACCCATCCTGCAATAATAAATGGACGACTCTATGGAAGAGGCGGAGTTGATGACGGCTACTCATTTCCCAGTACAGGGCTTATTATAAAAACCTTAGATGAGCTTGGAATTCCAAGAGGAAGAATTATTTTTATAGGCGAAACTGAAGAAGAAAGTGGAAGCTATAACTTAATGGACTACATTTCCAAAGTGAAAGATAAAATAGGCAATCCAGATATCATTATTTGTTTAGATGCAGGAATCCCTACTTATAACCGCTTTTGGCTAACTGGAAGCTTAAGAGGATTAATTACATTAGATGTAACTGTAAAAGTATTGACAGTGGGTCAGCATTCAGGAGATGTATCAGGGGTTGTGCCTTCAAGTTTCAGAATTTTTAGGCAACTTCTTGATAGAATTGAAGACTCAAGAACTGGAGAAATTTTGATCCCTGAGTGCTATGCAGAAATTACTCCAGAAATTTATGAAAATGCTGCAAGATGTGCAGTTGCAGTTGGGAATGATTTAACTGGGAAAATTAATTGGGAAAAAGGTATGAAGCCAGTTACATCTGATCCTGTCCAGATTATTTTGAATAGAACATATAGGCCAACATTATCAATTTTAGGATGTCGAGGATTACCTTCTTTAGAAAATGCTGGGAATTTATTGAGACCAAGCACGTCTTTAAGGTTATCTGTTAGATTACCTCCTTCAGTTGATTGCGACTTAGCTACTGAAAAACTAGTCGAAGCATTAACTAGAGATCCACCATATGGAGCTCAAATTGAAATAAAGCACCCTATAGACAAAGGAAGAGGATGGAAACAAAATGAATTAGAACCATGGCTAAAGCAAGCTTTAGACTCTGCCGGGCATAATTTCTTCGGCACAGACTGCCTCTTTTACAATCGTGGAGGAAGCATCCCGTTTTTAAATTTGCTGGGCGCTGAATTCCCTTCAGCTCAATTTATGGTTGCAGGTCCTGCAAGTACAGACAGCAATACTCATTCCGCGAATGAAAATTTCAGAATAGACTATATGAAGAAAATATTATGTTGTGTAAGCGAAGTATTATATCATCACGGAAGGCAAATCAAAATCACTTAATTATCTTTCATATTAAATTTTAGCATCATTGTTGTTTTCTTTCGAATCTTGACTCTTAATTCCTTCAACAAGAGACTTAATATATGTAGGGACCAGCTTGATGCTCATTTTCTTAAGCATGCCTTTTGGAATACTCCCTCCAAATGATGCTTGGCTGACGTTGGTGACTTCACATATATTTCCATCAGTATCTTTCTCAATTGGCTTTATATAATACCCTCCTAAAAACAGTTGGGCTCTAACAATATCTTTCTTCTCTGGAAAAACTGGGGAATCTATAGAAGTCGAAATCTCTATCATTGTGTTTTCTACTTGTGTGATTTTGCTAATCAAAAGTAAGTCCCTAGGAGCAGCAGCTAAAACCTTTTTGTATAATTGATAATATACAGAGATATCAGGAGTGATTGCACAGATTTGCTTTATATCTGCTATGTTTTTGTCCCATTGCTTCCTATTCTCGGTGCAGCGTAAAAAATTAACAATTCGCTCAGGAGTAAAAGGTGCTTTCCATCTAGAGATGATCATAAAGCCTTCATTTGTGTCGCATGAAAAGATTTCTAAGCCATCCTGATTGTGTTCTAGAATATATTTTTCTTCTTCAAAGTTAGTTTTAATAATGCTCAAAAACTTTTCCTGGCAATCGTCAATTAACTTAATTGCGGAATCTCTGGAAAACGGGCCATCATCTTTGGGTTCTTCTTTTTCAATTGTGTCAGAGGATAATCTACTGTCAGAAATGTCATTTTCCATAGGGGCAAATGCTATAGGAGAAGCCATGTCGTTTGATTGGCCCTGAAGTCGCTGCTGCTTTTCAAAGCAACTGAAGCACCTAGTTTCTCTGTTTCCCATTTTTTATACTCAAACAACGGATAGCATTTTAACAAATTTTAAATTCAGCATGATTATGATTTGATTGTATTAATTGAAAAACATAAAGCAATTTAAAAAGTTAATTTTTGGCCAAATGATTTAAAATGATAAATTTAGTATTTTGAACTGTTTTCAAGCTAATTAGATCTTTAAGAAGTATTTTTAAGAATGATGGGCATTCAATCTTATAAAGGAAGTCGTTTATCTTGTTTATTTTTGATCAGAAAAATATAAAATAGGCACTTCAAAATAAGGTTTTAAATTAAGCTAAAACAGTATGCTGTATATTTGGGTCATGAAGCTGAGCAGGCTTTTTTTATCAGTACTTCAAGTCATAACCTCTATGTGGCTCATGAATCTGCTTCTTTGGTCTCTTGATTCGATTTTGGCAGTTTTTGTGTCCTAAATTGTGATTTATATGCACCTTTTCCTTTGCCATTTACTTTATAACTTTAGCTTAGATATGCTAAATCATAAATAATATTAAAATTTAAATGAATTTAGGGCTTAACGAAGTTCTATCAATTATCAACCTATACTAATCCGTCTTCAAGCATAATCATAACTAATTTTGATAAAATCTTGAATAGCTAGAGATAATAAATAATAAGTAAATACTCTAAATAATCAAATTATTAGCTTGCTATAATGACTAAGCTGATCAAATGGTACAATATTGAATATTTTAAAAAATCAATGACAAATTTTTATTTACCAACTTTTTTAGTATATAGATTTTAAGGATATTGCCCTCTCATAATAATTTTGATGTATTTTGAATCGAGAATTTATAAATAAACCAATGGAAGAAGAGGTGAATTACAAAACACTGTACCAAGAAAAATATGAAGAGCTTGAATCCTTCAAAAAAGACTTCGAAGAATACCAAGGTATTTTATAAATAGAAAGTAGCAAGCGCTTTGAATTAGAAGTTGAAGAAGAATTAGAGCAGTTGATGGTAGCTAAGCTTGAGTTGGAAAGAGAAAAGAAAACTCTGCAAGAAAAACTTGAAAAATCCAAAGCCTCATTAATGAAAAAATCTAAAGAACTTGAATCTCTATCACAACGACTTAAGACAACATCCACTTCTACATCTGGAGAAATTGAAGCTCTCAAGCAGAGACTAAAAGAAGTGGAAACAGAAAACGAAGCCTTAAAAACTCGAGTTAGAGAAAAAGACCAAAATATTGGTGACTTAACTAAATTTTACCACAAAACACTAGAAGAATTAGCATTAGCAGGATCAGAGCTTGAGCGTGTTAGAACTAGAAAAGATGAAGAATCACAAAGGCTAAAAGACCACGTTAACGAGCTTACCCAAGAGTTACAAATCATTAAAAGACCGAGTCCTCAAATTCCAGAGCTAGAGCAGCCTCCTCCAGAAAAAGATTTCAAGATAAAATTCGAGATAAATACCCAAAACAAAGACCCGCTTGATATGATAGACTCTCTGATTTCAACAATTTCAAATAGCTTAGATGAATATAAATCTTCATATAAGCTGAAGTAATGTGCTTAATTTTATTAACATAATGAACTTATTATAAAGGTGGATGTTCACTAGACTTGTTCTTCTAAACACCCTTAAAAAAGAGCTTAACTATGAGATCAGCCTTGACAATCCCATTCCTTTTCTAGAGTGGTGGCTTAAACGCTCATCATTTGCATTACAAGTGAACCAAAATTCACCGAAAATGAACTTATTGAAGTTTACACCACCTTATAAAATAGATATTGAGTTCTTCTCAAGGCGGCCAGTGGCAAAGGGAGAAAAAAAGGATGAACTTGAACAAGATGACGGCGAAATTGAAGAGAAGCCTGAAATAATGGACACTGCAGACCTTTTTATTAATATTCACAAAGATGGAATGGAACATTTCACTGCTGAATGCATATCAATTAACTCACAAATTACGATACATCATTTGGCATTTTTGCAATCAAGATTAAGAGACCCATCAAAATTTTTATATGATGATACCCCGAAGATTGATTTCAATTTCTTAAGCCTCCCACTACAAAATGATATAAAAAATTGGCTGCTTAGGATTGGAATTGATGAAGATATTGGGAAATTCATAGAGATAATGGCGTTGGTCAGAGAAAGAGATCTTTATAAAAACTGGATTCAAAAATATATAAAGTTTATAGAATAACTACTAATCAAATTAGCTGTATACATATTATTCTATTAATATATGAAGGTCTGTCCATCTTGATTGGATAATAAAAGAAATGAGGCAGAAGTTGGCACTCAAAGCGCGAACCATTAAAACTCGTGACTCCAAGCTAAGCCTTATGAAGGTTAAAAAGGCGATTTCACGATTTATCTCCAAGACAGAAAAAATAGTTCAATCAGTTCAGCCAAATGCGCAGATTGTTTCGAATGCCCAAAAGAAGAAGCTAAAATACCCCAAGAAAAAAAGGCCACAGATGTATGGTATTGATGAATTGATGGTTTCCAAGCAGAATGTGGACACGTCAAATTGGACTAGTCAGGTCAATATTTCTGTCCCACAAGTAAGAGGTAAGTGTCATTTTAGTTAGAAATCAAACTTTCAGAGATACCTGATGATCAATCAGTAGAGATGACCGATGACGAAATCTATGAAGCTACTCACTTGATCAGGGAAAAAGTAGAAGTCTTGGTTAGATCTCGCTTTGAAATTAGGAAAGTAAAGTCTGGCTCTCGGTCTACAGCTGGAATCCATCTGAATGGGAAAACTGAGGAAAACTTTCAACAGGCGCTAGAAAGGCTTGCGGATATGCTGCCTATGGAAGTTTCTCAGGAGTATACACTTGAAGGAATTGATTGCTTGCCTTGGCCGTCTCAAGAAGAGGGATCTTTAGAAATTAAGCTTGACTAGTTAAAGAAATATTGGTGGTTCGAATTCCTTAGTTATATAAGAAATAGATATAATTCTCATTTCCCAATTTCATCTACATGATTAATTTTTTCTATCTCTTTCCCTATCCTTGATTTAACCGCAAACCATTGTTTGATCAAGGAAGTCTCATATTTCATTTCAACTTTCTAAAGCTATTCTTACCCTGAGATCTTGGATCTTAGATATAAGATAAATACAAAAATAGAATTTTTCCTCCTCAAATTTTTTCGATTTCATTTTAAAAAGTTTCTGTTTAAGTTTGCCTTGACTTTTATATTGCTTATCATTCAAATATAGATTTTAGCAGATATAGTTCTTGATAAAATAGCCTATGGAATCTTGCATGGTATTTGAATAAAGTAATCTGTAAGTCTCATATATAAAATGGAAGAGAACAGTGAAAACTCAATGATACAACTGAGATGTGTCTCATCTGAAGCTGTCACAATTTTGACTGTAAATGATATGAAAAGCACTTTTGGATATGAAGAAATATCTGTTCAACTAACTAGTTGTAGAGCGTCTATGGCAAAATCACAGATAACTGAAGACAGTACACAAATTTCAGCTTTGCATGATAAAAATGATTCTTCTAGTGATAGAGCACAAAATAGTTGCCGTGCCTGTTGCCTCTTTTAAATGTTTTTATTTTATAATTTATTTGCTGATTCAATCCTTTTTAATGTCAAAATCAATTTTAAGAATTTTCCCAAGCTAATTATAATGATATATTCTTATGTTTATGTTTATCCACAATTTAATATATTTAATTTATAATATTTGTTTGTTGGATTCCTAAGACATAAGCTATTACACATTTTTGCTAACTCTTCAAAATTTTTGGAGCTCATCTGTGCAATTAATTTTTGATAAAGTTCTGGGAGATAATGTGCGTCTATTCTAGCATACTCCATCATAGGCTGGGGCAACGGTCTTATTCTCCAATCTGCTACTTGAAAAGTTTTATCTGCCTTTATATTCAAATAAACATATAGTAGAATTGCCAAAGAAGGAGGGTCAGCATCCCCTTTAATAACCCTATAAGCTCTAGCTGTATCAAAAACATTGACAGCATATGCTAGAAAATCATTCTGAAGCCACATTAAATCAGAATCTGCACCATGAAGGACTTTGACTTTTCCTGGATCTCCCATTAAAACTCTCAAATATTCTCCTACATTTGTTCTATTCACAAGAGGGTCCACTACAAAATCTTTGGCTCCGCTTGATATCTGAACTAAAGAAACGCAGCCTTTTCTATACGCAAATGTGAAATATTCAAGGTCAATTCCAATAACTTTTATTTCTTGTAAATATTCTTTCATTCTTTCAAGTTTTTCAACAGTATCAACCCATATCAGTTCTGTATTGGGAATATCTTTAAGCTCTATATTAATATCAAAATATTCGATTGGCATTTCTATCTTCGCATATGGATGAATGGGGATTTCTTCATCACTTTCTTCATATTCGATATTTTTTATGTGTGTAATGATTTCTCTGTTAGAAACTTGTGAGTAGAGGTCTTTCAAAAGTTCGGTAAATGAGTGGAATTTGTGAATCTCTGCAATTATCATTGCAGAAAGACCTTGACTATCAAGCAAGCTGATGTATTCACAAGGGTTGGAAGCGGCGTTGATTAAAGAAGCTGCTAAATTGCAAAAGCCATGCTCTGCAGCTAAATGAAGGGCAGTTCTCCCGGTAAGAGGGTTAAGCTTTTGCAGAAGTTTTGGGTAATGCTTTATCATATCTATTGCAATTTCTTCTTTTCCTTTGGTAATTGCTATATGTAAAGCTTTCATTGTTGGCTTTACTTTAGCCAAAATTTTTGAAACATCAATTTCGTTCTCCAGCCCAAGCTCCAGAATTTCTTTTGGAAGCGTTCCTTTTCATTTTTCCAAGGCTATTTCAACAATCTTTTCATTCCTCTTAAAAGCCGTTTTTAATTCTTCAATACTTAAGCTTTCAACTTTTTCTAGTATCCACTTAGCACAATTATCATTTCCTTCCAATAAACAATATTCAACCATCCCTTGCCATTTCCCATAATAATCAATAAGCATCTCAAGACTTTCTTGACTTCCATATTTCATGCAATATTCAACCTCCTTTTGAGAGCAATCTACTTTAAAGTCCAACAAAAAAGCAACGCATTCATCTTGGCCAAATTGAATTGACACTTCTAAGCCACTCCTTCCTTCTTTGCTTTTCATATTTGGGTCAACTCCATTTTGAATTAAAATTGCAGCACATTCAATGTTTCCTCTTGCTAAGGCTTGGTGCAAAGGCGAGTACCCATCTTTACTTTCATGAAATTTATCTGCACCATACTCTATTAATAATTTTAATGAGTCCAATGCATAAGTGGAGCAGGCTATACAAATTGGGGTATTTCCTGCATTGTCTTCTACTTCAATGTTAGCTCCAGCTTCAATTAAAAGCTTAGCACATTCAGGACTATCACCTTCTGTTTCTGCCATCTTTTTCCCTGATCTTCCTCCAGCAGGTCCCCATACAGCATTATGCAGTGCAGTTCTTCCTTTAGAATCAGGAATGTCTACATCAATACTAGGAACTTTAAGAAGTCTTTTTAAAACGTCTAAATTTCCATTTCATGCTGCTTTGCTTAAACAAGTTCTACCTAGCCTAGTTTGAATATTAGGATCACAGTTCTTTTCTAAAAGTTTATCAATGTAATCTAATTTTCCTAGACTTGCTGTCCAATATAATAAGCTTCTTTTTTGGTCTTCAATATGGTTAATATTTGCACCGTTTTCTATTAGATATTCAACTATCTCTTTATGATCATTTTGAATTGCATAAAAAATAGGTGTAAGTCCTTCATCATCTTTTGTCTCAATGCTTGCACCTTTTTGCAGCAGTTTCATTAAAATCTCAAAATTCCCAGTTTCGCATGCAATATGGATAGGTCTTGGGCCTGATTCACTTTCTTTAGCATTAACATCAACCAGATCCAGAAGCATTTCGAACTTCGAATAGTCATTTTCTCTAATAGCTTTTATTAGGCGATTGTCGATTACATTACTATGTTTTAAATAGTATTCGTGTTTTTCATCAGGGAACGTTGAAAATACTTGATTAAACCACCTACACAAATGTTCTGGTTTTTTAGTCCCACAAAGAACTTTGGTGAACGTTGGAATTTGTTTGAGTTTGTTGACAAGATAAAGATCTTCAGGAAATATTTCATCACCAATTAAGTATGTGCGAGTTGAAAGGTATTCTTGGAGGATTCTGTAATATTGATGAGGCTCAATTGGGTCTATAGAATCTATAAACCTTGCCCAATCTCAGAAAATGGGACGATTATTTTTTAGCTTCACTAATGAGTCTTCATACCAGCCCATTTAATAGTATTTAAAAACTGTAAGTATTTTTTTGGATTAGAAAATAAATACATAAGGAACTCTTAATTAATTTATTAATCAAAAAGCCATCATGAAATTAGTCAGGCTTTTTGTATCACTATCTTCCACAAAAGCTTTTATGTATAAGCCACCGCCTGTTCCTCCTCCACCTAAAAAAACTTATAAAATCCCATCTCCTCACCCAATTAAGATGAATGAAAAGAAAGCTGAAGTTGTTTCTTACCGAATCCCCAATCGTCCATTGACTGAGGTATATGAAGTTCCACTCGAAGCTAGAATTGCTTTATTTCCTTACTTTGAAGCTCCAGAAAATTCAAAATCTATAGAAATAGCAGTTGTTGGAGCTCCAAATGCAGGAAAATCAACACTTATCAATAAAATTCTGGGAGCTGAGATTTTTGCGACATCTCGAAAAGTAAACACAACACTAGATGCAAAGGAAGGGATTAAAACAATAGATAATGTGCAGATGGTATTTCATGACACTCCAGGAATTATCAGCACCCATGGGGTCAGAACAAATAGAATTTCAACACTCGGCTGGGATGCGGTCTCTTCATCAGACTTGACTCTATTTTTAGTTGATACTGTAAAGGTGCTGCGTGATGACGTAAAAGCAGCTGCTTCAAGACTACAAAGACTACTTGAAAAAAGATCTGAAGATATAGATATACCAGAGCTGAGATTGATAGACGAATCAGAAGATGCTTATCAAGAAAGAAAAAGCCAGATATTGAAAACCATTCCAGCTTACTTGGTTTTCACTAAAGTCGACTTAGTTCAAGATAGAAGAAGAGTAAAGTATATAGAAAATGAGCTTCGTGAGTATGCTAGATTTGACAAAACATTTTATATTTCTACTAAAGAGAATTATAATGTCGACACACTTGTTAAAGATATTATGGAGTCTGCAGAGCCAGGAGACTGAAGCTATCATCCAATGCAGCTGACTACGCTCTCTGACATTGATAAAGTAAATCAATTATTCAGAACAGAAATGCTTGATATGTATCATGATAGGCTACCTTATATTTGGTACACAAGAGTTGTAGGCTGGACTCCATATCTTGATGGCACTTTAAGGATAGATACAGAACTCATGGTTCATAGCAATATTCAAGTTGGAATGGCTGTTGGGAAGGCAGCTAGATGCATCAAAAAATTGCATTTTAATGTAAAATGCAGACTTGAAAAGCTATACCAGCGACCAATTTGCCTAACCATAAAAGTTAAAAAGATGAAAGAGTCTGTTAGTTGGGCCATAAGACACAATAGAGAAGTAAACCTTCTGCATCCGAAGTTACAAATCTCTGATGAAATTTCAAAGAAGACTATAAAATTCTTAGAAGATCCAAACAAAGAAAATTAGAAAACAATAAAAGATGGCTAATTTAAGGTTTTTATAATTAAATTTATCAAATAATGAGATAAAAGAATTTGAATGAAATTAAAATATTTTTTTGAAATATAATATTTATTATTAAGATTTGGCAAATAGCGTGCTCTTTCTTCAAAATCAATTTAAATGAAGTTAAATCCCCTTTAAAATCAAATTTAAAAATGGTATCGAAAAGAAATTATGAATCCCTCCCTACCAGCAACCTCAAAAAGCGACTGCCAGCTTTTCAAGCGTTAGCACAAGATGAACCCCAGATAAGCCAAGAATCGACTAGAAACATATTTGTTTCAGGAATCGATCCATGGATTGTCCTTTCTGATATTCAAAGAATATTCGAAAAATTTGGAGATCTCCATGTCTTTGATACCCATCATTTGGCCTTTTCAGAAGTGATAGTATCTTATTACGACATAAGAGATGCTCGCCATGCATTTGTATCCCTATCCCAAATCTATTTCGTGAAATATCTTCCAGACCCTTTGGAAGTTGAGTATATTGATTTTGTTGTGTTAAGTGACCCATTAGATAAAAACTCAAACCTAATATTCAAAGCTATTGGGCAAGGATCAATGCAAATAATGCGCATCGATTCGTATTGAATTGTCAAATATTATGATAGGAGAAGAGTTTGGCTTGTTCAATGCTCATTGCTTCATGAAGATGTGAAAATTGAATATCAAAAGATATTAGCATTTGATCTAAAATTTGAAGAAAAAGGCCATCCAGACCCTTGTGACGCTAATCCTATTGAAAAGGAGCCATTAACATTAATTGATCTTAATGCAAACATGAATTCTATAGGTCCTCAAATAATCCCTAAAAGACATTCTGTTGTCCCCAAAAAAAAAATTGAAGGTGAAGATAAAGGAAATTATGTGATTTCGCTTGAATTGGTTCTCTCAAATATTGATCGTCGGACAACAATTATGATAAAAAATATTCCAAATAAGTACACTCAAGCAATGCTTATCCAATCGATTGACTTACGTCATGCTGGGAGTTATGATTTTTTATATCTTCCAATCGATTTTAAAAACAAATGCAACGTCGGCTATTCATTTATCAATTTTGTTGATCATAGATTTATTCCTGCGTTCTATCAAGAATTTGATGGGAAAACTTGGGAAAGGTTTAACAGTAATAAAATTTGTGCTTTGAGCTACGCAAGAATACAAGGTAGGGCTGCTTTGGAAAAACACTTCCAAAGTTCAAGCATAATGGTACAAAACGATACAAGTATGAAACCTCTAATTCTTTCTTAAAGAAAAGATATAATAATTTAAGTGGTTAATTTATATCTCTCAATTTTAGTCTTCTTGAATTAGAATTATTTTTAAATTAAATGAAAATTCAAGATCTAATTTATAATTAAATTAAACTTATCTAATGATAATGACATCAAATTTATATTAGATCTATGCGAATAAATAATATTTTATCTAATCTATTACTTTAAAACTACTTAATGATTTTTCAAAGCCATTCTAATTGATATGCTTATTTTGTCAAAATTTATGCTTATACATCTCTTAAAAGAGGATAAAAAGAGCATAACTTAAAATTTAAATTTTAGGCAACAGATAAAAAATCAGCGTAATATGGAAATGCCCATCACTCTATCTCTGCCATCAGGAAGTGTTTTGATTTCAGGAAGCTTATCCCATATCCCTGACTACTCTTTTCGACTAATTTCTAGATCTCAAGAGCTTTTAGCATATGAGCGAGGATATAAATTATCCAATTTTTCAATACCATCCCAAAGAGATTTACAGCAGCAATTCAGAGTAAGCTATATTTTAGATTCTTGATGAATTTATGGGTCATCCATTTTACGAAGAATCGTTTATTAATCAAAATTCACAGTTAAATAGATATTCAGACATCCTCACATGTAAGTTTCACATAGACAGGCAAACTCAAGTTCCATTGCTCTCAGGTAGCGGATTTATAAATGCAAATTATATCTATGTAACCTATATTAAGGGAACCGAATCACCAGTTGACGATAAATTATTCATCGCCACTCAAGGTCCTTTACCAAACACAATTAATGATTTTTGAAAAATGATCTGGCAAGAAAATTCTTCAAGCATTTTTATGCTTGTTAATGTAGATGAATGCCAAAGTGTAATTTTAATACAGGGAAGATGTGAAATATATTGGCCGATGCAAGGAGATACGCTACAAGCTGATAACATTACTATAAATTGCATTGCAAGAACAAAATATCCAGGATACATTGTTTCTGATTTAAGGATTCAAAATAGCGAAGGCGAAATAAGAGCAGTCAGACATTATTTGTTTACTGATTGGCCTGATAGAGGAATTCCAGGTGACATAAATTCATTCAATGAACTATTAAAACAATTAGATATCGAAAAACCTGTAAGGACTGGGCCAATTGTTGTCCACTGCAGTGCTGGAGTAGGAAGAACAGGAACTTTTATTGCTTTGGATTGCTTGAAAAAAATTATAGAGAGCCAGAAAAGGCAAAATGTGGACCTTGGGGTTTCTGTTTTCTCTGTTGTTCGACGATTAAGGGAGCAACGAATATTGATGGTGCAAACTAGTCTTCAGTACGGCTGGCTTTATAGATTTGTTCAGAGATGGCTATCATAATTTCATTAGATAAATAGTTTTAAAATGGAAGCGAATACTCAAGCTCTAAACTCTGCCATTAATAGCAAGTTTTCAGAATTCCAGCAGGCAGCTTACGATGAAATGAATCAATTTTTTGAAAAGCACAAAGAAGTCAATCAAGGCATTTTCTCAACCGAAAAAAGAGCCCTTCAAGAAAAAATTGAATCTCAAAGATCCGAAATCAACCAACTCAAAGCGACGATTGAACATTATAAAAGCGAAAAATTAAAATCCAAATTTCGTGCTTATCTTGTGTGTGAGAATGTAAATGGAAAAAGAGTGAAGAAAAATGTGATGGATGCTTGGAAAGATTTTTTAGTTAACAGTTTAAAGAAGAAAAAGATGAATGAGTATTTAGAGACCTTTTATAAGCGTGGACTTCTTAAAAGATCTTGCAGAGGCTGGAAAAATGAGCTGCAAATAAATCAGAGGAAAGATACAGACCAAACAACTGAAAGAAAAATCAGGGAAGCTGTTGAAAAAGCAATCCAAAATAGAAACCAAGAACTTGAAATTTTGAGAAAGATGGTATCTGAAATATCTGAAGACCTAAGAAATGAAAATCTTGCCAAAAATCATCTTCAGTATCAGTGCGATCAAGCCTTACTAAGAAGCATGTCTGCATTGCATCTTGAAAACATGACAATCAGACAAGTATCTGTTGAGCACAACAAAGCTTTATCTCAAACCAGCAGAAATTTGATATTCACTCAAGATAAATCAGCAATACCCAAATAATCTTAGATCCTCCTATTTAACTAGAAATAATAAAATTAGTTTATCAAGTTATTCTCATCAGTTTCTACTTTAAAATAAGAGAACCTCAAAGGTTTTTGAAATGGCAAAATTTTTTCTATGTGTCAATTATTCATTATTATGTTTCTAATGTAGTTAAAATAATTCTTAAATTCTTTTTATTTTTATAAAATTATTATATTCGAAAAAGTTATGCTTTATAAAAAAACTATTCTTTTAATCATTATTCATAAATGTGGATTTTTCTTTCTTAAAAAGTTACCTCACTGAGCTAATAGAGCTTAATAAATAATTTATATATGTTTAATACATTTATTATCAGTTACAAAAATCTAGTAAATAGTTCAGCAAAATCGATATCTTTATTAGATAGCTCCAAAAGATATTAATAGGTAATTATAAAGAATTTAAAGACAATGGCAGAGACTAACAAAAAATTAAAGAATCCAACATTGAATTCCCCTTTATTTTCAATAATCCCATCTCCCACAAGTAAACTCCTAAGCCCAAAAACTCTAACAAAACTGATAAAGCCCCTTCATCGTCGTACTCAATCAGACTTCATTAATCCTTATCTAGATCGTCGAGATCTCAAGAGCTTAAAGGCTTCTAACAAATTATTGACTCGGCAAAACAGTCCTCAAGAAACAAAAAACACTCCACAAGTTCCCAAAAAATCCAAGCTAACCTCTACAGTAAAACCAAAAGCTCCAATAAAAACCAACAAAATCGTTAAGCCTTCTAAACCAGCGAATAAGCCTGTTAGCAAGCTTACAGAACTGCAGGGAGAGCCTGTATTCAAAGCTCCTAAATTATATGCCAACCAATTTTTCACTGATGTCTACGACATTGATGGAAATCATGACAGAATTTTTGATATCGAAGACTCAATAGAGATTTATCAAGAAGTTGGAGGAGATAAAAAGACCTCTAAGCCTTGTGTGATATTTAATATTTCAAATCTTGAAAAAGCCAAGCAGTTGCCTAAAGTCCCGTTCAGGGCACCTGAAAATAGCTATGCAGAGGAATCTAGAGAAATGCTTGAAAATTTGCTAAATAGGGGTTCTATTGGAGATCAATTGAGATGCAAACTTGATAAAATGCTAAAAGACCAAGATCAAGACTCTCAGAGTGAGGAAACCACAAGTGTAAGTGGAGGCAAATCAAGGGTGTAAGCATATATAAAAATTTAATAAGGTCTATTTTGTAAGATGACTAAAATATTATGACTGTTAAAACGCTCTTATAAAATATATATTATCCTAAAAATCCAGCTTTGGTTAGATGAGTTAACAGTACTGCTCTTTCTAAAGTATTCATATGTCCACTGTGTCCACATTCTAGCGTGATTAAAAAGCCTGCTCGAAGGCTATCTACCAAACTTCTTGTAGTCAGCGTGCTTGCTTCACTTACTGTAGGAGATTGAATGGACTCTTTTCCTCTATTTCCATTACTTTCTAGATGATTCTTGATTTTTTGCATAAGTTGGTCAAGGGATCTTATCAAGTCACAAATCTCGATAACTTTTGGATTGGATAAATGTCCATACTCATTTAATATATTTTGGATCTCACTGATACTGTTGCTTAGTTTTTGTATTGATTTTTCTCTTGTTCCTCCCAAGCTCTCATTAGACAAAGGAAGAAAACTTCCCCAAACATCCAAAACAATTAGTCACATGTTAAGCGAGGTCTTTTTATTAATATCTACACTGATTGAACTAAGAGGTTTTCCACCTGCGTCTATCAAATCAATTGCGAATAGAACTTTATATAAAATTGAACAAATCAGCTCATCATCATGCTCTGCATCTTTTCCAACCAAATGATAAATACTGTTTGAAGTTAAATCAATTGAGGCCCCTGAATTTGAGTCTTTGTCTTTTTTAGTAGACTCTTCAATTAAATACATAAGTCTTGTAATATTATTCCCCATTGTTTCCAGCTCTTCTGGCAAAAGAATATAAGTGTTCTTTTCCAGGTTTAGCGATTTTCCATCATATTGATCAATTTCAATGATTCTTTTTGCGACTCCACATTTTAATGATGCCAACTCTATTATAACATTGTCTTGAGGATCTGCTGACAAAACCTTATAACAGTCTGATTCCAAAAAGTCAGTAGCAGAATCATCCTTCCAGCATGTAGAAACTTGGAATAGCTGGCTTAAAAATTTTCCATAGCTGTATTTCGCTACATTTTTCAAAGCTGAAAATGTCCTGTCAGCAAATAAAAAATCAACTTTGCAATGGCTTGCTATATGTGTCGCAATCATCCCTCCTAAGCTCTCACCATGAACTCCTAGTCTAATAACTTTTCTTATTCTCCTCAAATAGTCCACAATTATTTCTCCATCTCTTTTTGAATTTGATGGACTGGGAGTTCCTTTAGTTCTGCCATATCCTCGATAATTTCATAAAAACAAGTTAATTCCTTGGTTGAGATAGAACTCAATCCAATCAGTTTGATATAGAGAAAACTCATACATTCCACCATTAGGGTTGCAATATATTATTGTTGGTTCATCTCCAGGTTGATTATTTTTCATAAGTCATAAGCAATCTATTTGCACCCCATCACTAGCCCTTAACCATATTTGCTCTGAGTAAAAATTCAACTCTAGTTCTGACCTAAGGATTTCTGCTGTTCCAAAAGTTGTATCCCTGAACCATCTACTCATACCTGAGCAGCATGGAAGTTCTTTGCAAGAATCCAGCAGCCTGTTTTCTACGCTTACACAATTTTCGAGCGCTCTGATATATTTTTGATTTGCTGGAGAATCTTCAAAAATGACGTTTCTCAAGTCATTTTCGTAGTCCATTCAGTCTCATAAGTTTAAAATCACTCGAGATCCTGAAACTATTACTGCATCAGAAAGCGCTTTTTTGAAAGATTCAAGCTCATTCATCATAGAAGATTGATACGGGGTTAGCTCTCCTTCAGCTTCTTTCTTCTTGTAGATTTCGATAAATGTCTCAGTTAAGCGTTTGCATTGAGAGGTAGATTCCATCGCAATATTTTGAATAAAAGACATTGAATTATTAGAGGCAAATAAATCAAGTGCAGAATGCAAATCTTGTACTCGTCTTAGCATGTGTCCAGCTGCTTCTCTACACAAGGAGTTTTCTACAGACCGCTTCCAAAGTTTAAATGATCCAGGGAAAACCAAAACTCTGATAATTAAATGTAAAAACAAATAAACTGATACAAAAAACATCAGAATCGATCCAGGAGTCGTCAAAGCATAAGAAAGCAAATAAAAGACATAAAATATAGCCAAAAACACACTAAATATAATTGTAAGCAAAATCAATATAGCGAGTCCTAAGCTGGCCCATTTCAGTTTATCCATTATTAAATATAAAAAGAAGAAGTTCTAAAAAAAGAAACAAAATGTAGACGAATTTTTTATCTTAAAAGTCCTGATCCCAATTTTCTGGACAATGCCTTGGACGTCTGCTCTTCCCTGGCGGGATTTCTTCTGCGTTTTCTTCTCTAGTTATTATATCATCTAGTGGCCTATTTTGTTTAAGTGCGCTTTGGATATCTCTGGAAAGGTCATTTACTCTTGGAATATATGGTGGACGGATTTCTCTTGTTAGTAGATGTTCCTAAATTATTCTTACCCAATTGAAGCCTTGAAACCAAGGATGGTTTTTCAAATTATCTATGCTTCCTCCATTTCTCATTGCAGGCTGTTTGCTTAATAGCTGTTCTATTATAGGCTTGGCTGGCATATTTCTGCTGACAAACGAAGGATAGGCCAATTTTCTTTCAAGCACCTTTTCATAAATGGCGTATGGATCATCAAGATCTTCTCCAAATGGAACCCCTCCACAGAGAAACTCATAAAGGATAATACCTACACTCCAAAAATCAGCTGAATGTCCATACCCTTTTCCAATAATAATTTCTGGAGCCATATAATGAGGCGTGCCTACAAGTGTATATGTTCTCCCATGGACAATTTTTGAAATTCCAAAGTCGATTAGTTTGGGATATCCTTCATCATCGATCATTACATTTTCTGGCTTAAGGTCTCTATAAATAATATCACGCTCATGCAAGTGCTCAAGAATGATTATTAAACAGCCTATGAAAAATTTAGATTCTTGGTCAGACACTTCATTCATTTGACGAAGTACGTCAAAAAGATCCATTCCTCTCACAAATTCCATTAAAAAGTAAATTCTTTTAGCATCCTTAAAGCTTCTTACAAGTTTGACAATTAAAGAGTGATCAAGCTGATTCAAAATAGCACGTTCTAATATTAAATTTTCTTGGATTTCATAGCGGTCAATTTTTCTTCGATCTACTGTTTTAAGTGCATATAGACGGTTTTGCTGCTTATGGACAACTAGAAAGACATTTCCGAACATTCCTTTCCCAAGGACTTTTACAATTGCAAGATCATTTAGTGTGATGTTGTCGTCTTGCAATTCAATTCTTTTAATCAGCTGTACACGAATATTTTCATCAATTGCTTGCAAAAAGTCTTGCTGATGCAGTATCCAGCAAGAAACACTTCCTTTAGCAATCACAGTAGCAGTTCTGCAGTCTCCAAAAAGCACACTTCTTTCACCAAAATAATCATGCTTTGTTATTGTTCTGACACCTATTCCATCTTTCAAGACATCTACTTTGCCAGATTTAATAATAAAAAATGAGTCTCCAGGGTCGTTTTGGCGAACTATAACTGCTCCATCTTCATAGTCGACAACTCGTAAAGCCCTGTGTAAAGCGATAAATCGTTCTGATGAGAGGCCTCTTAATACTTGAACTCTTTTTAAAACTGTTATGGCTTCATTATCAGTAGCGATTTCATTATATTGCCCACCAATACATTCCTCAAATTCTTGCCTTGTAATTTCTGCCACATCAGAATTTCCTTCAGAAATTATATCTTCACTGTAGATTGCTCCATTATCAGGCTGGGTTATTTCAATATCTCCTAAAGTCTGGAAAACTTCTGCTGCAATTCTGCCAGTTTTATATTTCAACTGACCATTAAGTACAATCCATAATTGTGCTCCTTTGTTGACATTTCTTGGGATTACAAGTTCGTTATCTCTAAATGACCTGACCCTTAGCGAATTGAGAAGCTTTATTTGTTGCTCTCCAGTTAGATTACTAAGTATTTGACTTTTATCAATAGCAATTCGTTTGGTATTTTGATATATAATCTGCTGAAGATGGTTTCCTAATGCTTTCGTAAGTTTTTCTCTTCCTATAGCAACACATTTTGTATCTTCTGCTGCAACTATGCTTGCAGTTCTTACACAATTATAAAGAAGAGCTTGCTCTCCAAAATAATCACCTCTTGTCATTTGCCGAATTTCTCTGCCTTCGTATAGACATGAAACTAGTCCTTCTTTTATTAGAAAGAATAGATCTCCAGGGTCTCCTTCATTAACAATCCTTTCCCCAGCTCTAAACCTTAACGTTGAGAGAGAGCTGACGAGTGAGTCTTTTTGTGATGTCGTCAGAATATGAAATAAAGGCACACTTTCGACGAACTGTTTGTTTTCTTGGTAGTTTTGAGCATTAACACTTTCAACTGCATTTCTGAACGTCCTTCTGTCAAGTCCCCACATCGTAATACGTTCAGCGGTTTTGATTGTTGCAGATCTTGGTGAGTCGTGGAGTAAAGCTAGCTCTCCAAAACTGTCATTTGCTCCTAATGAGTTAACTTTTTTGCCGTTCACATAGACGTCTAATTTTCCTGAAGCAACAATGAAGAAATTGATACCAGGCTGATCTTGTTCGAAAACTATCTCATTTGGACCTAAAGTAAAATGCTTCATGTGATCGATGAGGACAGCTCTGTTTTCATCAGTAAGGCTTGTGAAAATGAAATGTCTGTTTAAAGCGTTTGTGATTATTTCAAGATCTCTGGCAGTTTTTGGCTTATCGACCACTAATGCATTTGGAGCGTCAATGGAAACTCGACTTGTTAGACGAGCATCTATGACAGGAGCTTTTTTCTTGATTGGGTTTCTTTGAGCTTCCCTTCTAATTAATGACTTCTTTTCTTCTTCATAAGACGCCATATGGCTGTGAGTCTCATTTTTACCCTTCATTTTATATTAATATTAAATTTAAAAAAAAGTAATGGATTAAGTGATAAATATATATAGCTCTTTATATCATTCATATATGAACTATACAGAATTAATGGCTCATAACTTTATTAAGTTTCGAATATCTAATCAATTGAAGAAAATGAATGGAGGCTTATTTTCTATTAAAATTAACGCAAGGCTCAAGAAAATAAGAAAATGTAACAGATTATGCAATAAAGTGTGATTATTAGAGTTTTAAACAAAAGAGATGCTGTATTATTACACTTTAAATAGCGATGCTATGCAATCAAATTGGCTTTAAATCCTCTACCCACAATAGAAGGATAGACGAAATGCTTTTTCTTATAATGATGTATAATCGGTGGGAGTTTACAAACATTTTCTCTTTTGTCGTATTTTTTTACTCTGTTGAAAATATATATATCTGAATTCTCAGCTGCCTCTCTCAGATTGCAAAAAGAGCTTTTTGATCTCATCATGCCTGGAGGAGTGCTTTCCCTTATATGCCTTTCTGTGGTATTAATTTGGTAGCTTTCATCCATCGCCAGAGCTTCTCTTTTGGCTAAAGGAGGAGCCTTTCTAATTTTTTTCAAATTTTCTCTAATGATTTTCAAAGGTTTCAATATATAGTTTGCATCAGATTTCACTGCATGAGATGGATTAGATGGAGGCTCTTTAATTTTTGAGTTATTCAGCTGACTTGTTTTTGAATAAAACGTGAAGACAAACCCTTCAAAGTTCCTGTTTTCCATTTACTAAAAATTCATATAATATTTAAATGAGTCAGCAAAGGATCCGAAAGAAGCCAAAAGAAGATGATTTTATAAGTGAAGACGAATATGAGGGCTTCGAAACGCCACCTTCTGAAAAGCAGAGAAAAAGTCGCCAAGGCTCTGCTGTAAAATCAGAAGAAAACTACAGTATCGGCAGAAATGATAACTCACTCGGTGTATTAACAAAAAAATTCGTTTCACTGATCCAAAAAGCAGAAAACCAATGCATCGACTTGAACGAGGCCGTTCAAGTGCTAAATGTCCAAAAACGCAGAATTTATGATATCACCAATGTCCTCGAAGGGATCGGACTGATCCAAAAAAAGCACAAAAATAAAATTCAATGGATCGGAGGATGTGGCGGACAAGAAAATATGCAATTTGAAGAAATGAATACTTTAAATCAAGAACTAGAGATGCTAAATAAAGAAGAAGATCGGCTGGACTATTGGACCAATCAAATTCAAGAGTCGCTAAATCAGCTTACAAAGGATCCAAGTTATGCAGAGTTTGCATATGTCACATATGACGATATCAAGAGTCTTCCTAACTTAACTGAGTACCCAAATGAAACCTTACTAGCAATCAGAGCGCCTTCAGGGACTTCATTAGAGGTACCTGACCCAGAGGAGTTTTCTCCAGAGGAAAAGGAAAAATATCAAATTTATCTTCGCTCCAATAACGGAGAAATATTGGTTTATGTAGTTTCAAGCGATAAACCAATTGAAGATGAAGAGCCGAAGATCTTAAGTACAAATACTTTTAAAGTGTCTTCTACTATGGCTGAGGAATTAAGAAAAAATGCTGTTTATAATAATGCTATGAAAAATGAAGGGATTTCAGATTTATGGTCAGCTTAAGAGCTTGAGGGAGATAGATGATAAACTTATTAATAGTTGAAATATAAATATTACAATGGTATTAAAATAAAAAAGTGCTAAGAGCTTTTCTTATTAAATCTATTGGCTTTAAAATAATTCAAAAATATCTATATAAATCTTAAATCAATCAATAATTAATTACATTGTGTGCCTAAAAAATAGCCATAAATACTGAAATAAATAAGCCTTCGAAAATATTATCGTTTATTAAATTAAATTTATTGCTTTTTGCTAATGGGTAGTTGCAATTTCAAAGAAGAGAACGCTGACCCCACTGTTAGTATCTCGAAAACTCATTTCCAATTTCAATATGTAATTGGAAAAGGCGGTTTTGGAAAGGTTTGGAAGGTCGAATTGAAAAAAACACATGAAATTTTTGCTATGAAAGAAATGCTAAAGGCGCGAGTACTTGCAAAAAAAAGTGTAAATTCAGTAATGAACGAGCGAAGACTCCTATCAATGCTTCACCACCCTTTTATAGTAAATATGCATTATGCATTTCAAGATAGAGAAAGCCTTTACTTAGTAATGGATCTCATGCCAGGAGGAGATCTCCGATATCATTTAGGCCGTTGCAAAAGTTTTTCAGAAGAACAAACGAAATTTTTTATTGCATGCATTGTGTCAGGCCTTGAGTATTTGCATAGAAATGGAATTTTGCACAGAGACATCAAGCCTGAAAATTTAGTTATTGATGGGAAAGGCTATGTGAGAATCACAGATTTTGGTATCGCAAGAGTCTGGAATCCAGAGAATGCCAAAGACACAAGTGGCACACCAGGGTATATGGCTCCTGAAGTGATGTGCCGACAAAACCATGGGGTTGCTGCAGATTATTTTGCAGTTGGAATCATTGCTTATGAGTTTATGAACGGAAAAAGACCTTATTTAGGTAGGTCAAGGAAAGAAATTAGAGATCAGATTTTAGCAAAACAAGTACAAATCAAGAAAAATGAAGTACCTGAAGGCTGGTCAGTGGAAGCTGCTGACTTTATAAATAGAGTAAGCCATATTTAGATGATACAAAGGAAACCTGTAAATAGATTGGGACTTAATGGTCCAGACGAAGTGAAAACCCACCCTTGGCTGAAAGATTTTGAATGGGAAAAACTTTTGGACCACTCTTTGGTGTCTCCTTTTATTCCTGATAAAAATGAAGATAATTTTGATATGAGACTGCATCTTTCCAATGATCCTTGGAAAGATGCAGAAAATGACGAAATGCAGGAAAGTGCAGAACTGCTAAGAAGTAATTCTACTCAAAATTTATTTGCAGGCTATTTCTATGATATAAACCAGCAGCAAGGTAGTAATTCTGATGCTGCCACAACAAAATAAAATCTGATACAATTAATTTTACTAATTAAAATTTTAAATAGCATTATATAAACATTGAATTTCTATAAAAGATTTTAGACCTTGAATTATGCTTCAATTATTTTCTTAATATTAAAGTCCATGACATTAATTTATTAATACTTCGACAATGAGCACTCATAGACTGGAAAGTTGGAGAAAGCAAAGAAGGAAAATAGCAAAAAGCATTTTAATTGAAGAAGGGTTTCAGTCACTATCAAATTATAAGTCCTATTCATTCAGTGATATATCAAAACTAAATTTGAAAGAAAAAGCAATTCCTAATGGAAATACAAAATCAAGCCTGGCTTCAATTGTATTAACATCCCTGCAGAAGTCCTTGGACAAAGAGTCTGAGAAATGGTCATCACCTTATTTAGATGGCTTTACTCGAAATAAGTCCCCTAAATTAGGATCGAGAAGTGAAAGCCTTGAACTTTTGGGACAGAAGTTAGCTGTCAAGCATAGACGATCCATTATAAAAACATATGATCAATCAAGAAATGTGTCTCAGTACCAAATTCCAGAAGGCTTTAAAAATACTATTCCAATCCATATTCCTATCACAAGTTCGAAAATTGTAAATATCCAAAAACTTATGGGCTAGGCTGTCAGTTTGATATAATAATTAATGATGCATATAAAGATATAAATTTGAATAGTGAGACATTGAAATTCATCCTTTAATGCCAAACTAGATATTTGTTTTAAATCCTTTCTTGATAATTTAAAGAGATATTTGATTAATTGAAAAATAGACGATACATATTTATAGTAACTATATAGATAAAAATTACACTAAATGTCTGAAGGCCAGAGAGCTACTATTAGCACTGATGATATTTTTGACGATTATCGCTATTCAAATGTAGAACTCTTAATTTTTGATGAGTTTTTAGAAAATCCAATAAAGCTGTATCAAAACTTCAGATATGGAAAAGGAGGCATATTCTGGGATAGCTCATATGTTATTACCAAATATATTCAAAATTTAGATTTTACAAATAAATGAATTTTGGAACTGGGAGCAGGAACAGCTTTACCTTCAATTTTGAGTTTCTATAAAGGCGCAAATGTAGTAGCAACCGACATCCTGCCTGTGCTAAACTTAACACAAAAGAACTTAGAAGCAAATACAAAATGTTCTGAGAATGCATGAACAGTTAGAGAGCTTAACTGGGAGGATGAAAATCATAGACAAAGCTTAGCACATTACCATTTTGATTACATCCTAATGTCAGATGTTTGCTATTTGCCAGTAAAATCTAAATAGGATCTAGCGGTTCCTCTTTGTGAAACACTATATCAGCTGAGTTCTCTTGACACAACAATAATTTTATCATATAAGCAAAGAATTCCTGAAATATCTGATCCGTTTTTTATACAATTTTCAAATAAATTTTCAATGGAATCAAAAGACGATGATATTAGAGGCACAACAAAAAACAATGAACTTCACTTAGCAATACTAAAAAAATTACCTTAGATAATCAAATATTTTAACATTTATTCTCTAGCAAAGACTATTTAATCATCAAAAACTAAGGTTTCTTCATAAATGGAAGGCTTAAGACAAATAAAACTCCTTGGCCAAGGAGCTTTTGGAAAGTGCTATCTCTGTGAGAATCCAAAAGACAACTCTAAAAAGGTGGTAAAGCAAATAGATATATCCTCCATGAGCCCTGAAGAAAAGAAGCAAGCTTACCATGAAGCCAAAATCATGTCAAACTTCGATCACCCAAATATTATCCGTTTTGTTGATGTATACACAACAACAACCGGCAAACTTAACATTGTGATGGACTATGCTGATGGAGGAGATTTGCAAACGAAGATCAAACAGCAGGGAACCAAATATTTCTCAGAGAGCCAAATTTTAGACTGGTTTGTTCAAATCTGTTTAGCAATGAAGCATGTGCATGACAGAAAAATCTTGCATAGAGATATCAAATCACAAAATATTTTCTTAATGAAAAACGGAATGATTAAACTTGGAGACTTTGGAATTGCGAAAGTATTATCTAGCACTATAGATAATGCAAGAACAATGGTAGGGACACCTTATTATTTGTCACCTGAAATTATTGAAAGCAAGCCTTATAACTTTAAAAGTGATATATGGAGCTTGGGAGTACTTTTATATGAACTTTGCGCTTTAAAGCCTCCATTTGATGGCTCATCACTTCATATGCTTGCTTTAAAAATTGTTAGAGGGGCCTTTAGCCAGATTCCTCCGCACTTTTCTAGAGATATGAGGACTCTAGTCTCCCAAATGCTGTCAACAGATCCTGCAAAAAGGCCTACTGTTGCACAGGTTTTAAGGCTTCCATTTATAAAATCAAGAATTCAAAATCTTTTGACAGAAACAATCAGGGCTCAAGAATTTTCACATACAGTTTTACATAACCAAAGTGCTCCAATTCTTCAAGCAGACCCAGAAATCAGAGAAGTTCAAGTCCCAGCTGAGGCTGTAACAGAAGAGCTTATTTCATTTGAGAGAGACACAGAATTTGACATTTCCGCTCCGACAAACCCAAAAGCTGCCCCAAAACCAAAAGCTCCCATAAAATCAAAATCTTCAGAAGCTTCTAAAAGTAAAGCTGCTAAGCCAGTAAAGAGAGAAGTACCATCTGCAAAACCAACAATAACACCAGCAAAAAAATCAAAGGAGGAACTAAAGAAAGCCAAACTGAAAGAAGAGTATGAAAAATCTAAAAGAGAAGAAGATAAAGAAAGGTCAGAAAAAATAAGAAAAGAAAGGGACGAAGAAAGGAAAAGCATGAGAGCTGACATTAAGAAGAAAATGAAAGAAAATAAATCGACAAAAAAGGCAGGGCTAGTTGAATGGATGGGAGACCCTGATGCTTACGAAAGAGAAAGAATGATTGAAAGGCTCCAAGAAGCATGTGAAAGTGAAGGGGCTGAAGATGAATCTGAAGATTTAAATCCACCTGCTCCAGAAATAGAAATCCCTGATGAAGAAATTGTGGATAGAGAGGATGAGCTTGTAAATATAGGGACTGTTCAAGCTGCAAGTAAAATAGAAGAAAGCGCACCAATTAATGAAGTATCAATGTATAATAGACTGGAAGAAATGAGGCTGGAACTTGAGCAAGAAATGGGAGCAGATAATTTTTTGCAGGTTTATAACATTCTTAAAGAGTATGTAGGACAAAATGAGGGCAATTGGGATTATGGAGTTTGCATTAATAGGCTCAGAAATATTTTGGATACTGAAAAGCTAAAATCATACTTGCCTCGTGTTCATGAATTTCAGTATTTAGAAAAATCTGCAGATATATAATTAACTAAAATTGATTTCAATAAACTTTATTGTGTCTTACTATTAAATTTAAATAATTCTTGATCTATTTATTGCTCAATTTTGATTGTTTAAATTAGTAAATATATGTTGCAAATATTATACAATTAATCTATTATTCAACAAAGCCATTTTGGAAATAATTTGCTCATAGCCATTAATTCATTTATATTTATTATGGATAGTAGATAGTACCAGAATGCTGATTTTTAAATGGTGCGTTTAATTGCTAATAATAATTCTGATGAAATACGCTTTTCTGCTTATTCTTTGTGTCGCAACATTTGCAGCAAGCATAGACGATATAAAAGGTAGATCAACAAGGGAGCTTGGAGGATGGGACTGGAAAGATGAAGATGAGGGACGAAACCTGACAATTGCAGTCCAGCCAACGAACACAAGTACAAATACCACTGGAGTTGGGAATTGTAGCTGTAATTGTACATGTGACTGCTTTTCTTGTAATTGCTCATGCGATTGCTCCACACCTTTAGCGAATCAAACTGTACCACCCCCTGGCAATCAAACAAATTGCACTTGCCATCCACGCCACTGTCACAAGAGGTGTCATAGATCATATGACTGCGATGACTATGATGATTATTGGATTTCTGAAGGATTGGAAGAAAAAGCTGGGTTTTTAGAATACGAGGACTTAAGTGGGTACCAAGGAAGAACATAATAAATGTAAAACCATGCTAAGGCATTTCTATTCATTAATCGCCATTTTAAGTTTATTGTTTTAGGCAAAACTTCATAAGTATTCCAAATAATTTGTTTGAAGAGTAATTTCAGCTTTAAATAAAGAAATTAGTATTTAACATATTTATGCCTATTAATTTGAATTTAATAAATTTTTAAGTTTTTGGAGCTGATCATACCTGGTCCTATATCTCTGTAAGAAATATACGAAACAGATTTGGTTAGAGAGCCATTAATCTATGCTCTATAAGGGTAACATATTAATTAAAATCGAAAACTTTGTTGATAAAAACAAATAATAATATTTGCAAAGCTTCACAAAGCATTTTGACAATTCAACGCAATGCTTATTCTTGATTATTACAATTTCTATTTAATTTTTAAAGCCTCTAGGAGCATTCAAAAAATCAATAGACTTTGAATTTTGAAAGATCCTCAGCATTATTTTCTCTTATTTAATATGTCATACCTGGGGGCGGAAAGGCTTCTTACCATATTAGGAAACGATGGCGATAGACGTAAATAATGTAAAGACCCTCCTTCAGAATTCAATTGAGCATGATGATGTTGAGCAGCTAGAAATGTGTTTATATCAATTGGATCCAAATGCTCCTCTTGAATTGGTAATTACTAAATAGGTCGGGTACTGAAATTTCACTCCATTGCTTTATGCATGCAGGCTAGGAAGCAAAACAGTTCTTAATTATCTTATTTCGCACTTTGAAACCCTTGACTATAATTCTGAAGATGAATATGGCCACAACGCGCTATTAAATGCTGTACATTCCTCGGACCCAACAATTCTTAGATTGATGTCTGCTTATATTTCGCCCGATAAAACTGATAAGAATGGAAACACCTGCCTGCATATTGCAGCTTCAATAGGCAGTGTTGAGATGACTCGAGTTTGCATTGAAGAATTAGGAATAGAGCAAGCAAAAAATTCCTATGGAATGACTCCTCTGCACCTAGCTTCTAACGCAGAAATAGTAGAAATGCTGATTTTAAACGGTGCAGATGTCAATGAAAAAGATAACTGAGGCTGGACCCCACTTCACTATGCAGCATATAATCAATGCTATGACTGTGCCCGTGTCTTGATACAAATAGGAGCAGACGTTAGTATTGTTGATAATGACAATACAACAGCATTTGATATATGCTTAATAATAGATGATCAAAGAAACATCGCAAAATTAATTACTGAGGAATTAGAAAGAAAAGCTCATAGGAGATTTTTGCAAGCAAAAGAAATAGAAAGTGAGAATGAGCTTAAAATGGATGATAGCGATATCAAAAGTAATGATATTTTTGAGGAAAATAATGCTGCTAGTGAAGAAATTGAAGATGATGTGATGTCTCTTGATCTCTCTGCAGAAAAAAGTGGCGGGGTCCAAGAAAATGAAGTAACAGGTGAAGAATTTCATGTAATCCAGCTAGCGAAATCTGAAATATTTTCAGAAGCAGAAGAAAAAAGCATTGAAGAAGAGAAAAATGGAAAAGATGAAGACCTTCAAATTGAAATTCTAAAGCAATCCATTTTAGTAAGAACTTCTAGCAGCGAAAGCTCTCATTCCCCTTTTACTCCAGAAGTGAAAAACTTGATTTCTGGGATGCTGTCTAAAAAATTCTCAATTGATTTTGGAGACTTAGGGGTTGATATTATCAACTACCAAGAAATTAAAATGAGAGAAGAGCTAGGAAAAGGAGGATATGGAAAAGTATATAGAGCTTATTTTAGAGACTCTGAGGTTGCAGTCAAAATTGTGAACTCAGAAAGAATTGATGCAAAAGTTGTAGAAGATTTCATAAAAGAAATTCAAAGTCTTATAAAGATTAGGCATCATAGATTTCTATTGCTTCTAGGCATATGTATAGAAGGGCCATTATGTATAGTTACAGAGCTGGCAAAAGGTGGAAATTTAGCTGATGCTATCGAGAAAAACAAATTTGATCATAGCGAGAAGCTTCGCATTGCACTTCAGATAGCTGAAGGGATGAATTATATACACAATAAAAAACCTCCAATTGTTCATAGAGACTTAAAACCTCAAAATATTCTTTTAGATCAGTTTAATCAAGTAAAAATTGGTGACCTTGGCTTATCACGAACAATAGAGCAAGTTGCAAATACAAATAGCCTAGAAAACACACAAATTTGCCAAGGCACTATTCGATATATGGCCCCTGAACTATATGAAGATCACCCTGTATGCTCTACAAAAACAGATATATGAGCCTATGGCTGTGTTTTATATCAGCTTTTTACTGGGCTTCAGCCATGAAATGGGTTAGATTTGCTTGGAGTCCAGCGCAGACTTGTCCTCAAATATCCGTTTGAAGTAAGCGAAGAAATGTCAGAGCCTTTAAAAGAGCTCATATTAAAATGCTGTACAGGAGATCCCATTTCCCGGCCAAGGTTTAAAGAAATCCGTCTTAATTTATACGCAATAATGGGAATTCAGCCATCCCAGCTCAGCTAGCTAATGTAAGTTTTATTAATATAATGTCAAGCTACTTTTCTCCTATGCCTATTCCTAATAGACATTCTATAAGAGCTCCAGTTTTTGGGGATAGCCCTACGAGATTAAAAAAGAAGAAGAAAAAATTGCCAAAGAGAAAGCCAATAGTCCACTCAATAACTGAATCTCCGAAGGAGACAGTTGTTGAATTACCCATACTTGTAAGCCGGTCTGAATCTCCTAAGCCTCATGTTCCTCCTTTAAAACTTCCAAATTTAAGCAACTATTATGACCAGTTCAGAGTGCTCAATGAAGAAGGGCAAAAGAAACTTTTTCCAGGCAGCAGAAGATCAAAAACCTATATGGTCGGGCAAAAAGCAAAACTTGAATATGTGGATAACTATAGAAATATTGATAAAATCCTTGAAACAAATAGGCACTTTAATATAGAAGATTCTCCTGTTACCTCATACCTAAAAAAGATCCGTGAAAAACATCTTTCGCCAATTCCAATGGGAATTGTAAAAAGAGCAGGAAAAGATCAAGACATTGATATTGGGATGTATGCGATGGGAGATTCTTATGCTGAAGCTTTATCTGAAGGAATGAAAGAGTTTGAAGTGAATAAGCTGATTTTAAGTGACAATAGGCTTACTGATGTAGGGGCAATGAAGATTTTGCAGGGAGTTAAATCAAGTGCACTTGAAATACTCGATTTGTCTAATAACAGGCTTAGTAATGATGTAGTACAATATATTGCTGATATGTCTCAAAAGAGGAACACATCACTCCATACCATTAGGCTTGAAGGCTTGCACATGAAAGACGCAGGAGCTTCAATATTGTGTAAAGCTCTGAAAAGCAGCTATTTACTTATAGAACTTAATTTGGCAAAAAATAATCTAGAAGGTAGTAAGGCAATAGCAAAACTTATAGAATTATCAACTACGCTCCAAAAATTAGACTTGCATTGAAATAATATCAGAGGTGAAGGTGCCAAAATGATATGTAGAGCAATTTCTCACAATAAATCGCTGAAGATTCTTGATCTCTCTTGGAATGCAATTTCTTCGCCTCCACAAGACAATGCTTGCAAGTTTTTATCCAGAGCGTTTCAAAAGCATCCGTTATTATTTCATGTAGATCTTTCTCACAATGGGCTGTCTTTAAATGATGCCCAAGTGCTGTCAGAAGGCCTTGCACACAATCACACAATAATGGGAATTCATATGGAAGGTAATCAAGGGATTGTTGATGCTTTGGGGTTTGTGTCTCCTTCAAAATTCGATAAGCCAGGCCAAGCTCATATTTTTACCAGAATTTTATCTAATAGTAGGATTACTAGCCATTTGAACTGAAGGCATGTAAGCAACTGTTGGATCTGCGAGAGGTGGAATGAAGTTGAGTTCGAATGAATTGGGTCTGCAGAGGATCCTGTATATATTCATTTTAGCTTTGAAGGATATGAAGGCGAACTTATGCAGAAAATTGACTCTACTACATATAAACTTGTTCGTATGTGTCCACCTGGAAGATTTTATTATTTTTACACACATAATTCTCAAATTAAAAATAATCCAAATCAAAGGGTGACAGAGCTGCCGAACGACTATTCGAGAGAAATTGAGCTATACCCAGGCTGCAAAATCCAAGTTGATATATGTGATGCAAATGTCAAGGACAACCAAAAAGGGCCAAACTTGCTTTCCTTAGAAGAGAAAAGCCCTAAACCCCGAATTCCAAGGAGAAAATTTGTGCCGCTCGTTGTAAAAAGAACTTGGGGAATCCCGATATCCATTTTTAAAGATTATAAATTTGATGATGAAGAATTGCTTAGAAAATGCTTTGAGTTTGACTGGGAAAGGTCAAAAATCCCAAAACTTGTAAAAGATCCAGATGAGCAAGCCAAAGTTAGCAAAATGCTATGGGAATCCTATCGTGTCATAAAAGAGGTTTATAAGTATTATTCATCTCTTAGTCCTCAAGGAGAAATTTGGTCTATTGGCCAAATGGTTTTGACTGACCTCTGCAATGAAGCAAAAATTTTTGATTCTAATTTCCGGCTTGCAGATTTAGATTTCCACACAAAGGCAGCTCTATATACAGAAATCAAGAATAATCCAAGAAATCCTGCCAATGCACTAATAAGATATCAATTTATGGAAATTTTAGTGCGTATTTCTCTAGACAAATTTCTAAAATCTGGTCAAGCTACAACAGCATCAGAAGCAGTTTACATTATGCTTAATAACCATATTAAGCCAAATTTAAGTCATATTTTAGCTGATAAGTGAAGATTTTCACGATATATCACAGAAGAAGTTGATAACGTTTTAAAAGCAAATGTGTCATTACTAAAAGCAGTATATGCAAAATATTCAAAAATGAAAGTCAAGCCTGGCCAAAAACCATTTATGTGCTTGCAAGAGTTTGATGGCATTTGCATAGAAGGTCAGTTGCTGACTGAGACCTTTACAGCCCGAGAAACTAACATGGCTTTTAATCTTGCAATGATGACCCAGCCAAATGAATTAGATTATGATAGACATCTTCAGATGTCTTTTATTGAGTTCTTGGAAGCTATCTCAAGAGTAGCTGATATGGCCAAGCTTCCTGATCCTGAAAGTGGTGAAAGATCAACAGAAGCTACTCCTCTGGCTAAATTAATTACAAACTTACTTCCGAAACTTATGGAATTATTGCCAATAAGCATTCAAAAAGAGCTCAAAAAGAAGCCTGACCAGCAAAACGATTAAATTCTTCTATGTAAAATTTAATAAATAAAAGAGAAATTAAAAGAAGATAAATTATGGTAGAAAGTCTGACCTATTGTTCCGTCTGTTTTGAAGAATACGACCAAGAGGAGCGCGTACCCCTTATGCTGAGCTGTGGACATACATTTTGCAAAAACTGCCTAATCCTACTCCCTGAGCCCTTAAGATGCCCACATTGTCGAACTTTAGAGTCCAGGACTCTGAAAGAGCTCCCAAAAAATATCACCATCTTTCAAATTCAGGCCCAGCTCAACCCTTCTGAAGTAGAAATGTGTACTCATGAAGAGCTACTGTTTTATTGCAAAGTGTGCAAATATCCTCTCTGCCTTCAATGTGTAGTAAAACATAGTAATCATGGGCTTTTAAACTTAAATGACCCCGAACTAGAAAATTTGATTAATTCTCATTTGGATCAAATTGAAAGTGCTTATAAGTTCCGAATTAAAGAGTGCACTCAAAGGAAAGAAAAAGCTGAAAGTTTACTGGCGAACTGGAAGGAAAATTCAATTAAAAATAAAGATGCTGTCAGAGGTAAATTCCAAGGGATGAGAAAAATTGTAGAAAACCAAGAGCAGTATTATTTAGAGCATATTGCACAGCTATTTCAGAGTATGTGCAGCAAAAACGAAAGAGAAGACAACCCACAGAATGGCTATCGGGTTGACGTTTCAATTGATGAAGAGTGACTTACAAGCAATTTAAAAAAAATAGGAAACATTGGAGTTTTCAACCCAGCAAGACAAGAATGCAGCATCAGAAGATCGAGGAATGTTAAAGCTTTGAATTGGAAATACTCAGGAAGAATAGATGCTTTGAGCTTCAAATCAAACAAACAAGTTTATTTGTCAGGGATCGGAGTTTGCACCCCATATAAGCTCGAAAAAACAACAGTCATCAACGAAATGAAACTTCTCAAAGGACAAAGCTCCAGAAGCGAAGTTGTGTATCTTCATAGTTTTCCAGTAACCTTAGTTGCTGACTTTATGTCTGGGGTTACAAAAGTCCCATTTGAGACTATCGTTAAAATTGAGCCTGGCATTTTTTATACTATTTATTTGAAGCTCTCTGGAGCAAAGACATTCAAATGTGTAGATTCTTTACTGCAAGCAAATGGAAGGGACGAGACAGTTTTTACTTTTGCCAATACAATTTTTGTTCAAGGCGATGAAAGCAATCGAACTGATATATTGTGCGGACCAATTGTCGATTTTTATTATTTGCCTTAATTAGCAGTAATTCAACTATAACAATAATAATTATGGACATTAAGGTTCTGGCAAAAGAAATAAGTGAACAGGACAAGGAGCTTCTTGTCTTAAAAGCAGCATTTAATGAATCTGAGAAAGAAAAAGATGAGTTAAAAAAAAAATTTGAAAGGTATGAGAGCTTTTTTGATGAAATAAAAGAATCTCTAAAAAAAGAAAAGGATGTGTCTACATTAGCAAGGTATATTGGCCACTTGAAACAAGAAATGAGCAAAAAGCAGCAGGAGACAGCAAGAAACCAAGGCTTGAAAGTGATTTCGTTAAAATTTCTTAACAGCGGAGAAGAAATGAGATCCAAAAGCTATGCGTGTTTGCAAAAAATCAATAACAAGTCTTCAAGCAAAGATTTGTTAATTCGTATTTCAAATAAAAGCCCATATTATGCTCCGCCGGGGCTTTTAACCATTACAAACAGAAAAAGGAAAAAGTCAGTAGATAATGACTCTGTGTTTCTGAAAAGTAGAGGAAGTCCTACAATCTCTGACACTCAGAGTTTGACTCCTAATGATGCAGGAATTGATGTTCAGCTTAGAAAACTTAAAGAAAGAATGGAGGCAATAGTTGAATATACATCAAAGAAAAATAAAGAAATATAAATTTTGCTTATAATTAAATTGCTATTTGTTAATTGCTTTCCAATAAAATTATAAAAAACTATTGCCTCTTCTTAAAAGAGGGAAGCAAGTTTATGCTAAAATTTTTTAATTTTATCAGAATTTTAATTCAAATCTAATAAAATCAATTAATATATCAAAGCGGGATTATGTCTGGAAATAAATTATTCCAAAAACTCAAAGAATTAGGATTCGACGATTGGGCTAAGTCTCAAGGCATATCTCCTTCATTAATTCCTCAGAACCCTCAATCTCTTGAATGAATTTTTGCATTTCCAAGAATTAATAACTTGCTGCAATGACTTCTTTCTTCAATGAGCGAGACTCAATTTCTTACTGCGAAAGAACTAGAAGTTTATGAAGGCTTAGAAACAAAACTGGACTATGAATCTCTACAAGAAATCATTGAATTGCTTGATATAAATAGCTATAAATCTGATCTCATCAACTTGGTCCAGCCAAGCCTTATTGAAGAACTTCAAAAACAAAAGCAAGAGCAAGAGCAAGAAATAGTCCGCCTGCAAAATGAGCTGCGAAATGAAGAAGAAATCGAAATAAGCAGTTTAATGAGTTCTCTGCAAAGCCAATTTAACGAAAGTCTTAAAGGGCTATTTGAAACTCTAGAAATATTTTTGAAGAGATTTAATTCAAGCTCCAATGTATTATCAATTTCGTTGGTCCAAGAATACACATCAACTGATGAGCAGCTGTCAAGACTTGTAATACAATATTCCAAACAAATTGAAGAAATTGTGCAAGCAATTGATTTTAGCGTTCACCACCATTGTTTGATGTCAGATCGATCTGATGAATACACAGAACTCTGCGCTGAAAGGGTTAAATTACAATCATTATCCCTTAAAAACCTTGAACAAGAAACCAAAGCTTCTGCTGCAAAGCAAAGATATGAGTCTGCCTTGCAAGCTTTAGAAGATATAGTACTAAGAGAACAAAAAGATAAATTCTTACAAGATGATATTATTAATACCAAAACTAATATGATAAAACAAGAACTAGATGCACTGGAAAAAGAAAATGAAAAAATAGTCAATGATGAGCTATGCTCAGTTATCAAAGAAATTGCAAAACTACAAGCTGAAGAAAATTTATCAGAATCACATAATGAGCTTTCTGATAAAAGATGCGAGTATGAAGGGATCAAGCTGCAAGAAGTTACGAAATTGTTAGAGGAACAAAAGAAAAAACATCTACTGGCAATGGCGGGAATTTTGTTAGAACAAGAAAGAGTTCAAAGTGAGTATGACTGCTTGTTTGAGATAAAGACATTTCTTGAAGATATCAAAGCACAAACTGATTTCAGGATTGATCAGTATAGAACTTTTAGAAATCGACGTGAATTGCAATTAGCTGAAAGAAAAACAATAGACGAAAGAGATGTGACACTTAACGAGCTTCATCAGATAATTGAAACTCAAAATCAATGTACAAATCTTACCTATGATAAACTTATCGAGATGATTCAGACAGTTTTTCAAAAACAGGAAGAAGCAAAGCAGGCCTATAAAAGTTCAATTGCAGCTATATTAGATTCCTCGAAAAATATGCTTTTTGAGTCTGAAAAATTATTGGATAATTTAGACATAATTAAAAGCAAGCATACAGCTGATGGCAGAGAAAATTATTTATCATTATCAACATTGCTTAAAGATCAAGAGCAGAAAATGAATAAAATTCTTCTCGACGTGGAACAAACAAGGGTAAATTTCAAGGTTAGCCCTTCAGGTCTTACTGAAAGAGAGCTATTTGTTGAATTTCTAACTACTCCAGAAAATAAAAGCCCCCGATATTTAAAAGATTGTGAGGATGTTTTATAATTTCGTTGATGGTTTATTTACTTAACTCATAATTTTTTTGGTTAAATACTCCTTTAGCTCAGAAAGACTAATATTTCCATCCCCATCCTTGTCAGCTTCATTTAGAAATTCTGCCCACTCGCTATCTTTAATCCCTGGTATTCCATTTTTGAGCTCTTGCAAAGATAATTGTCCATCGCCACTTGTGTCATATAATTTAAAGGCTGATATAAGTTGCTCTTTTTGTAAAATCTGATTCCAATTGGTTGCTGCTGTTATGAACTCAGTGAAATCAATAAATCCGCTCCTGTCGCTATCACACTTTTTCATTATTTCTTTTACCTCTTCGGGAGAAGTCAGTCTAAGTTGATGGTATCCATTTAGTAACTCTTCTTGACTGAGTTTTCCATCCCCATTTGCATCCAAAGCTTTAAATAGCTCAGCAAGCTCAGCTTCTTCTTTTTCTCCAAACACTTGAGAAGTTATAAAAGTTAAAATTGATTTTTCCAGCTTGCTTTCAGCTCGAAAAGCGCCTAGATTGGATAAGGCATCAACCGAAATTTTGGTATCTTCTATAGCATTATTCACATATTTATGAAGCCATGGATGATTCAATACTTCGCCTGCACTGAGACGCTCAGCAGGCTCTATTGTTAGCATTTTGGAAATAAGGTCTTTTGCATCTGCAGATACTGAATTTCATAACTCGTCTGTCATTTTTGGGCCTTTCCTAATGCAGCTTAGTAGCTCTAAAGCAGAATTGCCGTAGAAAGGGGGTCTTCCGCAAAGCATGATATATAAAATTACTCCAGCACTCCAAACGTCACATTTTTGATCATATTCACCTTTGACTACTTCTGGAGCCATGTAATATAGCTAAATAGCATTTACAGTTCCTATTGTTTCTTTCAGCTTGCCATTGGCTTTTAATCTTTCTGAAATTCCAAAGTCAATTATTTTAAGATTAGCATCATCATTTTTCGAGTCCAATAGTAAGTTTTCTGGTTTAAGATCTCTGTGTACGATTCCTCTGCTATGGCAATAGTTGATTGCTCCCATAATATCGTACATATATTTGGCAGCTAATTTCTCGCTGAAATGCTGAGCACTAATAATTTTATCAAATAGTTCGCCTCCTGAAATGAGCTCAGTTACTATGTAGTAATACTTTGAAGACTCATAAACTTCATATATTTTCATGATATTCGGATGATCCTAAAATGATTCTTACAAGCTCTTTAAGAATTGCTATTTCTTCATCCACCTTTTTGTTCATATCAACATTTGTTTTTGCTACTTCTTTCATGGCTTTAATAGCATTAGTTCTTTTGTCTTTAACGATATAAACTTTGCCGAAACCACCTTCTCCTACTACTTTAATGACCTCGTAGGAATTTTGGACTGGCTCTTTTAGCATTTTTACGAAAGTTCCTTTATTGACTCCTTTCACTGATGCACTTTTTCGGGAAACTTCAGTCTCAAATTCTTTTGTTTCTTCTGCTGTTCCTTGCTTTTTCTTATCCCCCTTGTCTTTTTGTCTCGGCTCATCAAGAGCTCCATCAGAGAAACAGCAGCCCATAATTATTTTAATCGGAATATATAAGTTATATTTTCAATAGTTATTATTTTCAATACAATTTATATAAGCTACACTGGCCAAATCTTCTTTTTAGTTGGATCAAGCACTCTTTGTGTGCCAGATCTTCTTATCGGTACTTCTTTCTGGACTATAGCATTTTTGATACTCTCTTCTGTGTTATAAGTGAGAGTTTTAATTTTATTTCGATTCATTTCATACTCTCAGGATGATAAGTTGGATTTTAATTGCTCTAAGCAATTTTCCTCAACTCGAGGAGAACCTAAATAATTTGATAGAGCTTCATATAATGGTAAAACAATCACCCTAATAAACCCTGCCTGAGATTTGGCAGTGTCTGTTTTTTCTCTATCACAATACATAGAAACTTGCTGATTCAGCTTTTTTTCCATATCTCCCTGCCTATAAAATTCTTCAATCACAAGTTTGCTTCATTTTTGATGAAGATCGATACTTTTAGCGGCATGGCCAACGTCTGCAGCTTTAATGCTCATTTTCAGAATATCAATCCTCTGATCGACAGTTTCAAACTGCTGGGGAGGTTTTAAAGCCTTTGCTTTAAATTGAGCTAATAAATCCCAATGCTTGCTCATGTCAGTTGCCAAAATCATTTCAACAATTAATTTCCTAACACTCGTATAATGCTCAGCATCAATATACCCTAAAATATTTGCGTCTTGCCCTTTCATCAAATAAAAAGTTGACGAGCAATGCATCATTTCAAGAACAGAATAATCATTATCTAAATAAAACTTACATGTATTTGCAAGGTCATCTTTATTGACTATCAAAAATCTATTTGTTAAGCCTGGATGGCCTACATCATGCCCTAAAGCAGCAATAATTACAGCTAGCATGTCATATTCAGAAAAGAGCTCTAATAGAACTGATTGATTAATAAAGAATAAAAATGACGAAAGCACGTCTGCTGCATGAGTGGAATTGTGATATGGGTTTTCAGTTTTATATCTTTGTTCCATATCTTGAAAATAGTTGACATATGTCATCTCTTTTATGTTGAGAATTTCATCTAGTCTATATTTTCCAATAGAATACTTACCCACTGCAACAAGAGGTTTGCCTCGAGTGCATTCTTGTAAGAAAAACATATCAAAATTTCAATTTTTCCCTATATGCTTCAGAATCCCAATCAGCTCTTCAAACTCATAAACTTTATATGTAAGCGCAATTTCATCAGTTTTTCTTATCCTCAATTTATTTCTTGGCTTTATAGGAAGCACTTTTGTTTGCTCATTTTGAGTTTGCTTGATGAAAATTTTATCTTCCTCATCAAGACCTTTAGTAATCGTTTCAATATCTGCTGCATAAATATTAGTTTGAGATCTTATTTTCCCTATGACTCCATTCACAAGTTCATGGATCCTCATTACTTTACTTTTATTATCACTAGCTGACATATCTGCAATAATTTGTTTTGCATTTGTAATAGTTTCTAATAAGCATTCAATAATTTCTTCAAGCTCTGATTTTGGCTCTGAAAACCCATGGCCAACTGCTTCGTCAAACCCTTCAGTAACATTTACTGTCATTTGGAACTTTTTTCTTGTGAATGCTTCATGTGTGTAAAAAGTCCTGGTTTCCATCAAGACTCTATAATAAAATAGCCCAACCTCGAAAAGTGTCGTTGCTAAGTGCTGATAACCAAAAATATGTGAAATAAGAAAAACCACTGCTATTAAGGTATTTAATAGCAAATAATTCAAAAAATTTGTGATAAGGATGAATTTAGAAACGGATAATAGTACAAGTAATCCTGGCAAGCACGACATATAAGTTATAGAATCGTTACCAAATATTGCCCCTTGAACTGGTCCATTGTTTAAAATAAGCATAACCGCTGCCAAAAGGTAGCTTACTTGTAGGAGTTCTGGACGATAACTATTAATAGTCACAGTATAAAACCCTAATAAATAAATTCCTGAACTTATCAAAATTTGCCCTAAAAGCAGGCCAACCTGGCAGCCAAAAACTTGTGAAGAGCTGTCACTTAAAGAGAAGCCGATGATATAAAGCAGAAGATATATTCCTAATAGGATATAATAGCTCAATAAAAAAATTTTAAGCCTATATTGGAGTTCGGTTATTAGCTGTGCAGCGCTTGAATCGTTGCTCGTTATTACATTTTGGTAGTGACGTTCAAGAAGATTACTCGAAAATTTCAAATTTCTGTAATGAGGGCTTGGATAATGGCTATCTGAATTAGCAGAAATTCCTGATAAAGTGAAAGGGTTCTCTTCAGGAGTTTTGGATTGCCTTATTTTCATTGATTATTATATTTCTTTTCGAATCAGGTTATTATGTCTATAATAGATAGAAAATATTTTATGGATGATAAAAAGAATAACAAATTTAAAGATTAGCAGTAGACTGAAGAAGAAAAATTATTTAAAATTTTGAATTTAATTAAGATTCTAGTAGATTGCATAAGAAAAAGGAAATTACTTTAAATGACATTTTTTATAATTGTATCAGAAACACATTGTAAAATGTTCGCATTAATTTATAAATTTTATTTCATAATTCCGAGCCTTATTTGCAATAAAGTAAGAATTTATCATCAACTTGAAGGAAATTTTATTTTAAAAGCAATTTTGAATTTTAATAGTTCAGTATAAATGCAAATTTTTTGAACAACTGCTGAAAAAGAATAGAAGTTTTACTACTTTTAATAAGGTACAAGATTAATTTGAATTATGATAAACTAAGTAAAATACCAGTGCACTAAATAGCATAAATCATTTTTATTTCCACAAAAAGTGATACAATTTTCTCAGAATAGGCTTTTTAAAATATATTATGCAAGAGGAGATTAATTGTATTTATTTGTGGAAGTAGTTGACATCTATCAAAAATTACAAAATTCTATTTTTGTTGATTTTTTATTTTTGTTCTGTAGCCTCTCCTAATTCTTGAGTATTCTAATTCCAAAATTTCTTGGAATAAGTTAAAATGAGATCAAGTCCAACATTATATAGCAATATGTCTATTTATGCAAAAGATCATCATGCTTATGATTATATCAATTATATCATTAATTTTGTCACCAATTGCTCTTAGCTATTAAACCCTAATTCTTCAGGAGAATCAATATATAATAAGAAATCAATGAAATTACAGTAAAAATATTCCTTGAATACTTTTATCTAATTTTGCAATGATCTAAAATAATTTTCACAAATATAAATTTGGAGTTTTGCTCTAAAAATGGTCTATATTAGTATTTTAATTACTTGCATGCTGTTTATAGTCATAGCATTTCCAAGTTTCACCAAAATGGAACCTTTATAACTCAAATGTATAACAAAAAATCAAACACTTATAATAATTAGCACAGTTTTCTAGATAATGTTAAAAAGGCTCTCATAGTATTATTTGCCTTATCACTTAAATTTCTCCCAACCCTCTTTATTTGAAAAGTGCTCATCATCTTGCAGAAGAAATGCTGGAGTAAACACATAATAGAAAAAAAACCCACGAAATTAAATTTTTTCTTGACGAATATTAATTCTTGAAGAAAAAATTCTAATTCAGCTATTTTATTTTATTTATCTAAAATTTCCTTTCATACATGCTGGTATAGACTAGTGAATTATTTATTCTTTTATTATATTCAGCAAGCATTACAATTATTTAATTCTTTGAAAGATTCTGTATTGCATAGCTACATAAGCGTTAAAATTGATTTCCAGCTGATTAGATTATATTAAACTAAAAGGCATTTAAAATAGCATAAAATTTAATTCTAAAACTAATCTTGCTATAAATAAAAGATCCTTTTAATTTAGGGAATTAATTTGAGAGATATAAAACTAATGAAAAATACAAATAATTTGGAAAAGCGAGGCCTTACATCAAGTTTAACGTTCAGCAATTCAACTCCTTCTCTATTTGAAAACAATAAGCCAAGCAAGCATATTTCTCAAAAAAGAATTGAGCAAGAAAGTCTGTCCAGGAGAACACTTGATCCTACCTTTCCAGAAAGGCCAATTGAATATAAGCAAGGTAAAAGAAAAGTTAATCCTGCTCATAATAATAATTTGTGGGATAAGAGTAGCACAAATACAGATTTTGAAGCTAAATCAAACAACCCAACGCTAATAACAAGTCGGGATAATCCATTATCTGGAGAAGTATTTGAATTAAAAGAAAGCCCGAAAAAGCCTATTAGATCACAAAAATACCTTGAAAGCCAAGTTTCATGACAACCAGAATCACAATCTAATTACTATGCACCATCAATGCGAAATAAAATTCCAAAAACAGCATCATCAATAGATTTCTTACCAGGATCTTTCTTTGTAAAGGCAGAAAGCAACCATAAAAGCCAGAAAAGACTGAATCCTTTAAAGCATGAATCAACTATATTTAACCCAGCTGCTGAAAAGCCTTCGATTTCAGGAAGATATGTGAACGATGACAACAGAAGGTAAAAGTAATAAACTTAATTCTCATATGTATTGCTTATTAATAAACTTCATGAATGAGATCTACATAAAAGTAAGCAAATTCAAAAATTAATCCTCATTAAAATATCCAATTTTTAATGCCTGATATTTCTGTAATAATTTCTATGCATAACAATTTTGGAATGATTAAGACCTTGAAAATTATAATAAAAATCCTTAAAATCAAAAAAGTAGATAATTTATAAATCTTATTAATATTTGCCAAAAGCTGTACATAATTTAAAGATACTAAAGGTTGTTCCACTTTTGAGTTTTAAGTACTGCCGTCTAGTTTTTACCAGTGATTTTAAAGGTAACTTATATATTGCAAGGGGAACAGAAATTGAGCTCAGACAACACTGAAAAACATCACTAATCAGTTATATTTTTCTTGTTTATTTCCATGCCTTTTCTAATTCTGGAAATATCATTAATTTAGCTTAAATAATTTGTTGATTACTTTAATTGAGAGATAGCATCAATGCATAAAATTAATTTACCATAATTTTCATAATTCAAATAACCAACCTCTCCATCAGATAATAATAAATATGTTGAAGAATTTAGTCCTGGCTATGATTCTTGCCATTTCCTCCGCAAGGTGGCTAAATAATCACAGTGAAGATCTGCTCTCAGCAATTTCTTGCAAGTCGTATTCTTGTAAGACCTCAAATGTGACTATTCCTACAGGATCATGCGGTTTGGTATCAGGCACAAACGTTTACTTAACCCCATGCTCTTCCACCTCCACTACTCCATACTGTAACACTACAAACTTGAATCTCACATGTAGAGCCACACCTGCAGTTGCTGCTCTCCAAAATTATCCTGGAGAGCCATGCACTGTTCAAACAGATTGCAAATTTGGAATTTGCACTAGTTCCAAATGCACAGGACAATCAAAAGGAGATACCTGTACCCTTCACGAGCAATGTAACCCTGGACTTATGTGTTCTGCAGGAGGAGTTTGCACAGCTCAAATTGCTATAGGAGTATCTGGATGTAGAAGCTATCTTGACTGCGTCAATTATGCAAGCTGTAATGCAACTTATTCATCATCAAATGGGACTTGCACACAATATTCTGCAGTTCCTAATGGTCAAGTCGTAACAGATTGCCAAAATGGGCTGTCTGAAATGTGTACCTCTGGATATTGCGTTAAATCAGGAAGCTTATATGGGCAATTAGGTATCTGCTCCACTGCTCCTACCAGCAGCAAAGCATTACCTACAAATTGCACACAGAGTACTGATTGCTTAGGGACAGATGGAACAAATATGTATTTAAGCTCATGCCAATGCGGCTATAATTCTGCAGGCCAATCATATTGCAATCCATTCATTGGAGATGCTCCAGGCCAAAGTTTGATTAATAAATGGGTAACAGCGCTCAAGGCATCTGCTTCCGTGTGCAATACAGTTAGAAGAGATGCAGATTCTTGTTTATCACTTATTAAAAAACTAGATGATATTAATGCAGCTGATTTCTATTGGAATTATTATCCTAAAGTGCAAGGAAATGACCTTTGTGTTCAAAGTATCTATACAAGTCAATACTGGGGTGTTTCAGGTGCCAATCTCATTGCTATTACAGCAATGATAGTTTCCTTGTGGATTTAACTTTAATTCATTACTTTTTAGTATTAATTTATTATTATCTTCATTAATTCAAAGATCTGCCTAAGTATCCAAATTTTCGAATCAATTAAATAAAAATTTTGTAAAATTTTGCTTGCTTTTGTGCATATAAAAAATATATATATTTCATATTCAGTTGCTGCCGCTAATTTTTTTTTGTTGCAGTGAAATGTTTAATAAAAAAATTATGATTATTTGCATTCTAATGCATAAAAGATAATTATAGATAAAGTTCCACAAAAGTGATGAAAGAGTCTAAAATAGATTGCTTCCATAGTGATATTTTTCCCAGTTTTTCATAATATGGCAGAAGAACCTGACTACCCAACTTTGCTTAATGTCTTAAAAGAAAAAAACAAAGAAGTTAAAAACCTTCAAAAGAAAGTAGAAAGACTTGAAGAACGTTATGTTTCCAAGCATAGAGAAAATGGAGATCTTTTAAGCGATAGAGAGGCTTTAATTAATTTCGCACAAACAGTGCTTGATCGATCAATTCAGCGAGACTTCGGAGGCTGCAAAGCAGAAGAACTTGAGTCGCTATGAGCATCTAAAGAAGAAGAGCAAAAAAGACTGATAAGAACGATGAGCCAGTCTTCAACTGATGAAATTCAAAAGTTGAAAGGAGAATTATCAAGATTGAAAGAAAACCTTAAAGTAAAGGAGCAGGAATCTGCTGAATTTAGAGCTCTAGAAGAACAGCATTCAGTTGTCTTATCTCAAATGGATGAAATTCGAGGAGAAGTGGAATACTTAGAGAAACAGATTGAAAACTTAAAAGTAGAAAATGCAAGATTGAGGGCTCAGCAAGAAGAAGCGACTAAAAATAAAACAAACAGTTTAATTGCTGCTTTAGAACAACGCCCGCCAACATTTTCTGACGATATTCCGAAGTTGCAGAAGTTATTAGCTGATGCACAAGCCAGAATTAGCTTTCTTGAGAGTGAAATCAACCAAAAAGAAAACACTGAAGACAAAGAAGTAGAGTACCTTGATAGCATTCAACAGCTCAATCAAGAGAAGCACAGGCACGAATCACTAATAAAAGAGCTCGAAGACCAGCTCTCTGACACAAAAAACGATTTCCAAGAGCACAGAAAGCGAGCCCAAAAATTAGTTTTAGAAAAAGACCAAACAATAGACAGACTTAAGCTGAAAATTAAAGAATTCGAAAAGCCCAGTGAAGAATCTGACCAAATCACGTCTATGAAGATCAGAATTGAAGAGTTAGAAAAATCTTTGTCAAGAGAAAATGTGAACATGGAGTACCTAAAAAACATAGTCATGAAGTATATGGAGTACATGTATGCAGGGAATCTTAGAGAAGCTACCAGCCTCGCCTATGTGATTTATACAATCCTTGACTTCACACCTGAAGAAATTGAAGTTATCAGGCTTGCAAGGGAATCCAGCCATATCTACAGCAGTGTCACTGGACTCTTCACTGTGAAAAGTCCAGGAACTGGCTTGTCACACAACACTATTCACACCTATGAAGGAAGACGAAGAGCCAACTTAGCCAAGCAGCGAAACGACTCTGAAGAAGAAGTGAAATCCCAAACTTAATTGGAAAATTTTATTAATATTCAAACATTTATAAATTAATTCAAGATGACGATGACCTGCACTAAAGCGATTCAGGAGTGGGAAGCTCGCACTGGACAGCGCGCAGCAGAAGCTTCAGAAGTAAAATTAATATGTTGGAATCCGCCAATCAACAAAATGGACCAAGGATTGTCACAACTTATTAACTGCCGCAAGTTATCATTATCGACCAATTGTATAGAAAAAATAATGAATTTGTCAAATTTGAGGAGCCTTGAAATATTGTCCATAGGCAGAAATCAGATTAGGAAAATTTCAGGGCTTGATGAAGTGGGAGGGACGCTGAGGGAACTCTGGATTTCATACAATTTAATTGAAAAATTAGATGGTTTACAAAACTGTGTTAGGTTGACTACACTTTTTGTGTCGAATAATAAAATCAAGAACTGGGAAGAAATTAATAGACTTAACCAGCTACAGGAGCTAAGGAATGTGCTTTTGTCAGGGAATCCTATTTATGAGGGATTTCAGAATAAAGATGATGCGAGACCAATGGTTATCAAAAGATGTCCTCATATAGAGGTTCTTGATGGGGCAATTGTGTCAGATCAGGTTAGAAAGCAAGCAGAAGAGTTAAGAGATTAACTTAAGCTAGATTTTATATAAAAATGCATAAAACTCTTTTGATATATATATGAGTTCTGCTGATGCATAATTTTAGGTAGAACCTTAAAGCAAGATAATTTATTAATGCAGGCAAATGACATCGAATTAAATGATATAAATTATGATAGGAACTGTAACCCCAGAAGAGGTTCTTTCTCATACTCATGCAACATCTGAATTTCTATGTTCGCTGAATGCAAACATCTTTGATATAAGATTCGGGAGCTTCAGGCTGAGGGATATGGATACCAATACAATTTTACTGGACTTAGAAAGAGACTTTGAGCCTCAGACTGAAGATTCAAGATTTATTAGTTATGATTTTCCTCCTGAATTCTTAAATTTGCGTACAATTGGCTCTTTAATTTATTTCTCTGTAGGTCAATATCCAGTATCAAACTTCAGAATGATAGAAAGGCATTATTTCAAAGACAGATTAGTGGAGAATTATGATTTCACTATTGATTTTATGATACCAAACACTATCAACTCAAGGGAGTTCATTTATACTCTCCCAGAGCTAACAGAAGAGCAAAAGGCGGACATAGTTCTGAGTCCTCGAGAGACTAAATCAGATAGCTTTTTCTTTGCTGATGGCCAGCTTATTATGCATGTCAGAGCAGAGTATAACTATTCAGGCTAAATATCTTAAATAAATTTAAACAGTCTTATCAGTATTTATAAGTCTATTTTATTTATCGTACACTGATTTTCTTCGAGCCCAGGGCCTCCTTAAGAGGCTACTTCTATAATCTTTGGGATCGTGCAAAACAAAGATATTATCCATGGGGAGTTCTCTCATTCCCTGAATTTCGAGAAGAGAGGCAGTAGCCAATCTTTCTAATCAAAACCCTCCAACAAATATATTTAAAATATCAAAATAAATTTTTTCTATGACCTGTTCGTAAATTTTTGATCTTTCTTCATTTCATACTTGCTTTTGAAGTTTCATGGGCAATGAATCCATAACCCCTTCAATGTGGTTTGATAACTTCTCAGCTTCTACTAAGGTCTCAATTCACTCACTGCTAAGAAAGTCTTCAATTAATTGGCTACAAACTTCGTTGCTTAATACTGCATCTTCTTTATTCATTTCTTTTATGCACAATAATGCTATTGGTTTAAGCTCTGAATATGGAATGAGATCATAGCAGAGCTCATCTAACAAAAACTCATTGAGAAATTCATAGCACAAATTTTTACACTCAAATTCTGTAAGTTGGTTCACTATTGAATCAGATAACTCTTTGACCAAAATTAAGTCTTGATTTAATTTGAGAACTCTCTTACAAACAGAATTTGATGTGTGTTCAGATATATTGTCTATTATATAATCAAGGATTATTTCAGCACAAATATCATTGATAATTTTTGCTTTTTCTTGGAATCCTTCATTTGCAATATCTAGACAGCCTTTATATACAATTCCATTAATAAAATCTTCACAGACTGCCTTTATTGTTTCTTTGAGGTTACGTTTAACTACATTTTTATTTTTAGGAGTAAATAAATGATCGAATGCAGCGTCAGGAATTTCAATTGCATTTCGCAAAGTGTTGAATTCTTGATTTAAAGTATCAGAAAAATCCTCAATGTCCAAAAATTTAAGAGAAATTTTAATTTGTTTTTTTTGGAAGTTTGTCAATCCAAGTTTCATATTGCATTTCTTAGAAAGCCAACGGTAACTTCGGATTATATTTAATAAGAATGGATCTCTATGTGTAAATGCAAAAATCTTTGCCAAAGGAGTTCCAACTAAGAAGTCTAAATCTGATTTTAATTTTTCATAATAATTAATTCCTTTTCACAAAAATTCAATATCATGGCACTCATACAGTTTTTTCCAAATCTGAACTCTTTCGATAACTTCGATTGTTTTATCTCTAATTTTTTCTATCAAATTCGCAAGCTCAAGTCCAATCATTTCTAAATCTTTGCAATTCTTTTTACGATAATGTTTAGCCAGAAGCTGGATCTTCGAAAGATAAGATTCTCTTTCTTGTATAGTTCTTAAAATATTAAGGATTGGAGACTGGTTTTCTTCAAGCATACTAATTTCTTTTGCAATTATTATTGCGGAATAAGTAGGTGAAGCTGCTAGTAAAGATTTGAAAATTATTTGATGCTGATTAGGGATGTCATACTTGATTCAAAGAGTTTCGAGTTCTTCTAATAAATATTGAACTTGTTGCGAGCTATAAATTGAAGGTCGCTTTTTGATCTCCAATCTGCTTGATTTTGACAGATCATGAGTGCGAGTGGCTGAAATTGTTCTTCTTGAAGAGTTGCTCCTTGTTGAAAATGTATAATTAATCCTATTTTTATGGTTCATTTTATTAGTGCAGAAAATAATGATAAAGCAGAAGTAAATAATCACATTAAATAATAACTGAAAGTCGATATAATAAATAAAGATTTAATATTTAAAATCTTTGGCAATGATAAATCAAGTGGATAGGCAATTCAAATAAATTCTAAGCTATATTAGTATATTAGCCTGTTAATTTTGTCTTCATGTTTTTGAATGGATTCGCAAACTTTTTCGGAATGGCTTGAGTATGTTCTAGCAATGTTCTCACTGAAACAGGATCAGTAATTTGGCTATCTTTTCCATCAACAACTAGATTTATAAATTCATCTTTCTTAATCTCCTGCTTTTCTCCAAAGAAATGTCTTACCAATTTTTCTTCAAGAGCTTCAGCTCTTTCATTTAATTGGCTTTTTCATGAAGTCAAGCGATTGACATTGAAGTAATTTTCTTCAATTGCTGCTTCTAGCATTATACCGATAGAAACTCTAATAACCCCCTTCACTATCCTTTGAATATCACTCTTAGTCAAAGAATTCGAGTATGCAGTATCTGCAACGTGCCAAAGTGAGTCTGCCTTTTCGTAGGCTGAACCTTCTCCATAAAGAATTGCAAAGGAAATAAGATAGTCAGTATTAAGGACTCCATTAAGATTTAACTTATCTGCGAATATTTCAAGCAATTTTTGAGTAAAAGGCAAGCTGAAATTTTGCGATAAAATTTCTAATGCTTTAGCACAAGGCAAAGATAAATTCTGAAAGCGCCGTATGGTTGCTTCATATTCGTGGATGCTGTGATTTCTTAAACGAAATCTGCTTTCATAAATCTCCAAGTTTTCATTTTCCGCTGACTTTTGATCATAAAGAGACTTGGACTTTTTGCAACCCATTATTATTAGCTTATTAAAACTTATTTCTTTTAGTATCTATTCAAATTAAATCACCTGAATTCAGCGATGAATAAAGTTACCTGAATTATTAAATAAATAATTCCAAATGGAGCCAACCATAGTGTCAACCTGCTCTTTAGATCAGTGGGCTTTGGATTTCAAAGGAAACGAGCAGCGCATAATAGAATCAATCATCCAAGCCAAGCGTGTGCATAATGCCAAAATTCGGCTTGGCTCTCAAGCAGAAGTGACTGGCTATAGCATCGAAGACCATTATGTAGAGCCTGATACGATCCATCACTCTTGGCAGGTATTATTGAACGTAATCAAAGTAACCCTCATTCCTCCATATAACGATATCCTTTGCCTTATTGGCATGCCTCTATACTTTCATGGAGTTGTTTACAACTGCAGTGTGCTAATTTACAATGGAAAAGTAATCCTGATCAAGCCTAAAGTTGTACTTGCAGATGATGGACTTAATAGAGAAAAACGCTGGTTTACTGCATGGTGTGGAAATAGAGAACTCATGCAGTACAGCTTACCAGCCTTCATCACTGATGTGACTGGCCAGCAAACTGCGCCATTTGGAAATGGAATGCTAAGATCTGAAGATGGCTATTTAATAGGAGTGGAAACTTATGAAGAATTATTGTCGCCAGTCTCCTCAAGCACTGAATTATTTTTGATGGGCGCTCACATTGTTTTGAATATGGGGGGAAATCCTTTCCAAATGTCAATAGAATTCCAAAAATGGTATAGCATGATGTCGGCATCAGTCAAAACTGGAGGGGTTTACATGTATTCTAACCAAATTGGTTGTGATGGGCATCGCACTTATTTTAATGCAAGATCAATGATTTTTTTAAATGGAAATTGCTTTGCCACAACTGAACCATTCTCAATGAAGTCAGTAGATGTGGTTTCAGCAGCCCTTGATTTAAGTGAAGTAGATAGCTATAGAAACGCAATCGCTTCGAGAAACATGCAAGCTAAAGATAAAATTTTAGAGCAATTCCCGGTCATTGTGGTTCCAGGGTTTAAACTGCTTGTGAAAAATTCAATAGAGTCTTCATTACCAATTCAAGTTCCAGAATACTCCAGGGCTGAAGAAACTGGCTTTGCTCCAGCTTGTTATCTTTGGGATTATTTACGCAGAACTAATGCAAGCGGCTTTTTCTTGCCATTATCTGGAGGCTCTGATTCTGCAAGTGTTCTGGCTATAATAGCAATTATGTGTAGAAAAGTTATGCATTGCTTAAACGTGTTTAAAGGCTATAATCTTGAAGTTTTACAGAACGATTTGAGAAGAATTGTAGGGAAAATACCTGAAAACCACCATGAAATGCTTCATGAAATTATGCATACAGCTTATTTAGCGTCTGAAAATAGCTCAGAAGAGTCTAAAGCAAGAGCGAAAAACTTAGCTGAAGAAATAGGTTCAAATCATTTTGAGGAAAATATTGATGAAGTTTATAATGAATACTTAAATATGTTCACGAGCGTAACACATAGTGATAAACCAAATTATGAGTCAAAAGGAGGAACAAAATATGAAGATGTAGCCTTACAAAATTTACAAGCTAGAATTCGTATGGTTGCAAGCTACATGGCAGGACAGCTTCTACCATGGGTTTTAGGAAAGAAAGGATTTTTAATTATATTGGGAAGTGGAAACATCGAAGAATCATTAACTGGATATTTGACAAAATATGACACCTCAAGCGCCGATATAAACCCTATAGGTGGTGTTTCAAAAATTGACTTAAGATTCTTTTTGCATTGGGCTTCAGAAAGATATAATTATCGCTCAATTATTCCTATTCTTGAAGCTACTCCTACAGCTGAGCTGCAGCCTCTTTCTGACTGGCATACTTTGCAACAAACTGACGAGCACGAATTAGGATTAAGCTATGAAGAAATTCATCTGATGGCAATGCTAAGAAAAATTGATCACTGTGGCCCTCTATATATGTTTAATCGTTGCCTGACTGAATGGAAAACAATGGAGCCTGAATTAGTTGCCCAAAAAGTGAAAAGATTCTTTACGTATTATGCAATCAATAGACATAAACTGGTAACGCTAACCCCTGTCATTCACATGGACTCGCTTGGCTGTGATGATAATAGATATGATCTTAGACCATTCCTATATAATTCAAAGTGGGAAGCCCAATACAAAGATATTGACCAAATCGTGGAAAGCATTAAAAACCCTCAATAATTAGCGAATAAATAAATAAATAATGGAAAATTGGAGAAAGTGAATAGCCGAAACTCAAATGACAGCAATGCTCACTCTAGCAGTTGCTGTAAGCTTTGGCGACCCATATGCTGTAAGCTTTGGGCTATGGGCTATCATTATAGGAGGAGGGTTTATTGGTGTGGTTCATTTGAACCCCACTGTAACTCTCTGTAATTACGCAAAAAAGAAATATCTCAGAACCCTCACCAACGAAAATCGTGTTGAATTCAAGGGAAATCTCATTTTCCAAATTGTTGGAGCCTTATGTGGAGGCTTAATAGGGACAATTATTGCAACAGGGAACCACTTCCATTTCAAAATTGGAAATGATTCAACAATCTCTGAAGCGATTGTGGCTGAAGCAATTTTCACTTGCCAATTAAATCTTGTTATCATGATAAGCCAGGAAATTGAATTTCCGTTAATAGGCTCACTTGCTGTTTCGATGACAGTCTTGGTGGGTGCGTTAACTGTTGGCCCTATTTCTGGAGGCTGCTTTAATCCTACGGTATGCGCGTCTTTGAACTCTGTTAAAGCGATATATTACGATGATATAAATTACATACACGATATATGAATTTATATGATCGGACCACTGATTGGGTCTGCAATGGCGATCATTTTGGGGTGCGTGTATTTGGGGGAAAAGAATTTCAAAGGTGCAATTATGGAAAGAAATTCAATGTCTTCTGGTATTCCGATGCTCTCCGATTATAAATCCAACGATTTTCCCGAGTAAAACTCTAATAACTTTTACATTATGGTTAATGCTGAATAAAACAATTAAATTCGTTTCTTTCTAAAATAAACTTTATCAAATTCAAGAAATACGAGTAGCCAATTACTGATTCCTTTAAAAACTTCCGCCTCTCATCTTCCTCTAAATCAAAAAAATTGTAAAATAATGACTTTTAATTTTTTATGCTGATTGTAAAGTGCAAAAATTCCAACGGGACCATAGTCTCTTGTCTTTCGATTCCAATCAAAAATGCTTCAGTGATGAAAGCTGATTTTATATTAAAAGATGGCTCACTAAATTAAAATCATCAACGAGATGGAGGCAGAGGCAGGACCTACTTTGAGTATCACAACTTGGCAAGGACTTATTTTCTTTTCCATAATAGGCTATATCATTTCACTCGGCTTTGGCAAGATAATTGAATGAACTGAAGGAAATTTCACATCTAATAGGCAATCTCCAAAAACAAGTAATAGCACATCAAACAAAGAAGAATAATCATTAAAGCTTTGAAAAAAATTTATAAATTAAGAATTCACTATGAAAAATAAAAGTTTTCAAATAGATCTCTTATCATCTATGTCCAATCTTATAGTAAACTTAATATGCTTAAAGAAACCATTTACACACTATTAGTTACATTACTTTCTTTTGAAAAACACGGGAACATATTTCTTTTCTTTTGATGAGACCGATCTATTTGATAATTCTTTTGAGTCTTCTGAACCTTTTGATCAGCTTCTGCTGATATCGCTGAGTAATGATCTTCGGGTTACCTGATAATTAGGCTCTTCTATTAAATTTAAATAGCTCCTTGATTTTTCATCAAGAATCAGTGACTTTCCTGATATATTTCTAATATATTTAAGCTCTTGCGAATTTTTCAGCATTTCCAACTTTGTGTATTCCTCTTTTTCCAAGTCTTCCCCAATGGCTTTTTCTTCTTTATTCTTTTTCGTATCTTTAGTTTCTATTTCCAGCGTATCTTTTTGCTGTTTCATAAGTTTCATTTTCTTTAAATCCAGATTTGATTCTTCTAAATAATCAGGTGGCCTTTTCCCTTTGAAATCAGCATTAATTACTTTCTTAATTTGATAGAAATCTTTGACGATCATATCTCCTAAATGCTTTTTCAAGATTTTTTCTTTATTATCATCGATTTTTGTATGATCAATCAAATTATCAACTTCTCCAATTTCTTCTTCTGCTTCATTTTCAAATTCTTTAGGCCTAATGCAATTATCATGTTCTTCATTATCACTACCTTGCTCTGCTTCAGTTTCAAAAAAATGGGTAACTGCTGGGCTATCAATGATTTTGCTATAAAACTTCTGAGAAGGAATTTCTAAAAGGTCTTTTTCTTCTTTCTCGTTGTAGGCTAAATTAGGATTATTTGATTCACTTTCTTCACTGTGCTCTGATTTTTGAGAATTTATAGTTTTTTCAGAAGCAATTGGTTCAGAAATTCCATTTTCAAGCTCGATAACTCTTTGTATATCAATTTTTTCTTCTTTAACAGGCTCAGGCGATTTGTCATTTTTCCTTCCTGTCAATTCACTAGAAGACTTATTGAAAAGCATGTCGGGGCTTATATAATTCATTCTTCTTTCTCGGGCTTCATTCATCAAATTTTCTCTTAAGAGGTCTCTTGGCTGCAAGGCTTGCTTTTTTGAAATAAATCCTTCAAGCTTCTCTGGGGCTTTTATTATAAGAGAATCTTGCTGGCCACCATCAGTTAGGACATTTTTTGCTAATAAATAGCTTGACTTATCTTGCTTGTCTTGTTTGCATTTTGTTAGAAAGTCAGTTATGTCTTTATTTGTTTTCATTTTATTCGGCAACTCCAATGGTTGATCTCTTAAATATTCAAACTCTGTTGTAGACCCTTCAAACATTGGATTGAAATCAATCATTTTATTGAACCTCGGCAGCTTAGGGACAGTCATTCTTTTGGGTCTCTTTCTTTTGTTTTTTGATTTTATATTTGTGTCTTCTTCATCTTGTGTGTAAATTGCTGATGAAAATTCCAGATCTGGGAAATTTTCTGGATTAAGTGGATCTAAGATTTCTCTTTTAGAAAAAACTGTTTTCTTATTATTTGCTATTAGATCTTTAAAGGATACTCTTTCGTCATAATACGTTTCTTCGGCATCTGAAATAGACTGCTTATTGGTATCTTGTGTAGAAATTTGAGCAGAGAATGAGTTATCTTGGATTTGTGTTAAAGGAGTCTCTTCATTTAGAATGGATATTTTTTTAAGTCTTCGCCTGCCAGATGATTCCATTTATCAAAAGGCCCCCAAATAATATTTTTGAATTCTATGTCTCTAGAAATTAACTGACTTAAAATTTGGCAATCATAAGTATTTTGGGTTTAGTTCCATTTTGATATATATCTGAAAACTACTTAAACGAAAAGATTTAATGAATTAATTTAAATCAATAAGATTGATGATTTTTATTATTTATTTTGAGAATAATTAAAAATGTATCAGATGAACAGTTTATAATTCAGATTCAATAGTAAAACCGTAATATTATCGATTAATTACTCAAAAGCAGTATAAAAAATTATTTTTGATTTATAATTAATAAATTAGGATCTTACTTGTGTGCTATTCTTTTACAGTTTACTTGGCTTCTCTCTCACTTTATTTACCAAAAAACATCAATTCTTTTAATTTTAAATAAAAATTCCCATTTTTTACATTTTACATATACTCTGATTTTAAATAAACCTGCTTAAAAATTAATCCTTTAAATTGGCTTTATTATGATATTTACAAGTAAATAAAAAAATGATTTTGGTCCATATTGAGCTTGCATAGTCTCCGAATACAGTATATTTTAAAAGTTCACCGACATTTTATATCTCATTTGAAATTGATCAAAATTATTTAGATTTGAGCCTTTCCTTTTATTGAAACATTGTTGTTGATAAAGCTGTTAATTTAATAAACAGTTCTCTTTAACATCCAATATGTTATATATGAGTGAGTCTAGCCCCGAGTCCATTAAACCACGACAGCGTAGGTACACGATTGATATTCATAAAATTGATGAAAATCCTGACAATTCAAATGCAAATTACATCAAAAATAATACGATTGCGATGATTCCTCAGGCTCTTCTTTCTCTTTCAAGCTTGGTGAATACTCATCATATGTCCCTAGCTGACATATCTCGCGCTTCAGCAAAACTTATTTCGGAATTGACGAATTCTTCATGAGTAGAAGTTCTTCTGAAAGAAGACGAGAAACTTAAAATATTTAATCCTCTTCAACCCTTTACCGAATTAGAAATTAATGATGAATCACTTCCCGGATATGTAGCTCAAACACAGCACCCAGAGCTCATAACAAATCCTCACACATCCACATTTTACTCTGCGTTTCAGCTGAAAATCAACCCCTTTTCGCCTGTGACTAACAAAGTTATCCAGCCGACAACAACCGCATGCGTTCCTTTAGTTGTGGGTCAATGAAAAGTGATTGGAGTGGTGCAGTTATTTAATAAAGTGGGCGAAGATCTTTCACAAGGCTATTATACAGATATAGACGTAGAAATTGTGACTAGCTTCGGACATATCATCTATCAAGCTTTAGAACAAAGAGCAGAGTATTTATCGTTGTTAAATAAAGATGATAGTCATCATTTGGTGAACAAGGAAAAAAATAGGCTCCACAATGAAGTCAACTTGATTTGCAAGAAAAAAGAATACTGCAAGAGGCTTGATGAAATAATGAAGCCATGGTATAGAGTTTCTAAAGGTTTGATAGATGCGATTTCTGATATCATGAGCACTGATGCGATGGTACTTTATAGTATGGGTGAAGGAGTGTTAACATGCGAGTATGCTCAGGGAATAAATACTGACATAAGCAACCATAAGTCAAGGATTTCGGAATATGTAGGATTCACCCATAAGGAAATTCTCAATATTAGAGATCTATCTATTGAACCGCTATGACCGCAAGACTTGAACTATGGCTACAAATCCTGCATTGTGTGCCCAATCATGTCCTATACCAACACTGTGCAAGGAGTTGTTGAGTTTTTTAGGTCAAACTCAATCTTTACAGAAATTGATGAAAATTTCGCGCTGTTCTTAACAGCATCCTTAGGAAAACTTACCAAACTTTCTGTAGAGCCTAAGAGCTCTTCAAGTGATCAAGATGAATTGAGAAAATGGATTCATGGGATGTACTCATATACAATTGACAGGAAAGATAAGCTTTTCGACTATGTCAAGCTCACTGATTTGATAACTCAGTCTTTACATAATATCCTGCCTCATGATTCTTCTTCAGTTTTTGTATCAGATCAGCATAAGAAGTTTATATGGACTAAAAAATCAGACACATGCGGAACTATGGCATTTCCATTGTCAGCTGACACTGTTTTTGGCTATGCTTATTCGCTTCAAAAAGTTTTAGTGCTTCCAAACTCTGAGCTTCCAGTTTTGCATGATATCAACCTTTATGAAGGAAAAAGCGTCGCGATTTTCCCTATATTATCGAAAGAACTGAAAGATCCGACCATAGGACTTATTGTGATAAGTAGGCAAGAACCTTTTACAAAAGATGATATACACATGGTAGAAAAATTTTCAAGCTCATTAAGTACAATTTTCATGAGACTATTCATTGAGCATTTACCTGAAACAATGCTTGACGAGAGCAAAATTGAATCTTCTCCAGATAGAGCTCAAGAAAGTTCTGAGTCAGAGTTCAGGACTGTCAATATTTTCAGAAAAAACTCAGAATTAGCAACACAATCAAGCTTCTTTTTAAGCCACGAGCTCGCAAGAAGAGAAAAAAACAAAAAAGAGCCTCCTTTCCTGCTTAAAAGCTTAAACAACATCCTCGGGATTCCAAAAGATACCATTCAAAGTCTGTATGATCTAATAGACGAGCTAGTAAAAAATCCAAACGAGCCTTATATAAAAATTGCTCGAAAATTAACGGAAATCGTCAAATGTGGCGTTGCAAAGCTCTTTTTATATGACAAATCTCAAGTAAACTTGATAGAACAAATTACTATGTCAAGTTACGCTCCTGCCGGACTAGTTAAAAAATCAATCCAGCAAAAAGAAATAATCAGCATCAAGAATGATGCTGAAAATGACATAAACTTTGAATTCGACTTAGACTCACTCGATTGCGAAGATCAGGTTGACTCTTATCTGTGCATTCCAATTCTTGACAGCAGGACTGCAGTGATAGGAGTCATTGTATTTGTAAATCTTGATAAACTTGAAGAAGAGACTTTACAAGTAGCCTCATTTTTATCTATTCTTCCAAAAGAGTTTGCAGAACTCGCTTCTGCTAGAGATGACTCTGCAGCTCAATGGAAGAAAATTTTGGAGACAGGAAGGAAAAATAAAATGCTTCAACACTGGTGTAAACAAGTTTTCCTTGTCTCTAATCAATATCAAAAAAGATGCGCTTATTATAGGGACATCCTTTATAAGATTTCTTGCTATAATGACTTAGAAAACTTATTGAAGTTCAGCTTGGATTTGGTCCAATCCCATACAAATGCCGATAAAGCCTATATTTATTTATATAAAGATTCAGAATTCGAAGAATTAACAATTCATGATGGAGAGCCTCATAACCCTCATGAGTGGGAGCTTGATTTTTTTAAGGACTGCTATGATAAAAGTTCGACTGCTACATCATTGAAGCCTAATAAATCGTACCATGTATTAGCTGTTCCTATAATCGATGATGGGGAATTTATGGGTCTCCTTTACCTTAAAAACAAAAAAGAGCCTTCTTTGCTGCAATCCGTAGATTTTACAACAGAGGATATAGAAATTCTTGAGTCTTTAGCCAAAATAATTTCAGTGTCTTTAAAAAAAGGCTCTGATTCAGATGGAAAAAATGCAAATGAAGATCTTAAGAATTTTGTTAAAGCAATTGCTTCTGAAAGAGATTCCTATGCCCTTATGACAACAATAAGAAAAGCTGCAGAACAATTATGTGACTGTGATAGAGCAATTATTTTCACTAAAGAAGAAAATCTATTAATAGCGAGACCTCAAGGGCTTGAGCAAGACCTTCCTGAGAATTATAGCTTTTACATGGGATATGGGATTCCAGGAAGTGTTGCTGCTAAAAAGGCTAAAGAAAACATAAAAGATGCGTATCATGATACTCGATTTACTCCAGATGTTGACAGATTGACTGGCTATCGAACGACCAGCATCCTTTGCATGCCTATTTTAGACTCAGAAAAGCAGGTACTTGCAGTTATCGAGTTAATTAATAAGAGACATGCCACTTTTGATGCGAATGATGAAGAAACCATGGACCTTTTCTGTGAAATGGTTTCTGCTGTGCTAGAAAACTGCGATTTATTCACAAATACTATTGAAGAGAGAACGAGCTTATTAGGAATACTAAACAGTATTGGAAGCTATGCTTTGGTCCTAAATAGTGAAGGCAAACTAAGCTACGTTAATAAGCCAATCGAAGGTGTTTTTGGAGTGAATGAATTTATCGTTAAAAAATTCCATTATACAGGCTGGCTTAAAAATAACCCATCTTTGGTGGGCGATATCCAAAAAGTATACAATGATCCAAGCCTGAAGCCTTATAAAACTTCAAAGTGCATTTATACCGAGTCCCTCAGAAGCTCATCATTCCTCTCAATTCTACCTATAAATGATCAGATTAAAAACCAAAAGTTTAATTACAGAATTCTTGGCTTAAAAGGTATTAATAAAGGGCAGTTTGAAGGAGTAGTCATCATTTTAGAAGACTGCAGCAGTCTAGAAGAAATCCACACAAAGTTCAGAGAAGTGAAATCTCAGATAAAAGCTCTTACAACTCCATTACAAACTGAAACAGAGCTACAAAGGTGCATAGAAGACCTAGCAGTTATAACAGATAATGAGAATATCAGACCTGAAATCAGAGACAACTTACAAGATATTATGTCAAGGCTAAAAGCTGGGAATTTAAATAGGCCTAAATACAGACTTGAAGGGCCAGTCGATCAATTAGAGCAAGGGATCGAAGCCTTGAAGTCGATCTTAGAGCTAGACATGCCAGTAGAAACCCATAGAACTAGGCGATATTCCTCTATTTCTGAAACTTCCCCTGAAAATCTTGACTCCTTTTCTCAACGAGTGACTCTAGACGACATAAGAAATTGGAACTTCAATGCATTTGCAGTCGACGACCCCATTGGCTTTGTACATGCCATAATGACTGATTTTGATCTTTTCAAGAGATTCAAAATCCGCCCACACATATTCGTGAATTTCGTAGAAGAGTTAAAACACATATGCGACCAGCGTGGAAACCCTTTCCACAACTTTGAGCACAATCTGAGTGTGATGCATAGCACTTATATGCTACTTGCGAGCACCTCAGCTGGATCATATTTTAAGCCTGCTGACATTTTAGCATTACTAGTTGGATCAGTTTGCCATGATTTAGACCATACTGGAAGAAATAATCCATTTGAATGCGCAAAATCTTCAAGATTAGCAATAATGTACCATGATAAATCAGTATTGGAGCAACACCATGCTGCAACAGCTTTCTTTACTATGCAGAATGAAAACTGCAATATTTTTAAGCATTTGAAGCCCACGAAGTATAGATATATAAGGAAATTAATGATTTCTTCAATTTTGGCAACCGATATGAGCAAGCACTTGGGGATGATGTCAAATATGACTAGGAGATTTAATGATATGATTGAAAATCCACTAGGGACGCTGGAAAAAGACACAGAAAAGGTAGCAGGGTTTGTACTGCACTCTTGTGATCTTGCACATGGTACAAAAGCATTTTCTGTATATGAAATTTGGTCCAGAAGAGTCTGTGAGGAATTTTCAGAGCAGTATAAGGATGAAGTTGCACTAGGACTTACACCAACTGGGTTCATGAAAGACCTTGATAAGCCTAGGGTTTATTATTCCAACGAAATTAACTTTATGAAGTTTGTTGTTAGGCCGCTGTGGGAGTGCTTGGACTTGTGGCTTAAGCCTAATTTGAGTAACTACTTACAAAATATGAATAAGAATATTGAAGAAATGCAAGCTAGACTAGAAAATGAAGATGAAGCAGCATAGAAAGTCGAGGGTATATAATTTTAAAATGATCAATATTTTAAGCTCTTTCTTCATATGATGCTGTTTATTTAAATAACTTAAAAGAGTAATATGAGTTAAACGCTTATGAGTTTTCTAAGCATTGAATTCTTATATTTTGATGCTTAAATAATACTTATAAATTGAATGATTATTAGTTTTGAGTGATTAATCTATTCTGATTTATACATCTTAATCAGTGGAAATCTTAATCACTAATCCTTTCCTGTGGCAATGTAAAAATTTAGCAATTTAATGATAAATAATTTGGTTCAAAAAATAAATAATACAATTAGACTGTTAAAAATGTATGAGGAGTTCAAAGCAAATAGATCGAAGTATTTAAATCGATTTTTAATGATAAAAGAAAATAATTCAAAGTAATTTGAGAGATAGATCGGATAAATAAAATGATAGCTAATAATTCATAAATATGGCAAGTAGGGCAATCACAGTTTTGACTTTAGACAAAATTGGTATCGATATATATACTTTCATATATAATTTATGACTTTTGAAAGACAATGCAAATCTGATAAATTTTTGAATTTTAAAAATTCATTCTTTCAATTGACCCAAATAGATTTCATAATAAATGAATTCTGATAACCCCAAACCACAATCAGCAATCATTTGCAAAATTATTAAATTCACCTGATTTTTACCCAAATCATTAAAATGGCGAAATTATCCCAGCCAGTATGATTCGAGTAGTCTTCCTATATCTTATTTTTTCAAAAGTTATTGAATTAATTCAAATGGATTAAATATAAACTAGGCTGTACCTTCTTCTAAAGAAAAATTTTGCCTGTATCCAATATCAAAATATTTAAATTTATCTATTCTCCAATATTTTCACCAATATTTTATTGAGGGAAAACTCTTGATATACCTAAAAATATATAAATATTTAACTTATTTTAAGCATTCTATTATAAGAAACAATAGTGTTGCCATTAGCTGTTGAATAATAATAGTGGTGATGGCAAACTACGAAAAGCTGAAAGAAGAGGTAAATGAAGAGCCAAAAGAGAAGGCCAACAAGTTAACGCCAGAGCAACTGGCAGAAATGAATACGCCTGAATCTGGGCTGACAAGCTCAGAAGCAGCGAGAAGATTAGCTAGAGATGGGTAATTATTATTAAGGCCAAATATGCTTCCTGAGAAAAAGGTAAATCCATTTCTCAAATTCCTTAGCTATTTTTGGGGTCCAATGCCAGGCATGATTTGGGCAGCCATTTTGATAGAGCTGATCCGACTCTCATGGCTTGACTTTGGAGTTCTGATGATTTTACAATTTGTGAATGGATTTGTAGGCTGGTATGAAGAAAAAAATGCTGGAAATGCAATAGAAGCACTCAAGAAGAATATGGCTCCTAAGGCCAAATGCAAGAGAGATGGACAATATGACACAATAAATGCAAAAGATTTAGTCATAGGTGATAGAATCAACTTAAAGCTTGGAGACATAATTCCCGCTGATGCAGTCTTAGGGCCAGGGTTTGCTGAAATTGATCAATCAGCTCTAACTGGTGAGTCTTTAGCGGTCATGAAATATGAAGGAGATACAGTCTATCAAGGCTCAGTGTGTAAAAGAGGAGATCTTGAAGCAATTGTAATGGCTACTGGGGCAAGAACTTTCTTTGGGAGAACTTCAGCCTTAGTTGGTTCTGTTAACCAGCGTGGAAACTTCCAAAAAGTCTTGCTGAAAGTCGCTTTTTCTTTACTTATTGTTTCTGTCGTTTTGGTTATTGTAATTCTTATAGTGAACTTGGCAAAAGGAAACAATTTCCTGGAAACTTTGTCCATTTGTGTCGTTTTATTAGTCGCCTCAATCCCTATTGCCATGCAGGTTGTATGCACTGCAACTATGGCTGTTGGCGCTCATGCTTTGGCAACGAGAAAAGCTATTGTAAGTAGGCTGACTGCAATTGAAGAACTCGCAGGAATGAAAATTCTTTGCAGTGACAAGACTGGAACACTTACAAAGAACGAGTTGACAATTCAAAACCCAGTCCTTTTAAAGAACTATAAAGCTGAAGATTTATTTTTAGTTGCAGGACTTGCAGCTAAAAGAGAAGTGGGGTCACAAGATGCCATTGATAAATGTATTACTGAGTATGCATATGAAAAATGTAGAATCAGCTATGATGGCTACGAAGAAGAAGAATTCATTCCGTTTGACCCCAAAATCAAGCGAACAGAAGCAACTGTGAGGAATCGTAAAGGAGAAATTTTCAGATGTACAAAAGGAGCTCCACAAGTTGTTTTAGCTATGGCTGCTGACCCAAGCATTGAAGAAGAAGTATCAGGACATGTGTTAGATTTAGCAGCAAGAGGATATAGAACTCTTGGAGTCGCCAAGATGGACCCTGGAGAAACCAAGTGGAAAATGATAGGACTGATTTCGCTATATGACCCTCCTAGAGATGATACCAAAGAAACAATCCAAAAAGCTTTACAAATGGAAGTCAAGGTCAAAATGATCACTGGTGATCAGCTTGCAATAGCTAAAGAAACAGCCAGATTATTGAATATGGGAGATAAAATATATAACTCTGATATGCTCCAAGCTGAAACAAATACTGTTAGTCGAGAAATTTTAGACTCCATGGTAGAAGAAGCTGACGGGTTTGCAGAAGTCTTCCCTGAGCATAAATTTGCAATTGTAAAAATGCTTCAAGAGAGAGGCTTCAGGTGTGGAATGACTGGAGATGGTGTCAATGATGCACCTGCTTTGAAAAAAGCTGATGTAGGAATCGCTGTTGATGGCGCTACAGATGCTGCAAGAGCTGCTGCTGATATTGTCTTGACAAGTCCAGGACTTAGTGTTATTATAGAAGCTATCTATAGAGCCAGAAAGACATTCCAAAGGATGAACAATTATTGCACATATAGAATTGCTTGTACTTTCCAAATCATCATTTTCTTCTTCATCACTATGGTCGCTGTTGACCCTTCTGACGATTTTACATGCAAAGGCCATGGCTGTGGAAGTATTCCAAATACTTTTGCATTGCCTGTTATATGTCTTGTTATTATGGTCATTCTGAATGACGGATTAATCATTTCAATCGCATATGATAAAGTCACAGTGAATAAAAAGCCTGAGGCCTGGAACATGGTCCTTATCTTTTCAAACTCGACCGTTTTAGGCTTCATTGCTTTTATCTCCTCCCTCATTTTATTACTGCTCTGTTTAGACAACATGAACAGCCACGATAAAAATGTATTTTTAAATGCATTCGGAATCGAAGCCATGAGATATGGAGAAATCCTCACAATCATATTCATGAAAGTCTCCATATCAAACTTCTTGACTGTATTCTCTGCCAGAACAATGAGCTGGTTCTGGACAAGAATGCCAGGAAAGCTTTTATTCAGTGCAGATATGTTCGGGATTGTTGTATGTTTGTTCCTTTCTTGCTATTGGTTCCTAAACATCAGCGTCGGAGAAAGCAGTAACATCCCTGATATGAAGCCAATCAGCTGGGGAGTCGCTATGTGGGTTTTGGGATATGACCTCGTCTTTTTCATTCTCCAAGACATTGCCAAAATTATCATGATCAGAGCTTTTGATGTTTACTATAAATCTCAAGGAAAAGAAGGAGGATATTCAGGAGCCATGCTTGGAGAATCATTCTTGATGTTCTCAGACGTAGTTACAGACAGGCGAAGTCAGAGGAAGTCTATTGTCACCAGAAGATCAATGGTTGCTGCTCAAGACGTCCATGGAGGCCGTTAAGAGGAAATCTAATAATTTAGGTAAATTCAAAAATTGTGTTACTTATTTTATTATTAAATGGAACCACTCTTAGATCCACTGCACGACCGAGCCGTACAAGATCTCGTCCCTCCACCCCATAGAGTGCTGGATAGAGTAAAGCTTTATCCTAGAGGGATTGCAAACCCTCCTGATTGGATCGTGCTAAGGGATCATCTGCAAGGAGAAGGCAGAATTGCGAAACAAGATTGTTTACTGCTGATAAGGCAGGCATCTGATGTGTTTAGAAGGGAAAGAAACTTATTAGAACTCAAAGACCCAGTTTCGGTGGTTGGGGATATCCATGGCCAGTATTATGACTTATTGAGACTGCTTGAACTGGGTGGAGATCCAAATCGAACTAAGTATTTGTTTTTAGGAGATTATGTAGATAGAGGCTCTTTTTCAATTGAAGTCACGCTCTTGTTGTATGCGGTCAAACTTAATTTTCCTCAAACTGTCTATATGCTAAGAGGAAACCATGAATGCAGGCAGATGACATCATTTTTTAACTTCAGAGAAGAAACGCTTTACAAATTTGACACCGAAACATATGATGCAATCATGGAAAGTTTTGACTCTCTGCCTTTGGCTTGTATAGTTAATAATAAATTTTTGGCTGTTCATGGAGGGATTTCTCCTGAGCTGATGACTTTAGAAGACATTTCAAGGCTCAGCCGTTTCCAAGAGCCACCAAGACAAGGACTTTACTGTGACATCCTTTGAAGCGATCCAGTTGATAGCGATACAGGTAGTTGCCCAGAAAAATATAGAGTCAACACTGTAAGAGGATGCAGTTTCTATTTTGGCTTGTCAGCAGCTAACGGATTTTTAAAGAAAAATAGGCTGCTTTCTATCCTCAGAGCACACGAAGCACAACTAGATGGCTATAAAATGCATAGATGGAGTGGAACTTCAGAATTCCCTTGCGTCATTACAGTTTTTTCAGCTCCAAACTACTGTGATGTTTACAACAATAAAGGTGCAATTCTTAAATTTGACAATAATACACTAAATATACAGCAGTTCAACTATACGGCTCATCCTTATATTCTTCCAAATTTCATGGGTCTGTTTGAGTGGAGTATTCCTTTTGTAATAGAAAAGGTTTTGGAAATGATCAAAACTGTAATTAAGCCTGATATTGCCGACGCAAAGCGTGGAGTCGAGGTAGGGTCACAGGTGAAGAAGCTTCAAGAAGACGTTAGAGAGGCAAAAGTCGAAATTTTCAGAAACAAAGTGAAGGCAGTGACGAAGATGATCAAGATGTTCAAGACTTTGAGAGAAGAAAAAGAAATTATTATGCAATTAAAAGGCTTATGTCCTGATAATAAAGTGCCTAGAGGACTATTGCTGCAGGGAAGAGAAGCAATTTTAGGAGCAGTTGATTCGTTTTCACAAGCAAAGACGTGGGATATGATAAATGAAAAAAGACCTGATTAGTATAGTTATTTGCTAAGTGATTATTTTAAATGTAGCAAGAAGTATAGCTAAACTAACATTCAATCATATAAATTTTAAAAATAAATCTTCTGTGGAGAAATTGTTTCGATTTAAATTTAATTTATCTCAAATTATAATGATGCTCTTGAAGTCTCAATCTCCAATGTATCAAGCTGCAGGCCTAGTTACAACTATAAATAGAATTCGCTATCGATCTCCGTCTCAACGTGCAAAGCTCTCTCCAAAATCTTCATCAAAATCACGAAAGAGATCAAGTCCCAAAATAAACCATTCATTTGCTGCATACGAAGAATCTTCCCCTTCTTCAATAAAACTTCGAAGCACCTCAGTAGATCGAACGCGTCACAATTCTATTGGAGAAATGAAATCAGTTAGATCAAGACACACTACTCTTAGATCAGTCACAAAAATTTCTGATATTTTAGAAAACCTAGAAGTTCAAATTGAGATAGGCAGACAAGCCATCAAGGATGGAAATTTTTCCCAAGCAATTGAAATTTTTCAAGGTGTTTTGGAAAAAGATAGAGGGAATTTTGATGCTCTCTATGGAAGAGCTATATCTTATATGCATTTACAAGATCATAAATCAGCTATTGCTGATTTGTTGATAGTGGCTAAAGAGAACCCTGCTTATGATAGGCAATTATATACAGCTTTAAGCATGTGCTTTATCTCTATGAAAGATATTTCAGCAGCTTTGAGGCTTATATCTAAAGGTTTATCTAAGTTTCCGAGATTTGCGGAAGGGTATGTGGTAAGGGGGCAAATATATTTGAAGCAGGAAAAATATGAGAAAGCTTTATGTGATTTTAAACAAGCCATTGCATTTAATCCAAAAGATGGATCAGCATATTTAGGGATAGCTGATTGTTTAAGCCTTACAGAAAATAAAGAAAACTGCCTTGAAGCACTAAATAAAGCAATTTCTTTCCCAGAGACTTCTATGACTGCACTAATTAAAAGAGCAAAGCTTTTTTCCTCATTGAATAAAAATGAGCAAGCTCTTGAAGATTTGAATAAATATATATCTTATAAATCAGAAGACCCTGAGGCTTATTTTGATAAGGCTTTGCTATTACTCAAAACTAATCAGTTCAATGAAGCTGCTTTATGTTTTGAGCAAGTAATCAAATATGACCAACAAAATAACTACTCAAATCAAGCTGTTTTTCATTTAGGAGCCCTAAAAATAAGAGAAAGGGATTATTATGGCGCCTTACACACTTTTAAACGAACCAATTGGCAAAAAGAAATCAAAGACCAAAAGACATTGAGGCACTATGCTGAAGCTGTAATTAATCTTATGAAAAGAAAATACAAAGAAGGGATAGCGTATTTCACAAAGCTAATAAAAAGTGGGGATAATATTATTCAAGAATACTTAGCTAACTGCTATGCATACCGAGCTTATGGGTATTGTGCTCTGAATAAGCATGATAAAGCGCTTCAAGACTTCAAAAAAGCTTCATTGATATCAACTTTAAATAAAGCTTCATTATATAATCAAAGCCTAGCCCATGGGCTATGAGATGCAAAAAAAGGGGATTTTCAGGCTGCTTTGAAGCATTTAAATAAAGCTCATAAGCACTTCCCTAAAAATCCTGACCCATTAATTTACCACGCTGCTATACTGCTGCATTTAGCATATAATGCTATTCCTCACAATTGGTCATACATATCTGAGGCTGAAGAGCTATTGGAAAAGGCATTTAAATTGCGGGATCCAGAAAGTGACATATATTATTACAAAGCTATAATAAAATATTTGGGAAATAAATTTTCTACTGCTTTAGAAGATGCAAAACTTGCAATTGACAAAGCAGAAGATAACGTTCCAGAGCATTATGTTCTTCGAGGACTAATCCAAGCTGGGCTTCATAACTATGAAGACGCTTTACAAGATTTTACCATCGCAATCCAGCTGAATGAAGAGCTGCATTATGCAAACTCTTATCGAGCTCGTGTTGCTTATTTATCAGATGATACAGAACTTGCTTATAGTGATTTTCAGAAGCATATTGTTTCGTGCCCAGATGATATGGAGGCTCATATAAATCTTGGAAATCTACTTATGTCGTCAGGATCTTATGATGATGCTATTAATGCTTTTAATAACGCATTAGTTCTAGACAAGAGCCTTATAGCAGCCTATCAAAAAACAAAATGCTATATTTTGCTTAATAAGATTGATGAAGCAATTTTTGAATTAAATAAAATTTTGCAGCTGGATCCAAATTCTTCTGCTGCATCGAAGGATAAGCAAATTTCAGAATTTTTGCAAAAAATAATTTCAGAGCCAAAGGATTTCAAGGTCTTTTTGAATGCTATTGAAATGTGCAATAATTGATTAAATGGAGAATTTGGAGAAATTTTCGAAAAGAAAAATATTCATTGAATGAAAGGGGTTTTTTTAATGTACACAAAAGAATATGATTTAGCTTTGGATGAGTTCCAAGAAGCTCTAGAAATTATACATTCAAAAGAAACTATATCAATGACTTCTGATGAAGCTCTTGCTGCAGAAGAAGAAAACTGCGAAATTCTTTACAACATTGGTTTATGCCATTTATTTGTAATTTCCTATTTAGTACAACAAAGAGCAATCTTTAGTCATTTTCCAAGATTTATCTGAAGTCCTCAACAGCAAGCACAAAGGGCAGATGCTTTTTCTATCAGCATTATCAGAGCTTTCATTAGGAAACAATGAGCCTGCTGAAAAATTGATGCAAGAAGCTTTCAAATGTGACCCAGAAACTATCAGTCCATTTCTCAACGATAAGCCAACTCTTTTATTGCCATTAAACACAAACAATTCATTTTCCTCTAATTTTCCTTTAATTACTTTACCTTTTTCAAATGTTCCTCAACTTGAAGCGAGGCCTGCAATCTCCCTGCCCAGAGTAAGGCTTCCTTCATTTGAATTTCAAGTTGAAGTAAAAGTGAAAGAATTCTTTGATTTTACGAAAATTTCGCCAAAGCCAGAAGCTCCATGACTAAATAGAGTTCGAGGATCAATACAGTTTACGGAAAATATTGTGGAATTTGATATAGATCCATCAGATTCTGATGAAGAACAAGAAAAAATTGAGGATAAAAGCACAAATGAAATCAATGATAATTCTGAAAGGAAAGTAAAATCGTTAATCCCGATAAGACATAAAACTCCAAGCCCTATAAGCATGTCTATAGATATTAAGAATATTGATGAATTTAGTACTGGAAACCAGAATAGAAACAAAGAAATAGCTCCAAAGCACATTCTTCAAAAAATCAAAGATGTTTGTAAAGCTGAATAATGTAAATTATTTAATTTAAAATAATTTTATCATTTAATATTTTCTAAATCATTGAACTATTAGCTTCCTTTTCTCCAATACAATTTTATTAAAATTTTCTTTATCTATGTATTATCTGGGAAATTTATTTAATTTACTATCGCAATTAATAGATTTCAAAATATAATAAAAAATTAGAACGAATTTTTATAAATTAATAATTTCACCCCTGCTTAAACCAAGCAAGGCCTTTTCATAAGTATCTGGCCAGTGATCTTTAAAGAAACGCGAGGCCAATTGAATCCTTTTATATGACCCGGGGTTTATAAATCCCCCCAAAAACCTCAAATTCGAAGGTCTATTATATACATATCTAATTGATTCAGCGTGGTGCCTTTGATCATAAAGCTGGTAAACTTTTCCTGCAGGCTGAAGCCAATTTTCATCTAATCCTTCATAGACTCTATTAATAATTTCCATTATTTCAATACTATCACCAATATTTGAAGTGTTAGCAATTTTTGTAATATCTATTCAGCCTAAATCCTCTTCAGTTTTCAATCTCTTGATAACTTCATACAAATTAGAAATGCTTGTCAATGACAGCTCTGACACAAAATCATATCCATGAATACAAGTCAAAATTCGATCTTCGAGTACTGAATTCAGAGTTTCAGAAACAACACTTGGGCAGCCATAAGTAAAAGTTTTCATTGGAATATTTTGAAAATCTTGATCATTCATTCATAATAGAGTAAGTAGGCTTGCAACTCCAGCCCCTAAGCTGTGCCCTGTAATAACCAAATTATAGTCCCTTAATTTTGCAAGCTCTTCCAAAATGACATTTTTAATTGAGTCTGACAGATATTGTGCACAATTAAGCATTCCAAAATGCACCAATCCTTTAATTCTTTCATTTGTAGTGTTATTTATATAAGTATACTCTATGAACTCAGCTGTCAAATCAGTAAAAATATCATTAAGTGAAAAAGTTCCTCTTATAGTCAAAACAAGTGATTTTTTGCTGTGGTCTTTAGAAATGATATAAGCAGGCTCAAACTTTTCAGCACCAAACTTGCATAAAATGATATCTTCATCTTCTATTTTACAATGTTCTCGAAACACTTCACGATCAGGGAGTGATTTAAAAAAATCCCCAACTTGTCGTTTTAGCAATATTCGAACAACTGTTTTACCATACGCAGCAACTGCATATTTGCTGAAATAAACCATTTCTCCAATAGTTGGCTCTTCATGATTTATCCAATTAATAAATATTCCATTAACTCTTCTCATTGCACCTTGCAAAGAAATATAAGTCAACAGATATTTAACAAAAGAAATCATTGTCATTTCAGGGAATTCACGAGTGTTATGTTTAATTAATTTCGAAATTTCATATATAGTTTGCATTTTTTCTGAAGAAATTATAGAATCTTGATATAAATTTACACCGTTTGAAGAGAAATAATTTTCAACTTCCTGCTTTTCTTCAGCTAGGAGACTGTCAAAAGAATTGAGTTTTTCAATGAAAAGCTCGTAACTTCAAGAGATATTTGAATGCATGAAATTTTCAACTTTGTTTGAAATAGTTTTGATTTCGTTACTAATCTAAATTATAATTACTGGTTTCATGCACTCAAATGTCACAGAATCTATAAGATTTATGGCTGACTGAAAAAAGTATCCTGCGTAGTAAACTCCTTTAAACATAGAAAAATGTGCCGCTTTAACTAATGGAAAGCCAACTTCATCTACAACGAATGAGCCGGCGGATGCTATCCTATGTCTGTTTCTCTTAAAGTCTTCCATTTATTTAATACTAATTCTATCTATTTGAAATATAATTGTTACTCCAACTTTAAATTACGCAATAGGTGTATTCATTAACTTATTTGCTAATTCCTTTGAAGTTTGAATGCAATTTGGCACTCCACTTTTATAAATGCTTTGTCCAGAGACATGCAACCAAGATGGTGACTTTTCTTCAATTTCTTGAACGATTTTATAATGCCCCACATTATATTGTGGTAATGCATTTTCACAAAAGCTTGAGACTATAGCTCTTGGGGTTTCTGTAATTCCTGTTTGTTTTTGAAACTCTTTTAAAAATGCCTCTTGCAATTCTGATGAAAATTTATCAGTAGGACCCATAATTGATAAACATGGTTTTCGCAACGGAAATTGAGAAGAATCATAGAGAACACCTGATAAAATAGATTTTTGCCTTTTTGGTATCAAGTATCCTATACCTTTCAAGCCAGGATTTTCTTCAAAGCCTACATTCATTGTCAATATTGAATTATGTGGAATTGATTTGCATAAATCTGAAATTCTACTATATCCTCTTAATATCTTAGGAATTTGAAAAGAGGGAATTGTTGTGATAACATTATCTACCTTATAAATTTCGTTTTTTTCATCCACAACTTTACCTCCTGCCATATCATTTTTTTCAATTGAAGCGACACCTAAAGGCACATATTTGAAGTTTGGAAACCTTTGCAAATAATCAAGCAAAGCATTTATAAAACTACCTAAGCCATCCTTGAAATTGAAAGCATTTGACCTCAGTCCTACAGCCCACTCATAAGCTTTTTCTATTTCAGGATCTTCATGCTGCTTCAACTTCGGTCTTTTCTGTTCTGGAAAATTCATCTTCAAGAATGGCTCTGTGAATGGAGAGCAAGATCTAGCAGAAAGCTTAGACATATCTCCTGAATAAATTCCTATCTGAAAAGCATCAAGAAATGTTGATATGAAGTATTCTCTATCCTCATCATTCCAAAACTTGAACTTTTTCCTGGCAAAAGCTTCAATGCTTTCATCGTCAACTTTTTCGTATTTAGGCGATCTTTTAAAAAGATAAGCGCATAACATACGTCTATAAAGTGGATTGCTGAATATTGCTGAAATCTTGCTTTTGTTTGATGGAAGTAATTCAATCATTTTATCGTCTGCATAAATGCAAGCTTGAGTCCTAGAAGTGCGACTTAGTGTGACCTGATCTAGCATTCCTACTCTGTGGATTATTTCAAATGTGTCTCTTGCTTGTGGTGACACTCTTATTGATCTTGGGCCAGTCTCAAATATGAAGTTATCCTTTGTCATTGTTTGAATCCACCCGCCTGGCTTTGTTTTCTCAAATAAGGTAACTTGCAGTTCAGGATTAAGTTTAGTTAAGTAATAACATGTAGAAAGCCCTGATATTCCTGCACCAACTACAGCAACTCTCTTCATATTATTTATTTATTTACTGATTATTTAGTCATCTCCTAGAAATTCATTGCGGTCGAGCTCATCTTGTGGAGGCGCAACAACAACTTTTTCAACGATTTTTTCTGGTAGCTTGCTCTTAGGCATTGGCTGTCTCCCTACTTTTCTGATTTTAGGGTTTGCAGATCTTTCCATATATTTTTGGAGTTTATCTTGAGTTTTTTTCTTTTCTTTGATTAAAGTCTCATTTCTTGATTTCTCTCTACGATTTTTTTCTAAATCAATTGCTTTTTTGGTGACATATTCTGGGTCAATTTGATCGATCTCTTTGAAAATCCTTAAATAAGTATCAAGTCTATACTCAACTTCAGTTAGCAGCCCTAAGCAATCTTGTTGGCCTTCGTCAGCTTCTAATCCAAGGACATCTCTAGTGGTTTGCTCAAGCCTTACCAAAACTGGATGCCCAGACAGTTCATTTTCCATAGTTTTTTTCAGTCTTCCATCTAATTGTATACATCTTTTATCTTTTTCTTCAATAGCTTTTCCTAACTCTGATCTTCCCCCAGTGAGCTCTGAAAGCTTATGCCCAGTTAATTTTTCGATATTTTCAAACTCATGTTTTGCCTGCTCCAAGTTCTGTTCAAGCTCTTGTATATTTTGGATCAAAATCAAATTATTTTCTACATACCCATGAAAAATATCAGTCAGCTGTTCAGAGTTTTGGAAGTGATTTCCTGAGCCTTCTTCATGAGGTTCTACTTTATCAAGGAATTCTTTATACTTTGTGTATTCTTCAAGGCTTTCTTCGTGTTTTTGTATTTGAGTTTGAAGCTGCTGAATTTCTTCATTGAGATGGTTAATATCATGAGTAATATCAATTTTTATTTTATTCAGCTTTTTCGCCTCTTTCATTGCATCATGGCTTTGCCGCTTGCATTCGTCCCAGTATTCATTGAACCTTGTCGTATCTTCAATAAGCATATCTTCTGAGTTTTTTAACCCATATTCTCTAAGTAATGCAAATTGTTCAAGCTTCTTAATTTCTTCTTTTTTAATATCAATCATCATTTGCAGCAAGAACATTTCTCTTTTCTTTTCAATTGTTTTGTGGATGTTTTCTCGAGCTCTTACACGATCGGCAACTAATGCTGCATGAGCCGCTTCTGCAACTGTTACTTTTTCTTCAACAGGGGTTGAACTTATTTCAATTTCTTCTATTTTTCGTAATGCTCCTGCCCTGTTATATTTGGTTCCTTTCTCTCAGATTTTTTGTCCTCTGGTTTTTGCTCGATCCTCTTTTTCTTTTGCTTTGATTTCTCGAATGTTGAGGATTTCTTCATCTGGTGGAACTTTGAAAGGATTTTCATGTCCAGTGTCAAACATACTTGATCGAAGAGGAGGCAAAGAAGACTTGGAATCTAAAGTATCCATGGTGTTTTTAACTGATTTAAATTACTCTTAACAAGTAAATATTAAATGTGAATATGCTGATGCAGAGTAGTTGTAATTCTTATTGATAAGTATATTTTTTAATGTGTTTAAATTTCAGTCTCAATTATATGAGAATATGAACTTATTTTTCGATTGATTTCTAATAACTAATATCATACGAATTTTGATAAAAATTTAACTTATATTAAAGGGAAAAAATTTGAAAGTCGGTATATATTCAAAGAATTATGCAAAAATTTTTCTTCTTTTTAATTTTAAAAAATTCTTTCTGATCTCTAAAATTAGCATATCCATTATAATTTTTCAGTCTAATATCGCCGATCTAGAATTCTCTCCCAAAGAGAGCCTTATTCCATATATAGCTTAATCTCCCTAAGCTTCACTAACTATCCGTTAAGAAAATTGCTCATTGAATTTATTGTTATGATTATTGATAATTTCGATTATGAAGGGAGTTTTCTGTCCAGTCTTTCACCCCACAAAGGAAGAAATGAAAGATTTCCAAGGGTATATAGAGAAAGTTGAAGGTTTGTCCGAAGAATTCGGGATGGTAAAAGTAGTGCCTCCTGAAGGCTGGAAAGCACGAAAAAGAGGATACAAAGATATAAATGTCCAATTAACAAACCCAATTCGTCAGCATGTTCGAGGTCTCGCCGGCATATACAATGTTTATCTCATCACTGAAAAATCAATGGACCTAGAATCGTACCGCAATTATGCGATTTCTCGAGATCCCAAGCAGAATCTCTCAGACGAAGAAATAGAAATGCTTGTAATTTTTATGCAGTTTTGGAAGCAAATTCGGTATGATTCTCCTATATATGGTGCTGATAGCAATGCTGAGACCTTATTTGACTCAGATAGTGAGTGGAATTTGTCACAGCTTGATACAACACTATCGTAATTTATATTCAGAAAAGGGCTTCATCCTTATAAATTAGCTGGAATTAATATGCCATTTATTTATGCAGGATGCTGGAAAAGTATGTTTTGCTGGCATAAAGAGGATATGGACCTTTACTCGATTAATTATCTGCACTTTGGGAAGCCGAAATTCTGGTACTGTATCCCACTAGAGGAATCTGAAAGATTTGAGCGTTTCTGCCAGTTTCATTTTCATGATGATTATATATCGTGCCCAGAGTTTCTGAGACACAAATCTATACAAATATCGCCAACAATATTGAGAAAAGCTGGGATCAATGTCCAAAAAGTTGTTCAGCGACCTGGAGAATACGTCGTGATTTTTGCTAAAGCGTATCATATGGGCTTCAACTCAGGATTTAACTGCGCTGAAGCAGTCAACTTTGCAACACCTAAATGGCTTGATATTGCTTCAAAAGTTTCACGATGCCTTTGTGACCCGGATACTGTTAAAATTGATATGGACGAATTTAAAGCCAAACTAGAAAAGTATGAAAATAGATCAACAAAAAGAAAATCAGAACCGAGAAAAAGACAAAAAGTTAGAGCGAATTAGGAAATTTTTATAAATTAAGAAATTTTTAAATGAAAGTGATTTATTTATGATTTTTCTTTTCTATATTCTCCTCCTCGCTTTCCACCTCTATTTCCTCTTCCTCCTCTTTCTTTTTTGACTTCTTTTTCATTGCTCTTGTGAGGTTTTGGCTTTTTCTTTGTGACTTCTACGAATCCATCATTTTCATCAACTGGTTCATCTTTAGTTTCTTCATCTAATTTGCTCCAATTAGACTCTACAACTGGTGCGGTCTGCACCTTAACTTCTTCTTTAATTGCAGAAGGAGTAGCTGGGATTATTTCTTTGCTTGCTACTTCATGAGAAATAATTTTTTCTGCTGGTACTTCGACTATATCTGCAGGTTTATTTTGTGCAGAGGACCATTGAAATGCATTATTCGCAAAATCTGATAAACTTCTATAAGTTCTCAGTGTTCCTGGGGCAACTTTGTCACTTCTCATTGCAAAAAGGTCTAAAGAGCGCTTGAAATTTCCATAGATATCTATGAACTTTTCACCAGTTTCACCTTGACTGAGTGAATGGAAGCTTAAAAATGGTTCCAAATCGCATTCTCCATGGTTAGATTTTTTGAACATTTCTTTCACTTTCGGTGATCTTAAGAATTCTCCCAAAATCCAAAGCCTAATGATTTCATCAGACCTATCTTCTTCAATTTTCTGTGTAGGAGGCTTTACATCCTTTTTAGGGATTTGCTTTGTGGTTTGGTAAAGCTCTATTGATCGCTCAATTTCTGCTAAAAAGTCTTCAGTTTGAGCCTTGGATTCAATCATTTTACGCTCTTCCTCGTTCATCTCCTTGCCAGAAACTTTGAGTTCTCCTTCTTTTTTTTGAATTCTTTCAAGTTTTTTGAAGAGATTTCTTTTTCTTTTCTGGAGGGCTGAGAGGAAGTCGTCCTGAATTGACTCCATAACTATTATTATCCATATTGGATTTATTAAGAATTCAGTGTGCTTTGGGGTAATTAATTAATTATATGGGTGGAATGGGCGAATTAAGGGCAATTTTTATTTGTAATGTGCTACCGTTGGTATAAATAAAGACATAAAATTAAATGCGAGGCCACATATTAAGATTTTGGTAAACTGTAGTACTAACGCCTTGTAATAATTACATTAAATGGCAGATATAAGTTTCACTTCATATCTCAATAGAAATATTGGAGAGCTTGATGTCAAGATTAAAACAGCTTCTGTAACCTTAACGTAGTTTATAACCTCATCTCTTGATTTTGCAACGTCAAAAATAATACAAAAAATTAGACAACGCAAACTTATAATTGCAGAGCAACAAGATGTGACTAGCATCATCAACAAAAACTCATCAAAAATTGATAGTCAAATAGAAAAAATGAACAAAAGCAGACTTGAACATGCAAAAATCCAAAAAGAGCTTCTTACAAAGCGATTAGAAGACCTGGACAGCTCCATTAAAATGTTGGAAACTTCCAACGACTCCAATATTTCACCAAAGAAAATTCAGCCAAAATATGAACCTGATGAAGACTCAGAAAGGAAAATCAAAGATTTTAAAATATTAGCTAAAAGACTCCAAAAAGAAAAAGAATTGAGAAGAATGATGAAAGAAAAAGACCAGTCGTATTATCATTTAAAGCTTATTGCAGAAGCAGAAGAAGCTCGAAGAATTGAAATCGAGAATGAAGAAATGTGGAAAATCAATAAACAAAAGCAAATTGAGGAATTGAAAGAAAAGGCCAGAATTCGCAAGGAAGAGTTAGAGCATCAAAAACAAATTTTCAGAGAAAAATCGCCTGATTTTTCAAAACCATTCTACATAATTATGGAAGAAAAATATAAAAATGAAATTGAAATGCCTGAGCTTGAAAAACGAAAAATAGAATTAGCTAAAAAAAGACAACAGGTTCAGCCAATTAGTCTAGAAGAAATATTAGAGCACTCGAAAAAATATAAAGAAATTACTAAAGAAGCTCAATTAAGAAGGGAAAAAGAAAAGCATAAGTGAGGAATTGATAATTCAATACAATCATTTACGACTCCATCAAGGACACAAACCTATTATGATAGTGAAAGTAAGGAAGATGAATTAAAAAGGGATCATGATGAAAGGCTGAAAAAAAGAGAAAAACAGAAAAGGTATGGAGAAATCGTAAGGGAACTGTTTTATCCAACTATAGATGAGAAGAAACGATTTGAAATACAAAAAATGAAGGATAGGCTAAATTTACCCAAAATTCTAAAGCCTATCAAAGAGTCAGCTTATGAAAAATTAAACAGAAGCACTGATGCTATACAAGGTATAGAGAAAAAGCAAAAAAAAGTAAAAAAAGAAAGAAATATATCAGAGCATGTAAGCAAAACTCCTGACGTAAAATCAAAAACTATTGTTGTTGATTATCTTGCTGAAAGAAGGGCAGAAAAATCGCATCTTGAGCATGATCTACACAGATTATTTACAAAGCAAGAAGTTCATTGAAATGAGGATTTTTCTGATATCCCATTTGCAGAAAAAGCAAAGCTTATTAAGGAAAAATCAAAATCAATTGAAAAAACAGCAAGGATGCATGAGATCCTTGCCAAATCAACATCTCCTACCAATCCTGAAACTCTGAAGATTGAAGAGCACATCAATGAAATGCTCCTTCAAGCTGTTCGGGCCAAATTAAATTTAATCAGCAGCGCATAATAAATCTATTTCATTAATTCATAGCCTAGCAGCAATTTTGTTGTTTTTTCTCTTCTTTCACAGCTAAGTTCAATTTAGGCCTGGGAATTGGTTGAAATCCACTTTCTCTTCGTTTTTTTAATAACTCTCTAGCAATAGTTGTGAATGCTAAATCAACCTGATATGCAGTTTTGGCGCTAGTTTCAACATAGTTGATTCCGTATTGTTGAGCTTTTCTTTCTCCTTCACTTGTCTCAACAGCTGCAGTTTCATCTGATTTATTTCCAATTAATAATTTCACAGAGCTTTCATGGGCGTATCTATTGACTTCTTCCATCCATGAGTCCACATTTTTAAAGCTGTCTCTATTAGTTTTATCAAAAACTACAATTAAACCGTCTGAGCCTCTATAATAAGCAGTTGTAATTGTTCTAAATCTTTCTTGGCCTGCGGTGTCCCACTATATTAAAATTACAATTTGAAGCTTGACTGATGTGCCGTCAATGTCTAAGGTGCGGAATCTGAAGTCTACGCCTATTGTGGTTAAATAACTTTCTGTAAAAGTATCATCAGCAAATCGGACAATGATGCAAGATTTCCCAACGCCAGAGTCGCCAATTATAACAAGCTTGAAAAGGTAGTCACTATTTAAATCTTACTATTCTCGCCGAATTGCCATTATATTTTATTCTAATGAAAAAACTAGGACAATAAGAAATAAAATCAATACATTATTTGTAAATGATGTTTCAAATTACTTCATCTTGTGCTTAATTAAATAGAGTGAACAATTTTATATCTAAATTATTTAATAAGGCTCATATGAGATAAATATTTAATGGATTCAAGCAGCACTCTTAAGCTGAATTCAGAAGCAACTGAATTTGTTCCTGGAGGAAACTCTCTTCCCTCGGCCCAGCCAGCTCCTTCAGTCGAAGCTGAACCTTCCCCAGAAGTTCAAGTATCTGAGTCTTTAGCAAATGAGCATTATAAATACGAAGATAGGATCTTTCAAGGCAGATACGGCAACATAAATGTCCTCACAAAAACCCAGCTTCTGTGCTTCAATTCAAAAGAAGAGAAATGGTACATCTACTCCACGCTTTCCGAAAATAAAATTATTAAACCTGAAAAATATTGCAGCATTTGTATGATAGATGGAGTAAGCTTTGTCATGACAGGCGGTCTATGCAAAGGAGTAGCCCAATGTACAGCAAGCAAGATCCAAATCAGCACAGATCACGATGGCAGAAGAGTTGAAGAAGTTAGTCCATTAACAAGGCTTGTTGAAGGTCGGTATCTCCATTCTTCAGTCGTCTATAAAGGAACACTTTATATTTTGGGAGGCCAATCCTCACCATCTGTGTTTTTAAACACGGTTGAATGCTATAAAGAAAACATCTGGCAAATCATGCCACCTATGAACAAAGCTAGGTCAACGTTTACAGCATTTGCATCACATAATGGAATTTATGTAGCAGGAGGCTTTGAAGGAGCCAATCTATTGTCTGGAGGAATTGAAAAATTCACAGATGAGCTGAACCGTTGGGATTTAATTAATACAGATATTCCAATGCTAGCTGGAATGTCCCTGACTTCATGTGATAACTTTAATACAGCAGTTCTTTTATTAGGAGGAAGCGATGGTAATGAAATATCAAACAGAATAGTCGAATTCAATACAGAAACCAATGCACAAAGGGTAAGAGAACAAACCTTGGCTTTCCCAAGGGCACGAGCTTTGGTTTTTAAGATGTGGGACAAAATCTGGATATTCGGAGGAGGGGTCAATATTGGTGAAGGATTTGAAAAAACTGAAGTGAAAGCCCTGGAATATGGGATCCCTATCAACACTTATGAGCAGCTCTCAGCACCTTATTTCATCAAGAATTAGAAAGCTTAATAAGTAATAGTTACAATTCTTATTAAAGTAGAAATAAAAAATGTATTGCTGTATTCCATCTCCAGTGCCTGAAAATCCTTCTCCGCAAGCAATCAAGCTTTTTCGCATAATAAAAGTACTCGTGATCATTCAAGTCATGCTTGGGATCTTTAATATGTTTGTAGATATATGATCAGGCTTTCTTTTACTTATAGGAGCAAGCATTTTGTATATGATTACATGTTCGAGAAATTGATGCACATGCGTATTTTATATTGTGCTTTGTATGATGGATATTATGACCTGTATAATGCTAGTCGGGGACTATTTTTGTGACCATAGCAAGATTGAAGGAGATCATGGTGTTATGGTATTCTTCTCAATGATAAAATTTCCTTTTTACGCGATTTCTATATTCTATACATTTTTGAGCTACCGAGAGCTGAAAGGTTAGAAATATTTAGGCCTGTTTATTGAAGTTACAGAAGGAGGCGGGATGGGAATGTCTCAGCTCAATATGCCAGTTCAAGCGTGGCAAAATGCAAGAGATCCTCCTAGGGCACCAGAACAGCAGCCATTCCAAGGCACTGGATACAGACTCGGCTAAATTCACAGTTGTAACAGAATGATTAGTAAATTCTCTAATCAGCGATTCTTAAATAAAACCAATATGGAGAAGTCTATTTTAAGTCTGAAAATTTAATAATAATTCAAGTATTTATATGAAGCCCTAATATATCTTCCATAAATATAAACATTCCCTAAAAAGATCATCCGCAATAATAATTTAATATGGAAAGTGGCTGGGTAAGTACTTCAAGCGCGGTTCTCACTAGAGCACTTGATGAAATAAAAGATCTTGCAGGAAGAAGTGACTGGGGCTCAAGAGATTCTGAGGGGGGAGTTGAATATTCTGCTCGTCCTCATGATGACTACCCTATTGCAAGAGGTATCGGAGAGATTAATGCTCCTTTAGAAACTTGTGTCCAGTTTTTCAGAAATCATAATAACAATAGTCAATGGAGTGAGAATTTAAAAACAATTACAGTTCTCCAAGACACTGGAAACTTAAAGCTACTCAAATCAATAATAAAAGCAAGATGGCCTATGAGTGATCGCGAACTTCTTTTTGCGCAGCAAGAATTCCCTGAAAATAGTGGAAATACAGTTTATGTCATTGAAAAAAGTGTAGAACTAGCTGAATATCCTCTTCAGAAAGGATATGTAAGAGCTCATTTGAATTTTAGCGGGTATATTTTTGAAAGGTTGGATTCGAATAGAACAAGAGTGACTTATATTGTGCAATTTAACCCAGAAGGGATGGTTCCTGGATTTGTTAGAGAGAAGATGCAACTTCGGCATGCAGCCAGAATTGGTATTGCTAAGAAAACATTTGGATAATGCTCTAGCAATTAAAGTTACTAATTTCAAATTTATGGTTAATTCTATTTCTGTTTAGATTTATAGAGAGTTTAATGAATTTAGCTATTTATTTATTATTAATGATAAATAGATTATCATAATAATATATTGGAAAAGAAGATCTATGATTAATATTGTTTAATGATTTTGCCCCTAAAACAATAGTTAGTTTTCAATGTGCAAAACAATTACTTATATTTTCATGTAGCGAAATTTATTTAGCAAAATGCAGCAAAAATAATATCACATTTCCAAAAATTTTAATAAAACATTGTATTCTAAAATTTAATATAAAATTTATTATTTAGATTTTCCAATTGAATAAAGATATCTCTAGGATCAGGTATTGCACTCACTTTTGATATTTTTAGAAATCTATTAAAAAATAAGAAGATTTTATTTACTACCTAATATTTACACAACATAATTTTTTCCAAAGATTTTTAATGCTCATGGAATGATAAGTATAAATTTCACTAATCTCTAATAGCAATATATGATTATCACAAAAAATTATAACTAAGCAATACAAAATTTAATAAAATGTCAGTATTCTTATATGAGCCTCGATTTGGACTTGCTGATCCCATCATAATTCCTTCAGTTCTTCGTATCCACCACTCTTATCTATTGTTCAAAATAAATATTTGTGCATTTAGATTGTTCATAGCCTGCAATTTCATCACCTTGTAGCATCTCATTCAGCATGCTGCAGCTATAGTTTCCTCCTTTTATTGAATCATACTCCCTTTTTGCTTGAAGCCTAGCCACTCAATTGGAATTTTCTTTTTCCTTACAAAGTAGTCTTACATCAACTCTTTTTCAATCTCTTGGCTGAATTGTAATGATTTCATCTGCTTCTAGCAATTTCCTTCAAGTTCTCCTATAATTCATAGTAAATCTTGCCCCTAATACCTTTCAGTAATTTTATTTGATTTCAGCAGCAGCTCAAGAGCATGCTCAATTTCCCCTCCACATGCTTCTAATGCTTCTCATGCTTTTTTTGCCTCATCTTTCTTGCAGCCTAAATCTTCTAAGAGTTCAATATCTATCTACAATATTTGCATATCATCAAGTCCGCTTAATCCATCTTTATCTCTATCTGAGTCCCTGTAAAGCAATTGTTGCCAGCTATTTCTAATGATTTTTTTCATCAGTCCAGAATCTCCAACAGAATCCTGGAGCAGATTTCGAAGTGTACTCTCCACTTGAAAATGCTGCCTTTGAAAAATAAAAAGTCCTCACTTATTATGCATTTACAAATCTATTTTATTTTTTTATGAATAAGAAGTTTATTCAAATTTATTTACAAAAATATTTTTTGCCAAAGGTCTTTCATGCTGATTGATAGAAATTAAATAATTCACGAATCTCAACTATCAATACATGATTTACTAAAATGACATATCAAATTCATTAAATCACTCATTTTGTAGATTTAAATTTAACAAAATGAGATTTTTATAAATGTCGGTATTTTTATATGATGAGTCTCGATTTGGACCTGTAGGAGCTATAACTGATGGGGGAGGATTTCCAGTCTCTTCACTTGGAAAAAGCTTTACAAGGCTATCTAGAGTCAGTGGTAAAATTCCCCAAAGAAATACTTTATGCCTCCTGTCTAACAGCATCTCTAATGTCTGACTTCCAACCTGGGATGTGATGTGTGGAGGACTCGGTAATAATATTACTATGGGAGGAGGTGTTTCTTGTGAGAATTTAACAATTGGATTTAATCCAAATATCTTAAGTTAAACGATCTTTCTATAAATGGCAAATTAAATAGATTATTTAAATTGCTTGATCTTTTAAGGTTTTTATTTATTATAATTTCAACTATATTTACTTATTTGCTTAAGCAGCTATCATTATTTGGTTCTTCTAAATTTAAATAATAATAGGATTTTGTTCAACTAAATCTAATTCTTATATATTTTCTTAAGAAAATAGTTCGAACATATATTTAGAATTAGATATTTAGGCCAGCAGTGCTCGAAATCTCTTTCATATTTAAGATTTAATCTAAATCTTAGTATTAACTATTTTATAAATTACATCTTATGCTCCTAAGAAATTTGAGTGATAAGTTGAGAAATTAATTGCAACTAAAAGATAAATAATTAAAATTTTAGAGAGTGGGTATATGCATCGCTTTTTGTATGCGTGTAATAATTACAACTAAATTACTTCTATTTCTAGAGTACAAAATTAGCCATCAGTTTAGTTTATTTATTTATGTAATTGCATAATCATTGAAAAAGATTTCAAAAATAATTTTCCCATCCATTTTCATTCAAATTCCCTTTTAAATCTAATTTATCTCCAGTCACAAAAATTAGATTAAATAGAAAGCTCACATGGTGAATTCGCTTCTAAGCACCCTTTCTCTATTACAGGTATCAATTTCCAAAAATGACTACAATCATTCCTACCTTATGTCCCTAATCGAGAATGCTGCAACTGAAGCAATCCCAGAAAATCCTTCAAAAGTTGCAGTGGATTTGTCATTTCTTGAAGAAATAGCAAACTTAGTCAGCAAGCTGTCCTCTGAAGATGCAATTCTCCACGATTACTTGATAGTAATCGAATGTGGCATCCATGAATTTGTCCAATATTGAAAAGGTGTGTCAGACTTACAAAATGATTTGCTTTCAATTAAAGAAATTCTCGTAAGAAACTCAAAAATAATCAATTCTCAAATGAAAAGGGTTGCAAGGATCCTCAAAGATTATAGAGACCGATGCAGGAATTCTTTTTTAGAGTATCTAAAATTCCTTGATTTAGAACTTCGAAGAATTCTAAAGCCTTTGGTCCCTACAAGCGCTGTAGTAGAGCAGGTAAAATATCCACTCATAAACGATAATCCAAGTCTAAGAAGCTCAGTTGCTGTGTCTCAACCAGAATCTGCAAGGGAGTCTATACCTCATCAAAGTCCAAGGGAGGATTTAGAAACTATGAATACCCACAACACCTCCGAAAATACAATAGAGAAGCTAAATAATCATGTGCATATGCTAGTCAGTACATTAGAAAGGGTCGCAAAAGATCTTATACAAGTTGTGGCAGAGTCTGATAGGCAATATTATGAACTTTTAAATAAAATTGAAGTCTACTCAAGGCCACCTACTCCATTGGCTGCACCTTTGCCTGAGTATTTCTGTTTCGATACAGAAGACTCCAAGCAAAGCTTAAAACCAGAAAAACAGATCTTCCCGAAGAAAACCAAGGCAAAATGAAGGGAAAGGCTAAAATTACTATATAAAAATAAAGAAATTGAAGAAAATGTATATACAAAGCTGCTTAAAAAAATAAATTTATTTGATGATAATGATGCGAAAGTGGATTTAGAAGAACTGTTCAAAGATACTGATCTTTCTATGGACGTCAGAGAAGATGCAGCATTTTGTTTAGTAAATACTTCTAAAATCCCTCAACAAGATGTATCAATTGCTGATCTTATGCTAATAGAAGAAGATGCAGTAAGGTCTATTAACAATGAAAGGATACCAGAACTTATAAAACCAGAACCTCCAAAAGAGCCAAAACCTAAAAATAGGCCGACTCATAAGGTAGAAAAACAAATTACAGAACTGAAACAAAAGCCAACAAATCCAGCATTTAGCGAGCTCTCACCACATAGAATAGAGAAAGCGTCACCTGTCCCTAAGGCAAGCCAAATCAGAAGGTCTGTTCCTGCTACTAAGCCATATTCGAAATTTATTGCTCAAAAGCAGCATGAGAGTTCGTTTAGTATTGACAGAAAAGATGTGAGAGTAAGATCAATTACACCTGTGGATAAACCTAAATTTAAGTTTGGAAGAAAAAGAAGAACGAAGACCCCTTCGGGTTCTATTCCTTATTCACATTTGAATAGCTTTAGCGCTATACACTAATGTATCCATACTTTTGCAGAATTTAATATAATAATAGCGAATTATATTATATATTGGAACTATGCTTCACTATTTTAATGATTTTTTTTAATAATGACTATAATAAGCAGATATTCAAGCTAAGAACCATATGTGTTATTGCCCTAGGACTAATATTATAATCATTCAGTATCTTAAATAATTATTTTTATATATAAAATATTATTTATATTTTTACCGCCTCAAGGTACTCTCTTGTTTTATTAAAAACTCTTCAAAATATAACGAAACTTTTGAATCAAAATATAATTTTTTGCAATTGAATCACCAATTCACACATCCGAGACGGTCAATCAAAGCTCAATTTGGCACACATTAACTTTCATGCACCAAAACTTAAGCAATTCTCTTATTTTATTAAAAATCTCTAAAAAATAGCAAAACTCTGAAAAACTTCCACAAAGCTCAAGCAATGATTCTTTATTTGTTTTTTTCCTTCAAATTTTAACTGAATTATTGATTCGTACATCCGAAATCAGCCAGTCAAAGCTCAATTTAGTACACACACATTTTTATGCAGCAAAAGCTCCAGCATCAACATCACAGTCACAATTGTAATTCCCGATTCACACTATCACTGCTCCTTGTACTCCTCTGAGGCATCCACCTTATTCTATCGTCCTCTAGCTTTGGTGGATGCATCTATAAATAAAAAATTAACTGAAGAATCAAAAATTGTTTTTTAATGAGAAACATAATTTAGATCTTGGCCTTAGGTTTTTCAAAGATATAAGATTAATATTTTAATACTTTAAAGAAGGAGATCTTTATCCATACTTGTATAAAGACTTTAAATAAATACCAGATTTGAATATAAAACTTTTAAATAAGCATTTTAAATCACAGCTGCAAAAGATCTATAAACATAGCTTTTTCAGCTTTTTTACAATAAGATGACAGCTGCAAACACTCCTTAAATCAACTGGGGTTCCTGTCAAAGTTCTAAAGACAAATTAGGACCGGGAAGTTAGGATAGCAATAATTTTTGTCCTGCTAAGCTACTTTGCTTGCCAAAGATGGTCCAGGAAAATATTCTTAATATTTCCAAGTTATGCATGGAGGAACCTTACAGCTTAGGCTGCATGCCAAGTCTAATCAACTCAAAAGAGGTAGGTAATTAAGTTTCATTCAAACTAAGATGAAAGAAATCACAATTTCCCACTTCTGAATAAAGAATTAGCAGCTTTAATCTAATAGCTAAGTAAAAGTTATTCAGTATCTATATGCCTGGATAATTTAAAAACAAAAAATGAAACCTGAGGAAATTCTCCCTGAACTCTTACTGAATAACACAACATATAAAATTTCAGCAGGAAGAAGGGCTAAAGCTGATGCCATTATTCGAGCACAATTTACATGCAGAAGAGGTTGCCCAAAGAAGGAATATTTAAGATGCAAACTAATTAGAGGACACAAAAGACTTATGAGGCAAATCAAGAAAAATATTAAGCCAGAAAAAACGCTAAACAAATTTGACTCAAATAATCAAGTTGGTAGAGAAAACTGAAATCTGCTTGTTCAGTGCAGCATTGAATCTAGAGCCGAAATCGAAGCGTGAAGCAAAACAGAAGCAGGACCACTTACAGATGGAAAAAGCAAAAGAAAAGAAAAAATAGATGATACCTGCAAATCATTTAACATGAAATTCTGTCAGTGATATTTCAGTCCTCTCCCAATCAGAAAATCTTATTATTACTACACAGAGTTATTATTCGCAGAATTTAGTCCAGAAGTTTTAAACGATAAATTTGAGTTTAATTGCTGCAATGAAGAACAGCACAGTTTGGAATGCTATCAAAAATGAACGCATATGAAAAAGTATATTAATACGTTTTTGATTGAAGATTTGGAGCTTGAACCGTGGTTTCCTGATCGCCAAGTTGTGCCAAGGCTTCCAAATATTTTAGAGGGAAATATGTTTGAGTTGATATTCAATCAAATTAAATCAATTTCAAAAAATGAGAATTCTGATCCTGCGATTTTTGAAGAAGGTAAAACTATTTTTTCACCTGAAGTTTCAACTGCTGAAGAAATAAAGCAGGTTTCTTCTGAAGGATCTGCTTTTAAGCATTTTAAAGCAATAATATAGCTACTATTTATAAATTATTGCATAATATTTAAAACTTTTCATTTAGATACAAAATACGGATGAATTTTTCATAAAAATCTTTTTAATTATTTTAAAAAAAATTATATAAATTATAATTTAAAGAGTTATTATAAAATAAATTTAACTTAAATTTATTTATACAATTAATTAGAGTTTGCATTATTTTTTATATTATAACTTTATTTTTCTTAATATATCAATGCTAATTAAATTAGTAAATGAGCTAGGATATTTTTATAAAATTACATGAATAATTATGCATTGTACTTAGTCAATAAGCCCATCTAGAATTGAAACTATGCTTAATTTTTAGTTTGTTTGATTCTTTTTTGTTGCAAATCTGCTCTAGAGCAGTTGCATTATATCCAGTTCATAAAATTCATTAATATTTTTCTTTGAAAATTGATAAAAATATATTTAAGATTGTTAAAGAGTAGCGAATTTTTTTAAAAGGCAACTGAATTTATTAATGCTTATGATTATTATTGTTATTAAGTTCTTAATCCATTTTCTCCTTTATGGAGCTTGTTCCTGTCATTGATTTAACTTGCTCAGTTGAGCGAAGGATATCTATTAATTCATAATAAAGTTCTTCCTCTTTTACTAATTGCCCTCTCATACGAGACACATAAATTCCTGAGCATAAAGTAATTAAAGGCATAGGATTTTTCATATCAGTCATATAAATGTTTTGTGAACCCCCTGTTACAAAATACCTTAGGAATCTAGCTATAAGATATACAATAGAGATATAAAAGGCCCATAGCGAGAAGCCAAAAGTGACTGGGCTATAACTATCAGAAATTACATAAAAAACAGGTCCTTTAGGTCTTCTTTGACCTGCTAATATTCCTACTTCCCAATATGATGAATTTTTCTCATCTTTGTGAACTTTCATGTATAAATTTGGTGAGAATCTTCCATCAATTACTGTATAAGGAGTTATTGTTGTCCCTGCGCTTGGAAGCTTTACAAAGCTGCCATAAAAATTTTTTTGAGAGTAAACCATGTCGTATTTTCCTTCGCAGATCATCTCATAGAAAGTATAAGTAGAATTACCCAACGGAATGAATAGCGTCTCAGAAACCCCTGGTTGTGTTGTCGGATAAGTCCTTCAAAACGTATAAATCATCATCAGCTTCGATTCTGGATAGTTTGCAGTATTATTTAATGTATAACATAATCTATCTCTACTAGGTGGAGTAATTCCCCAATAAGTTTCTTGAAATCTGGGTAACGAAATAACTTGTAGCTGTGGCTTATCACTAGATTGGATATCTTTGACATCATTCATTTGTTTATCGTTTCATTCTGCATCTGTGATAAAATGCATTTCATCATGGGATTTTGTGTCATATAAGGTATAACTTCTGCTTTGAGAAATAATTTTTATTTTCATATCCATTCATTTCACATCATTCTTTTCCATTATAGGATTTAAAGAACTAAAAATAATGAGAGGAATCATAATCACGAAGCATATTAAAAATAGCGTAAAAAATCCCATATAGCCTTTTTGCAATGCTGAAATATTTTCTCCTTTTTTGTGAGCGCCGTATGATATTTGCATACATCTTGTTTGATATAGTCTTGCATTTATATCTTCAAATTTAAACCATTGGAACAAATCAAGAGCTGTCGGCGTAAAAGTTCAATCTAAAATAGTTCTTAATTCATATAAAAATGGTAATGCTAAGTATGCTTTAAATAGCCTATAGGAAGTCATTGAGGTGCTTCTCATAAAAGGAAATGATACTTTTCTAAAGGAAGGAAGCCCATGTCTGATCTGTAGTGACATAACAACAAAATAAATTGCAAAAAGAATGTAAAACCATTCTATATAAACGTTTATTTGGAAGTCATTGCACTCTCTGTTATCAAATGATTTACAATAAGATTTACCTGAAAGACTGAGATTTCCATCTATTGGGAAATATCAAAATACGAGAGAATGGATAGCTACCATAATCAAGATATTGGAAAGAAGTCTAATTATCATAGCTTTATTCCATGTTTTTTCAGATCTTTTTTCAAGACGAGGAGGCTCATAGTTAAATTCTACTAAAATTTGATTTAAAATATTGTAAATCGCATCATCCCCTTTTCAATCCCCATTGATAAATTCTGGGATAATGCTTTTTTCATAGTTATCAACAATTTTATGATGAATATTCTTCTTACAGATCATCTTTGGAGGGTATTTAGGGTATTGAAATGGGAAAATTATTGTAGCTTCAATTTTTTTGTCGCTTGAATTATCTATAGTTTCTACATTAAATATCACTTTCCATTGAACTATTTCGTGATCTCCTTCAACCCAAATTACTTTGATATTTCTACAATTTTCAGCTTCGTTAAATTGCCTATGTATAAGTTCCTTATCAAATTCAATTTTTTCAGTAACAGCAGCTGGTAAGAATGACATTTTCTTCGTATTTGATCTTTTTTGGCTCTTTTTAGCATTTAATAGGGTGTCTTTCCTTTCCAGTGATGTCTCCTGATCATCTTTCAAGGCTTGTGATGTTTTCCTCACATATAAATACCTTTCGATTAATATTAAAAAGAATTGGAGCATTAAAGCAATTACCATTCTTCCTTGAAACTGATTAGCTTTTATTGATTGCGAAATGTCATGTGAATAGCCTTCCATTCTGGTAAAGCAAATAAAAATGTAAACTAAAATAATAAGCTGTATTAAAATCAGAGGAAGATATAAATCTTTCCCTGGTTTCTCTTCTTTATTTTTGGGAATGATCCTAGAAATTAATTTAACGAATTTTCCACAGAAAGATCCAGAGTCTATCTGATAGGGGTAATGAGATTTTAATTCCAAACTTTCATCAGCGCTGCTAATTTGTTTAATATATCGAAGTTTGGCTTGTTCAAAAGATTCAATTTCATACTCCACGCGATTGTGCAGCCCTACTCTTCTCAGATAATAAGTATGGAATAAAATTGTAACTATAAGTAAGGCATCATAAAAAATATACCAAAAGAATGCACCACTATAGGTGTTTTGAGCTAAATTAAATCCTATTTTTGCAGGATCATGATAATTTATGGGAAATACATCGTTGGTTAAATATGGTCATAAGTCAAGCTGGAAGCAAAATTTCGCAAAAATGACGGTGCTTATATAATATAATAGTAACCAAAAATAATTAGATGGGGGTCGTGGGTTCTCAAACATAGCATATCCTACTATAGATAATGGTAAAATAACTGATTCTAAGCTTGCATATACAAAGTTGTTAAGAAAGCACATAAAAAACACAATATTTTGAGTGTTGCTGGCTGGAATATAAAGCAAAAGCAGCTTGATATAGTCACTTAGAGTTAAATTATATACTTCTACAGCAGAAGATTCATCTTCTAAGTTAAGCTCATCGTCTTCTTTTGGTTGCTTATTGTTTACTGAAGCCCTTCTAAAAATTTTTTGGGGCTGAGACCCCAGATCTTCAAGTTCGATATTAATATTCTGAATTTTTGAATTTCTTTCAATTATGTGCGAAATAAACTTTCTAAACATCGCAGTGTCTACCATGCTTATAAGAATCCTATCAAAAATATTTTTAATTTTTTTCAGTTGGCCTTCTTTTTCAATTTCATGAGACTCATTCTCTGCTTTTTGGTATGTAAAAGTTATTGGCGAATTTTTTCTAATTAAATTAAGCTGAGTTTCTAATCTTTCAAGTTTCTCTACAAATATGGCTCTTCTTTGTTCGTATTTTATGTTTTTCTCAATTACCCCATCATTAAATAATCTAGCCTTTTCAATTCCTATTCCAATTGATTCGCGAAGGATTTCTTTTGTAAGAGAGTCAAAATATATCAGAAATTCTTGGCTATTAATCATTCGATATATAACATACATTAGTGTAAAAATAAGAATTTTCATATCAATTTCAAGTTGCGAACTTGAATAGTCTTCTGAATTTCCTTCTTCAGTCCCTGCACTCCACAGTCTTTTAACTCCAATAACTTTAAACAGACTACTATCCTTGTAGCTATCAAACACTTTAAATGGAATTTGGAAGACAAATTGAATAATGAGATCTAATAAAGTGTATATAAGGAGATGGGATAGCAGCCTTGTATAGGATGCTAGATTTGATTTTACTAGAGTCGTTTCTTTGATAATTAATAATAATGAGAAAATGATATAAACCAAACTGATAAGCCCAAAACTGTTAGTCAAAAATAATAGAACAAGAAACAGCAGTAAAAGCCTAGAATATCTTAAAATGTTTTTCTTCAAGGTGTCCATAAAGATTTTCAATTTTTCTGTTTCTTTTTCTTCGTGCTTTTCCTCTGCAAATTCACCTTTATCTTTTTCTAGTTTTTTAAGTTTGTCTCTTTCATTTGAAAGTACAATAAAATGGAATAGGCATAGCAGCAGTATTATTTCATCATAGAGCAAGGAATGGAGCTGAGAAATTTCAGTGCCTAAACTTAGAAAATAAGGATCATCTTTTGTGGGCCAATCAATGTGAGCATACCAAGGATTTTCGAATGGATCCTTTGCAGGTGCCCGTTGTGGTGAATTTTTCCCATTTATGTTACTCAAAATCAATGAATACTGCAATATTACCATAATTGCTACAACTAAGCAAATCACCACCTTTTGGTTTCTTTTATTTGCTAATGGTGAAAATAAAGCTGTAAGGAGATAAACAAAGCCAATAATAGTAAGCTTTTGGAAAGCTGTAAATAATAATATCATAGGTATGATAGCTTCTGAAATTGTCCTCAGCCAAGTTAATACTCTTACAACTATCACATTTACTTTTTTGCTAATTTTTACTTTGTCACTTTTCAATAGCCCTGTCAAATATGTTGCATCATAATTCGGCTTTAAATATTCTAAGCAGTGCCTTTCAATTATCAGCATTATGCAAATTACTACATATCCATAATTATCAAAAATACTCCATTTCTTTGATGCACTGAATCCCGAAAAATAAAATATCCATTCAGTATATTCAAATGATTTTGATTCATATAATGGTTGCAACATGATATCTGTATACGAAAAAATCAATGCTAAGATTGTGATGGTAAATAGAACTTTTCACATATTAAGTCTATAATTTCACTCTTTTCTATAGCCTGTTTTATTTTTAGAATTAAGGTATATAGAAATTGCGATGAAATAAATAATGATAACAATCAAATAGAGGAGCATTGAGAATGATAATTTCCAATAGCATGACAAATAGAAAATTGTAAACAAAAGAGCAAAATTGAAGCACTCACAAAAAGCTCTGAATTGGTAGGTTTTAATTAACTCAGTAATTGTCAATTTTGATGATTCTTGCTGTCTTATTATTAAGTGATAGGTGTGTCTTGATGAAATAAATAGACAAGAATCAAGCAGAAGTGTGGAATATAAATCTTTTTGACTGTAAATCCTGAATCCGATTAATGATATATCTAAGGTTGGGAAAGGCAAATATGGTCAGAATTGGTAGAAATATTCTGCTATTAAAATTACTGCGCTCAGACACATGAAAATATACGTAATTACCCATAATGCTGTGTAATCATACCACATGTAATTTTCTTTGGTTTCTTGGCCCAGATACGGACTATTTGCTACACTAGCATTTGTTTTAGTTTTTACTGTAAACTTATTTGTAAGTAAACCTACCAAAGGATTGCTAGTAGATTCAGGCTGATCTTCTTCTTCTTTTTTATTTTCTTCTTTATCTCCAGTTTTATGATCTGTTTGGTCAATATTTATATTATCTGGCTTTTTTATAGGTTTCCTCAGTAATATAAGTAAAACCCCAGCTAAAAAGAACCTTCCAAAGTTTATTAAATTTTCTGTTGAAAACAAAATAAAAGTAAAAATAAGAAGGATACTGAGCCATATTTCACCTTTCTTAATCCAATCTATAGCTTTATAAAAAAACTTTTTCCCTGCTTTTACCAGTATTCTATCTTCTTGCTCGTCCTCATTTTTTGGAGTTTCTCCATGCAGCTGATGTCTGGCTTTGTTTACCCATAGTTGAATCCCGGACAATATGACAATAACCCATAATATAACTTCGTTCAAATAAATAATTTTTTCATTATCTTCTAAGGAAATCCCAAATGAATCAATTTTATAGTTATCAAGCAGTAAATATGATGCTAATGAAGGAAACACATTGAAAATTTTGGAGATAAATAGAGCTGCCATAGAATAAAGTACTAGCCATTTCCAGTATTTCTCAATAAGGGATGGGACAATAAGAAAAATAAAATAAAATAAAATAATAATGCCTAGAATATAGTTAATATCAGAGAGCGCTGCTGACATTATTCCAAATAAAGAAATTCAATGTCAATATGAAAACAAAGTTCTTAACTTGCGGGTGTATTTTTCTTCAGTTTTTACATATGGAAGCCTAACTAAAATTAAGAATCATATAGCTGTTACAAATAAATAAGAAATAGCTGCTAAATCGTTATATGAGTTAGCATTGTTATAAAGCTTAATGCAGTATGAAATTCCAAACCCTACAGATTGAAGTGGTATTACTATAAATCTATAGATGAACAATGTTTTTCTTTTAGAAGTAGATATAATAGTGTAAAATAATGGAATCATCAGAAAAATGCTTAAAATATTTCTGAAATAAATAACTCATATGATTGCCATTAATCTTGCCAAAGTATGAAATAGTAACTCTTTTGGACTATTATTCAAGAAGTATTTACAGTTTGTCTTATCAAAGCTTTCTTGCAAAGATGGCTGAGTCTCAAATTCTTTTGAAATCAAAGGGATTTGTATATCACTTGTTGTCTCTCCAAACTGCTTTTCCTGTTTATAAGCAATTGAAAAAAAAGTAAAAATTAAATGCACTAAAAATGCCATCAAAAACATAGCAAGAATATTTAAGTCATTTGAAATAAACCCATATATCCAGAATGCCTTATTCTTTGATGGATCTTCAAAAATTAATGCCAATATGTAAGACGCTACTATTTGAACTGTAGAAATAAACGAAATAAATCTAAAAATCAGCAAATTTAATTTCATAGATTTATATCTTAAATTTGCAGCATACACCAAAGATGTCAACGAATAAATAAAATTAGCACAGGTTACATAACTAGAAGCATAAATTGCTAAAATAAAAAGCCCAACCCACATAATTTCTATCCGAAACTTAAAATATTGTTTATATTTTAGCTTTCGTTTTCCTATTAATGAAATCACCAAGCAAATTATTGCAATTATATCAAATGCAAAATTTTTAAGATAGAAAACAAATGAATTACTTTCATTAAAGAAAAGCCCTTGCATTATTGTAGAATCCGGGTCAAAGCCAAAAACCATTAGAGCAGAGTAGTTAAGCATCAGTAAAACAGTGATTTTTGCAACCAAACTTATAAGCCCAAAAATTAAAGCAGCGCGTAATAGAGATTCAGGGATCTGTTTAGCAAATAAAGTTGCAAATCATAAAAGTGATCCAGAAAATACATAAACAACTGAAAAAAAGCTCGGATAAAATGCTCCACAGAGTAGCAATATTGAGCTCGATAGTCTCTGAAGCATATTTATTATCTAAATAAATAAAAGTTTTTTATTCAGAGTCATATTTTATAATTAACTCCAAACGTTTAATGGGTTAATTTAACTATAGCCTAGGATTAAGATGTCTAAATTGACACACTTTGCCTCCTTTAAGTCCTTGATATGGTTTTACTCCTCCAATCTCAATGCTTTCATATAAAACCATATGTCCATTTTCGAAATATCTCCTCCCAGACATCACAGATGACTCATTATCACAAATCCTGAAAATCAAATTAAAGCCTAAATGATAAGCCAATGCCATTCTAATTGCATTTCCATATCTTCCAATTCCTTTTCCTCTGAAATCTTCCCTAATAGCATCGCTATATCCATTAATCACTCTCCCTGATGCTTCTGGGGATGGATCAACGCATGCAGCTCTGGTTCCAATTTCTATATGTGGAGCAGCTTTTTGGAAAAATGCCAATTGGTCTTCGCTCATTTGATCTAATGATGGCAATTGACGTGTATGGTGGTCATTTGTTAAATATGCTCCAACAATCTCATTTCCAGACTTGAAAACGATTGTGTAAGGGAGATAAGTTGTGCTTGCGAAAAGACCAAGAATGTAGCGGATGTATTCTTCTACAGTGATTCCAATTGTACTCATAGGCTCTTGGGTAGCTAAAATGCTAGCAATGAGTTGGAAAACTTGGTCTCTGTCTTCTTGATGCATAAGACGATATTCTACTCCTGTTGGCTGGTGAAGATATGAAGCTCCTGAAGCAAATTTTGCTAATTCTGCACGATTTTCAGGAAGTTGAAGAGCTGCTAGTAATTCTTCCCAGCTTCCAGTATTTATGCACCAAGTAAGATCGCAGGTCGACATATTTATGGAGATTTAAATTAAAAGTAAAAATAGGTTTTAGCTAATTTTCGGGTGATTAAATAAAATTGAGAATTTTATTTTTTTGCATTTGAGAATAGAGAAGTAAACATTTTAGAGAAAATAAAAGACAAAGACTAAAAATAAGAAGCTTTTTACTCCACTTAAACAATTAATAATAATTCCTAATGGGCATATAAATTTATCTGTAAGCATTCTTTAGAACTTTAAATATATAATGTAAATTTCTTTTTCTTTAAAATTTAAGAAAGCCTATAGGTCATATTTTATTAGCTCATTAGAGAAAGCATCAACATATTTTTGGAGATTAAATATAATCAATTCTTATTAAGGATTATTTTTGTGTGTTCTAATAGGCAAATTTAAGGCTATTTTACATTAAATTTGTTATATAGATATGCAGAAATAATATAATTCACAATCATCATATTCTCAAAAGTAATTATAAATCTCATAAAAGTAAAATTAAAAAGTTTAAACGGAAATATCTATTATAAAAGGCCTAAAGAAATGTCAAGCATGGAAAAAAGACAGTCTGGGACTATAAGGAAAAACTTTTCAGATCTTCAAACTGCTTATATAGCATGAAACACTTATCAAGCCAGCCAACAGCAAAACCTACAAGCTTTTTTCCAAGTAGCACGAGTATGTGAGCATGAGCTATGTAATATTGATTTCGATGAGTGTAATTTCCCTAAAAAGTTCATAGAGGAACTTTTATTGTATATTTCTGAGTGTCTTCGGATCTTCGATAACAATCTCAGAACCGAAACCACTACCCATGAACTTTTACAAGTCCTTGACTATTTTAACCCTTTTCTCAAGATTTTATATTATATTCTCCCTGTGCCAGGCTTCAAATTGGATGAAGGAATCATTGAGAAAATCATGATAGTTGCCGAAAGCATAAAACAATTCGAATTTGAAAGAATAGAAAATGATGGGATCCTTAAATTCTTATTTCTTGTCTGCCAAACTTTGTTTTTGGCCACTCTTATGCGAAGGGAAAAACCAGGAAAAAATAAAACATTGAATTTGGTTTTCCATTTGTTTCAAAGTCTTCTTACAGACTTGATAAATGAGCCAAAATTAAATAAAATTTCGATCAAACCTTTTGAGCTGCCAAGAAGTAAGTTCAATCCAGATATATCCCCAGTTGATTTGACGTACTACTTAGTGTATCTTCTTAATCAATTGGCTAAGCTAAATCCGTCACTTTCTATGCATTATTTAGTAATTCACATACTCCCTAAGTTGATCGATAATTTACTCTTGATACCAAAATTCAAACAAATACAAAAATCAAAAAAATCATTTTTAGCTGCACATAAAAGTTTTCAAATTTTTACATTATTACATACAGTTTCTTGCTTAAATTCTAAAGAAGAATTAAGTGAAAACATATTAGAAGATCATTCAGAGAATATAAAGGAGCTGTTTTATTGTACAATTTCTACGTATATGAAACATTATTGGAGTGTGAGTAGCTCAAATGACTATGAATGCGAATTTATTGCACATTTTCTAAGAATATTTTTTGATATTTTCCCACAAAAAGCAACAAAGCCATCGCTAAATTTTTTGCCTATAGAAATGTTTGCAAAATTATTATCAGCTGTAAAAATTATTTAGGAAACACAGCAAGAGCTTATTTCTCACCCTCCACTTGTACAATCATTGATTTTACAGTTCATAGAAACCATTTTAAGTCGGCTTTCCAAACAAAAAATCAATCCTCATCGATTAAGCGAGACTAAAATTGCTTATATAATGTTTTCTAGGCCTTTTTTTGAGATAGAAAATGAAAGAAATGAATATAGCACAAATTTATCTGAGTCGGCAAAATTAAGTTGGAGAAAAATATGAAATGACATTATGGGGTCGCCAAATATTGCATGAATTTCAGAATCATTGGTAAAATCATTAAGAATCTATGATGGGAATGTAAATTATTTATTGAAAATTAGCTATTTCGTAAGAGAAGAATTTGAAAGAAAAAATTCTTTGATGAAGCTCTGCCTACTAAATGGATTATTGGATGCATTGATGCAAAAAACACTTATATTAAAAAGAGCTGGAGAAAATGAAGGATTTTCTGCTTTTTTTTCCATTATAAGCTCAATTTTAGACCTCAATGGTCCAGACGAAATTAAAAATTCTTCATTTTTACTAGAAACGCTGCTATCAGAAGAATTTCTGTTAGATGAAGCTTGCTGTGATCAAACTTTAGTTTGCTGCTCAAAGCTTCTAAAATATCAAGAGAAATCATGCCATTTAAAAGTCAAACAGATCCTTGACAACACAACCAATCCTAGTTTATTGCTTAAACTATGTGACTCAATCCAAGACTCTTTGAAAGACTGGACAGATAATCATGCTATTCAAATAAAGTTTGCTGAAACAGGAATAATAAGAACTTTTCAAAATAAATTATGTAATAGCATAGCATTTTCAGATGAAATTGTTAGCAAAGTGTGAGAAAAAATTTTTGAATGCATTTGAATGATAATTAATAAAAATTCTGAAGCAAGAAAATATATGGCTGATTTTCAAGTTCATAAAATTATATTGACCTTAAGAAATCCATTGTTTTGTGAAAAAGGAAAAGAAATATGTAATAGAATTTTTGATATTCTATTGGGCATTTTATGTGAAAATATGAATTTTGATGAAAGCCAATTTACTGGAATTTATACAGCAGAGGTTATCCCTCTTATTATTGAATTTTTGGTTGGATCTCTAGACACCAAGCCAATTGAAAAGTATTCAAAAGTAATACTAAGGCTGCTTTCTAACCCTATAAATGCTGCTCAATTTGCAATGAGGCAAACTACAGCCATTTTGCTTGAAAGTTTGTCTTTTCCTCACAAAGAAGAAACTATAAAATTCTGTGCCAATGTTCTTTCAAGAATTATCCAGCATCATGTAACTCCAAATGAGCTGAGAAAAATTATAGAAATTGCTATTTTATCCCATAATTCAACAAAAGCAATAATTTGTAAATCCATGGCAAAAGCTGCTACATTTTGTTATCAATCTCAAATAAACCATGGAGTATCTGATCCTTCCAGATACTTCAATTTCCGTCCAAACCGAGGAGAATTGTCATGCGAACTCCCAAAGCCGACGATTATTTTGCCTAAAAAAGAATTCACCATTTTTATGTGAATTTTCTTTGACAACCTCACAGATTCCATTATTTTTGAATTATCAGAGTGCAAAGACACAAGATTTACTATTTATTTGAATAAAGAAAAATTATCCGTTAAGTATAAAGCCCAGGAAACCTGGTTTAAATTAAAATGCCCTCATGATATTATTTTAAATCAGTGAAATTTAATAGGAGTAGGAATGAGGAAAATATCCAAAGTGTTTGGAAGTAAAGATGAAATTTATGTCAATGTGAATAGACGTTGCATGCACTTAAATAAAGAATGCAAAGGAAATTTAAGCTTTATTCATGCAAATTTCAGACAAATTTCTTGTGGGAAAAGTATGTGGAGCAGAAAAAAAGAATTCAATGGAAAATCCACAGGATTTTATATAGCAAATAAATGTTTTTTGGAAAATTTTTATATGCAGCTGTTTGAATTATCATGCAATTATAATTTCGATTTCTGTCCAGAGGCTTCTGCAACTTATACGAATTTTATTCCAAATAAAATTTTATTGTCAGAAATATCAAAAGCATTGGTATTGAAATGGACTTCAAAGCAGTCAGTTCCTGAGTGCGATTTGGATTTTAAAATCGCAAGAAAAGAATGCGATATTTTCAATGGGATTAGCTTTTTTGAAGCAATTGTAGCAAATGGAGGATTAAAAATATTTTTGCCTCTATTTACAGAACAAACATTTACGACTTCTCAGCCATTTAATGTGTTTGATTGCATTTTTGTGATGAAGTCTTTGGATAATGTTATTGATGAAGATTTTTTTGAAACACTTGGCCACGTACTTGAAAGATCTATTATTAATCCTAATGAAATCCTATTACAATCAGTAGCAAATATTATTGACAAACTGGAATTCAATCCTGAATACCAATTCAAATGTATCAAAAGCATACTTTTAAACGATAAAATCTGGAAAAGCTTACCGAGAGAATTAACTGAGTCATATTTCAAAGCCCTAATAAAATATATTCCTTTGAATTTCCACAATAAAAAAAATGATATAACGCACATATGTTCTTACCTAATTAAATTCACAAACTGGGAATTTTATCAAGACCTAATTTTAGAAATATTGGAAAAAACCTTAATTGCTACAAAAACAAAATGCAGGTATAGAAGCATTGCTCAATTGATAGTTTTTATTATAAGCAAAACAAATAATCATGATTTTATGAGCACTTTTCTTGATCATCTCTATTACAAGAAAATTGTAATATCATTTTCAGCAAAAATCTGTTATGCAATGCTTCATTTGTTGGAGAATTTCAAAGATTCTTCAATTATCCAAACAAAAGCATTACGGTTGATATTTTCTTTTCCATTTGTTGCTGGTGCTGTTAATTTCGCTGAAGTATTTGAGATAGTAAGCAATAAATTTGAAGCAAATATTGACTATGAAACAAGTATGATTTTAATTGATATTTTCGTTAATTCAAATCTAAGGGAATCAGGCTGTCTTGCTGATTTAATAACGAGGAAAATAAGTCAAAGCCCAGAAATAGGAAGAATAATATCAGCTCTTACTAATTCTTGCGAAAATTTAAAAGTTCGGCATATTTTACATGACAGACCAAACTTTCCTGAATGGGTTGTTGAATGTGCCAATAGGGATTCATCTGAATCTATTGAGAGTTTAGTCATCACTATTTTTTGCAACAAAACTTATATGAAAAATTTCAATAAGCTAAAAGAAGTCATAAAGTTGCTGTCGAGCACCATTTTATCGTCTAGATTATTCTACATTTATTTTGTGATATTAGAATACTATAACTCTTCTCAAGGATTTATTGAAAAACCAGAACTCTACATGGATTTTATTAGTGCTTTAGAAGACTCTACGCCATATTTTGACAGCTCTATTTATGAAGAAATGTACACCCACGCACTATCAAAAATTTACCAAATTGCAGTGGATAACAATTTCTTATCATGCACTTATCCATATTTACCTAAAATAACTTTCAATGCACTCTTCTTTTTGTATAAACAGAAGCTTGAAGAGCAAATAATACCAATATCAAGCACTTATCTAAAAGAAGGTGGAGTGCTGAGAATAATCCTTAATTTATCCCTAATTGGGTTAGTGTATGGAGAAAATGAAAAATCTTTAGAAATTATTGAAGAGTTATCTTTCAAAGATATTAGAGTAAGTAAAGAATGAGAAAAAAAGCTCATAAACATTAAAAGATATACTGAAATTTTAAGAGATTTTCCTAAAGAACTTGACGAATTTTCAAGCAGAGTTTTTATTGTTTTTTACATTGTAGCTGAGATGACTGAAATTATTCGGTTTAGGGAAGCAAAACAATATTCTACATCAATAATGCTTCAATCATTAAGAAGAATCATTAATAAAACGAAAATTGGAGATATGATACAAGAGGTTGCAAGCATTTATGGTCTTGAAAGCATAGGGTATTTTAATGAATTACTTACCCAATTTTCAGAGTGTTTTTACTCGAGCACTTTATTTCAGATTCACAGAAAAATATTCCCCTATGATGAAATGAAAAGAGAAAGAACCGCAAGTACAGCAAGCACGAAAAGCGCAAACAGTACTGAAAATGCAATTCAGAATAGCTTCACGAAGGCGATTATTGATCAAATTTCTATTCTTAACATAAGTTCAACATCTGAAAACTCTTTGCTTAGCTTATTATGTAGCGAGGAGTGGAATAGAAAAGTTCAGCTTTTCCTTCTTGGTTATACATCGCTAAAATTGAATCTCATCCAAAATTGACAAGCAAATTACACTTTTTCTGATCCACCAACAGCCTTTTTCAATCGTGAAGAGGCTGCTACACACACAGAGCACTATATAATTAAAAAGGAAAAAGTAATTGAAGCCATTCCAGAAAATTTGACTGAAAAAAGCATCAAAATTGAGTTAAAATACAAAGAATTCTTAAAAAGTCTTAAAGCAAATATGACGAATACAAAAGAAGAGCAAAATTATGATATGAAAATATACCCAGTGCTTGATAAAATTGGCAGACAATCATTTTTGAAGCCATCTTTTAAAAGATCAGGCCGTTTGGCTGGAAAAAATAATAGTGTATCCCCAACCTTCGACGCTTCAATGTTCAAATCTATAAGTGCAATGGTGGGAGGGTATACTGCATCAGAGCACAAGTTCAGTCCAAGACCTGAAGGGCTGGAAGGATTTGAACTTAGCGAAGAATACGCTGAATTGAAAATAAATGAAGAAGAAGATGAAAATGAGCCTACTCCAAGATCAACCGTGACAAATACAATAACTGCAACTTCGGAATGAAATAGCCCATATACTGAAATTTTTGAATGTGAAAGAATCAAAGTCGATGGAAGCTACCTTGGAGTCATAGAAATTACATCAGATTTCTTACTCTATGAAACTAATGGCAAAGAGAAAGGTGATGAAAGCATATATGAAGGAAGTTCTCCAATATGCAATCAGCTGGTAGCACAAAAGTCAATTTTATTTGAGTCTAGAGATATTAAAGAAGTCTACGGGAGAAGATTTATGCATAAATATTCTGCTATCGAATTTTTCCTTAAGTCAGGAAAAAGTTATTATTTTAATTTATTCACAGAAGAAAATAAAACTCAAGCATTCAGAGTTATGAAAATCTGGGAGAGGCAGGGAGTCAAGCTATATCCTAAGCTTAGCCATGAAAAATTAAAAATATACAAAGCTAGGTGATGCGAAGGAAAAATCTCTAATTTCCAATATTTGATGTTTTTGAATAGAATGAGCAGCCGCTCTTTTAATGAAATAAGCCAGTACCCAATTTTCCCTTGGGTGTGTAAAGACTTTACTTCAAGTAAACTGGATTTAAGTGATAAAAATATATATCGAGATTTATCCTATCCTGTTGGAGCCCAAACTGATGACTTAAAAAATCAAGCCCGCTCTCGTTATGAACAATGAAAGGATGAAGAAATTCAAGCATTTCATTATGGATCTTTATATTCTTGTGGAGGAATTATTTGTTACTATAACCTCCGTATCGAACCTTTTACAGCAGTAGCTAAATGTTTGCAAGGAGGATCATTTGATATCCCTGATAGGCTGTTTTATTCATTTCAATCAGCTTGGGATAGCTGTAAGAGCAGTTGTGGAGATTCAAAAGAGTTAATCCCTGAAATGTTTTATTTACCAGAAGTTTTGATAAATATAAATCATAAAAAATTTGGAAAAAGACAAGGGAATGGAGGAGAAGTGAATGATGTTGAACTGCCTCCTTGGGCATCATCTCCTATCGATTTTATAAGAAAACATCGACAAATATTAGAATCAAATGCGGTAAGCTTGAATCTTCATTTATGAATTGACTTAATTTTTGGATGTAAACAGAAAGGGAAAAATGCAGAAAAAGCACTTAATGTATATTTAGGGACAGCTTATGAAGAATCATTGACAAAGCTAGATAGCTCGAATATGACTAAAAAGGAGAAGCGGCCTCTATATGAAGGAATTTACCATTTTGGTCAAGTCCCTGTGCAGCTATTCACTAAATCCCATCCAAAAAGAGTTTTAAAAGAAAAACCTCTCAGTGTGTTTGATAAATATAATGATTTTGCACTTCATCCAACTATAAATTCACGTGCAGAAGTCTCAGGTAAGGTCTATGCAATTTTCACCACACCAAGATTTCTATTAGCTGTAAAAGCTATAGAAAACAATAAAAAATGATTTCTAGTTAAAATCAAATGAAAACAAGACCAAAATGAATTAAGAATTGACTCATCTTCCTCCAAAGAGTGCGAATTAAAAGACTTTAGGCCTTTGAATATCGAAAACTGGGAAGAAAAATATCAATGAAATCATATTTTATGTACCCTTGACATTAGGATTCTTCTAGACAGAGGACCAAATCAATTTTGTTTGTGGAATAATGACATGCTAGTTTCTGGTTTCCACATTGACAATTCATTTAAAATTCACAATTTCGACGGAATCCTAATAAAATCAATTTACCATCATTGCGGCCTCATCATTTGCTTAGCATCATCCAATAAGCTTTTATTTACTGGAAGCTTAGACTCAACAATCTGCTTATGAAAGCCATTCAAATCAATCCAATCCCGAATAAAGCCAAGAAATATCTATTTTGGGCATTCAGATCCAATTAAAATGATTTCGGTGTCTGTATTATATCAAGCTTTAGTATCATTAAGCATGTGTGGAGCAATTTTGCTGCATAATATTAGGACAGGTGAGTGCATTAAAAGGATACTAAAAAGCTGCGAAAAGCCCCCTAGAGCCATAGCAATCAGTGAAATTGGAGTTATTGCTGTATCGTTCCCTGAGCAGCATTTAGTAAAAATTTATACAATTAATGGACAACATTATATGGATGATTATAGGCTGAAATGTGAGGAAGTCTGGTGCATGCAATATAATAGAAGTGGGGATTATTTGATTACTGGAAGCGACTACGGAGTGTCATTTTTTGATACAATTGATAAATCTGAAAATAATAAAAATGTGAGAAAAAGCGGAGTCAAAGATGTATTTACAACAGTGATTTCTTTATGTGTGCCAACAAATGAAGAATTTATTATTTTTTCAATAAATCTAGAAAATAGTTCAAGAATATCAACATTTGAACTTTTGCCACCAAACCAAAAAAAGGCCAGTATGAAGCAAGTACATGTTCTTGCATAAATTAAACAAAATAAGTCATGACTAAACTGTAATAACTGATTTAATTGATATTATTTTCAATAAAGAATTTTTTTATCTTCAACAAAGTAAATTATTTTAATAAATAAGAATGTTTATCATAGTAACTGTCATAAAGGTATAGAAACTCAATGAATTTCATTTAATTTCAATTCTTAACTTTTCAATCCTAAAATTTTCAAAGTTTTATATTTTCTGATTAGCATTTTTAAATAATGATAGAGGAATTTTAGATTTGCCTTGACTATTTCATAATTCAATCAAAACTGTACATGCTTTAAAGATGCTTTTCTATTGGCTTTTTTTTTATTGCAGCTCTTTTAATTACTGAGATTTTTAAAACTTAAAATCTTATGCTAATTATTGCAAGTCTCTTCAAGGATATATAATATGATTAGAATGATTCTTCTAGTTGCTTTTATATCTGTTGCATTAAATATCTATGCATTTGTAAGTAAATCGGTGCATTTACAAAAATTTCGAAAATGGAAGGCTACATCAGAGTCGGGGGAAAGTACGTCCTCCGCAAAAAAATAGGTGGTGGTTCTTTTGGAGAAATATTTCTTGGCTCCAATCTAGAAAACCAAGAAGACGTTGCTATAAAAATAGAAAACGCTACTTGTGCAGTTCCACAAGTTATTAACGAAGCAAAGCTTATGAGATCAATTGCAGGAGCAGGAGTTCCTAAGATTTATTGATACGGATCTGAAGGGTCATATAATATAATGGTCCAAGAGCTTTTAGGAAGCTCACTAGAAGATAATTTTGCAGTTCTCGACCACAGGATGTCATTGCGATCTGCAACTATGATTTGTTTGCAAATGTTCCAAAGAATTGAAAACGTGCATAACCATGACTATATCCATCGCGACATAAAACCAGAAAACTTTTTATTTGGGCTAGGCAAAAAACAATCACTTGTATATATAATCGATTTTGGCTTATCCAAAAAATATAGGGACAGTAAAACAAAGCAGCATATCCAGTATAGAGATAACAGAACTCTTACAGGAACTGCAAGATATGCCTCAGTAAATTCTCATATGGGAATTGAACAAAGTAGAAGAGACGATCTTGAAGGAATTATATATGTGTACTTATATTTTTTAAAAGGATCCTTGCCTTGGCAAGGATTAAAAGGTGCTAATAAACAAGATAAATATATGAAAATCATGAATATGAAATCGAATACTTCTTTAGATGTTCTGTTTAGAGGGTGCCCTTCAGAATTAATTCAAATAATGAGCTATATTAAAGCTTTAAGATTTGAAGAAACTCCAAATTATGAGAGAATTAAAGATGGGTTGCAGTCAATTGGAAGAAAAAATAATTTTGTGCTTGATAACATTTTTGAGTGGAATAAAAGAAAATGCGGATCTGCTTCTCCTAGAAGACGATCAGATGACAATATTCAAGTAAAAAAAACAAAAAAGATTAAAAAAAAGAAAGCGAAAGAAGAGACAAAGTCTTTGATTGCAGAAAAGCCAAGGCCTTCGATTGTATCGTCTTCTGTAGAAATGGCTTCAACAACTGTAGATCATAGATGGCCTGAGTTTTCTAATCGTAAAACGATTATGGAAGGGAGGAATAAAGCAAAAGATGTAATTGCGGATGAATTGATTGATGAAAAGACTCAGTGTTTGGTATTTTAATAATATAAATAGATAATGTTTATTTTGTATTTATATTGCGAAATTAAATAAGCTTTCATTAGCAATTAAATTTTTAATCATTTAATTTGAAGCAAAATCTTTTATATATGGAAAATCAAGACTTCCTCACAGATTTATATTTTCAAAAAAATTCAGTCAGTGTATTTTTAGATGACGGAAAGAGCCTCAAAAAAGACCTGAACCTCAAAAATTTGATATATTCTTTTGATATAACATCAACTGCACATGGGAAAACATTCAATTGGACAATCAACAAATTATATTCAGAATTTCAACAATTAGATTGAGATATTAGAATATTTTATCACCCAAGACCCTTAGGACATCATCTAATGCCAAAATTTTTCACTTTGAAAAACGAAGAGCAGCAATTAATTGCGCTGGAAAATTATATAAGGGCTATTTATGATATTCCTAGGATCAAAAAATCTCCAATTTTTTGAGAGTTTATTGAGGTTAGCGAGATTTCGTTTATAGGAACCTCAATAAAAAGAAAAGAAGGGTATATTTATAAAAGAACAGGAGGAAGAATAGGAAATGAGTTACGATTTTGCAATTGCAAAAAATATTTTCGAAGGTACCAAAAACGCTGATTAATTATTCGTGATAATATGGTTGGCTATTTGGCCTCAAACACAAAATCTAATTTATTAGAAGTTTTGGTTTTTAAAGGAAAATTTAAAGTATTTTTTGGAAAACCTAGCACAGGCCATAATGATGGAATAATAATAGAAACATCAAATCGAAAATTAAAATTTAAAGCAGGCAGTGTAATGAGAATGAAAGAATGAGTCCAAGCTATAAATGAAGCTTATTCAAACTCTGAGTGGACAAGCGAAAACATGAGATTTGACTCATCTTTTCCTATTAGGCATGGAAATGAAGCTAAATGATATATTGATGCAGAAGAATATTATAGTGATGTATATGATGAACTAAAAAAAGCTAAAAGGGAAGTTTTTATATCTGATTGATGGCTAAGTCCAGAGCTCTACTTGAAGCGTCCTGCAACAATTTGGACTGATTCGCAAGTTTATGAAGTTTTAGGGAGCCTTGCTGACCGTGGGGTGAAAATTTTCATCCATGTATATAAAGAAGTAAGTTTTGCGTTAAATTTGAATTCATTACACACAAAAGATACATTAATTTCAAGAAATCCAAATATTCAAATAGTTAGGCACCCTCATAGATCTGTAGTTGGTGGCGAGTTTCTATGAACCCACCACGAAAAATTGGTAGTAATTGACCAAGAAGTCGCCTTTATGGGTGGTCTTGATATGTGTTTTGGAAGATTTGACAACCAAAAGCACAAATTAACTGACTTAAGTAAAAATCCGACATGGCCTGGTATTGATTACTCTAATGTAAGAATAGCTGAGTATCAGGATGTTGACAATTGAAATAGAGACTTAATTAATAGGAAAACTACCCCAAGAATGCCATGGCATGATATCGCTTTAAAAGTTTCAGGAAAAGCTGCTTCAGACATTGCTTTGCATTTTATTGAGCTTTGAAACCATGTGATGACCGATATCACAGGAAACTACTGTAAAGACAAAAACCTCTTGGAACCACCTTCTGGTGAAAAAGTTTTCATAAAAAATGTCAGCACAATTGTTGAGTCCCCAAAAATTCAAGTCTCTGAAATAGTACAAAAGCAAGAAGACCAAGAAGAGGCTGTTTTTGACTCAAAAAGAAGAAGCAAAACGTATGGCCCAGTAATGTGCAGAACTATGAAAGAGCCTAATTTAATGAGACATAAAAGTGTAGGAGGCACCCATAAAAGAAAAATTAATGTTGAAAATTTAATGTTTTCTATGTCTTTACCAGACAGACATCCAAGCCACGGCAAAGTAATAAACATGCTAAAAGTCCCAACGACTCCTGAAATTCAAAGACATTTAGAAAGAAAAGACTCTGATGAAAATTTTTTGCTTAGACCTTCTAGCTCAGCAAATCATATTGATAATCTTTTTTCCAGCAGCTCACATGAGCAATTAGAGCATCAAGACGAGCAAAAAGAGCATGATTATTATTTAAAAGACAAAAATAAAGCTTGGGACAAAAATATTTTGCAGCCAAAAATACATGAAGTTGAGCAGAAAGGAACTTGCGATTGCCAACTTACTAGAAGTGCAGGGTTGTGGTCACTTGGATTAGAAAAATCGGAGCATTCTATACACACAGCATACATTCATTTAATTGATATGGCAGACCATTTTATTTATATAGAAAATCAATTCTTTATTTCTTCAACAGGAGGACCACTAGTTAAAAATCAAATAGCTCAAGCTCTTGTAGAAAGAATAAAAGTAGCTGCTGCCAGGCATGAGAAATTTTTAGTTGTGGTGGTTTTACCATTATTGCCAGGATTTGAAGGATCAGTCAGCGATAGTGGAGCTGCAGTTTTGAGGGTTCAATTGCATTGAGAGTATGAAACGATATGCAAATCATCAAGCTCTTTGCTAAAGCAATTGGCTGATGACCCTAATATTGAAGATCCATCTGATTATATTCAGTTTTACGGCCTGAGGACACACGATTTACTAGAAAATACTCCAGTAACTGAACTTGTATATGCTCATAGTAAATTAATGATAATTGATGATGATATCGCGCTAATAGGGTCTGCTAATATTAATGACCGAAGCTTGCTTGGGACAAATGATTCGGAGCTTGCAATGATTATTGATGATAATGATAAAATATCAATGCTTATAGGAACTGAAGAAAGGGAAGTTTCAAGATTTGCCCATAGTTTGAGAGTGTCTTTATATAGTGAGTACTTAGAAGTTGATTATTTTGATGATAGAATACAAAACCCTACGTCAGAAGAATGTTTAGAGTTATGAAATATAACTGCTAGACATAACACAAAATTTTACAGAAAAGTTTTTAGGTGCTATCCTGATGATAAAATATTGAGAATAAAAGAGATTGAGACTTTTGCAAAAAAGGCTAATTTGGAGGCTTATGAGAATGAAAAACATAAATCAAAAGGAATACTTGTAATTGTTTATATAGTGTAATTTTCCTTTGAAATTCTTGGAAAATGAAAAATTACAGATCACAGTTTTTAATAGAGAGTTTATTATTCCTGAAGAAAGCTTTGTATAATTTTAGTACTAAAAATGCGATAAATATTTAATATGAGCTAATATATTTTTCCTTATTTAGATAAATATTTTGAACAGAAATAGGTATAATCATAATTATTTTCCATTAATTTCAATCAATTTATATAAATTTATAGTAGCTTAAGACTTGATTGCTCCCTCAATTCATCTTTAATCAAATCCAAAATACTGTCTATTATTGGCTCAGGGAACCTGTAAATGCAGCACTCAGTTTCTGCTTCTGCTCGATCAGCTTCAGTAACTTCCCCAAATATCGATCTATCACCAAAAAATTCGAAAGGTCCTAATCTTTGTACGTCTTTATCCTTGTATTTAATAACAGCAACTCCTTTTTCTATTAAATATAGGTATCTGTCTGCATGAGATGCAGAGTAAATAATATATCCAGGCTCATACACCAAATGGTGCGAGTGCTTGGCCAGCTCATTCATTATTGTTTCTGGCAATGTGTCTAATTATGAATTACTAAATATTGAGACTCTTGTTAAAAATTCCACAAATTTTGACCGTTTTGGAAGCATGAAATTTAAAACGATTTTTTTATATGTCATCCTATCCAGCTTTCAAAGTTTTGAATCAGTTATAGCAGATATTGTCGCTCCTCTAATATTCCCATACATCAAGGCTACCTCTCCAAAGCTATCTTCCTGAATAAATTTTACTTTTGCATAATTGCATACATGTCCACGCCCTTCTACATCGCATTTCAAGCTTCCTTCCTCTACAAAATAGCAAGCATTTCCAGTATCATGCTGTTTTATGACCATTTCCCCTGCTGGAATTTCGACCAATTCCAATGCATCTGCGACAGTTGCGATATTTTCTTCACTCAAATGGCTAAATAGAATATTTTTAGTCAGCATTTCTTTCAGTCTTGTAAGCGTTTCTAAATCTTTATCAAAAGTTGGTGGTCTCCATGCAAGCTCTTCTTCAGATATCGACTCTCCACATACAGAGGCTAAATGAAAATTACGTCGACGTGAAGGCACAAAACCTTCAGGATACTGAACATTAGGATTGGAACTTGAATCGCCAACTCTAACATTGTAAGAGTGGTTTCGAGCTGAGGCAAATTCTGGAAATTCTTGGTCATTCTGCTCAGCAACTGGAAGAGATTGATAGAGGGATTGGGCAAGATATTTTATTGGTTCACTTGGGCGAGCGTTTACAAGATCTTCTATTGCGTTTTGAAGAATGCGCTGAAATTCTTCCTGCTCTTCAGATGGCATAAACATTTTTATTAATATAAGAAATATAAAGTGATAAAAAGATCAAAGTGAATGCAGCTTAAAGAAAATAAAAGAAATGAAGTAAAAATTAAAAGAAAAGATGAATTATATATATATGAATATGGTAAAAATGCAATGCATTGTAAAAAAGATATGACGGTTTTAGTAATCATAAAAGAGATTTTTGATCCTTATCAGGTTCCATAGTGAAAAAGTATAGTTGTAATTTTATTAGAAAAAAGATTAGATTTTAAAGAATTAAGCTTATTCTTTTGCTATCGAAAGGAATAGTTATATAATGCAATATAAATCCCATTATTTAAAATAATTAGCTTTATGCTTCCTAGGAATCATGAAGGTCATAATCTATATTCATTTTTATTCCAATGATTTAATATTAAAAAAAGTCAGTAATAGATATAGTATTAAATGCTCTTTTAGTATTTGAAGACAAATAAATAAGATTTAATATAATTTTTTATGGATTATAAAATTATTGGTATACTAGAAATTTTCATACACTCTATCGTAATCCAAATAGATTTTTTATATAATCGTACTTATTATTACACATCTTAGTATAGTCTTCCCTCTTCTAGATTTTCCCTCACAATTTTTTCCCTAATTCTTCCAGGTAGTTTTGTTAAAATTGCATTAGGTCTCATCTTTTTTAATTTTTCAATTAAAGCTTCTGTCCTATTATAATTTGTGCGATATCTTATAAGAAAATCAGGAATTTGGTCTTTGTCACCTTTATTTTGGTTATCAATTTTTATTGCTGATGATAATAGACAAATTTCATCAATAACTATTTTTGTGATGTCAAGCCTTATTTCTCTCAAATAGTCTATATCATCCAATAAAAATCCAGTTATTGGTATTAAGAGTTGCTGCCAATAGTCAAGCATTGGGCGAATGCTTTCAGGTTTTATTGTAGAGCCAAGTCAATCACATTTAGTAGTAGTTTCATAGTGTATATTTAATTTATTGATAAGTAGGCTTGAGTATCCATGAATCAGCTCTTCAAAATAAGCAAAATCATTTGAATTGATTTTTGAATCATTTAATAACTGTACTTGGTTTATTGATAATAAAACAGTTTGAGCCGTATTTTTTCCTCATGTGAACGCTGAAAACGGCACAGTTAATAAATATGTGTGTAATAGTCCCAATGATTTTAAAGCAACTGAAATTTTTCTGAAGGGCCTTATAGATAAGGAATTATAAACTTTGTCTATATTTCTGGGGTCTTTACGAGCTTTTTGAATCAATGTTTCCATTCATTTAAGAACAGCTTGCTTTTCATTATTTGCTGTGATATTTTTGACAAGTGATTTAGTAGACTTTGAAGTGTCTTCAACTGTAAGTATCCACTTTACTGTCAATTTTCTCTTTTCCATAACGATTTCTGGCTTTCTATTGCTGTCTCAATTTCCTTCTAAAATTTCTTTTATGCTCTTCGGGTTAGCTCTCTGTTCAGGGTTTACTTGAAATAAATTTTCCAAAATTGTTGTCCACGGCTCCTTTAAGCTTTCTTGATATATAAATCTTCCACTAAATTGGCTATTGAAATCATTCACCTCAAAAGGTGCTCTATAAAACAATAGCAAATAAATTAAGCAGCCCAGCTCCCACATATCAATAGAAGAAGTTATTGGAATTCCTGAGTAAACATTTAATAATTCAGGAGGTCTGAATGTTGGATGGGTATGATCTTGGATCCACAAGTTCATTGCTTCTTGGTCAAGCCCATAAAGCTCTTCTTTTATAGCAGACCCAAAGTCACAAACTTTTACGTTTCCATCGTCTCCAATCAAAATATTTTCAGGTCTAAGGTCCATATGAACAATATCTTTGCTGTGGATGACTTCTAATGCTGTGCAAATGTCAATAACAATTTGGCGAATATGAGTTTCTTTTAAGCGATTCTTTGCCATAATGCAGCTTAAATCTCCTCTGGTGTAATAGTCAAATAAAAGGTAGGCTGAGTTAGTCTCAGAATCAAATTTATAATCAAGTAAAGACGAAATATTTGGGTGCGGACCAATGAGTTGGTATGATGGGAGCTCATGATAGTAATAGGCAAAGCCGGAATTTGATGATAAAGATATAAATTTTACAACACGAGAAGCACTTGATGAGTCAAAGGATAAGTAGTTTTGACAGTTGGAGGACTCTGATAATTTTGTGGAAATTGTGATAAGTCCTGATGGAAAATCAATTGTGCTGCTGATTAGATCGACTGATTTCATTTTGATTTTCCTTTTTTAGTATATCATAATTTAAGCTATAACATTTATAAAGCGCCTAATTAAATTTAATAATTTTATATATATATTTAAGCAGGTGAAGCCTATTTCTTTACTCATTAGAGCATTCGATTTTTAAATTTTATTTTACGTTTATTTTTGTAAAAGATTATCTTATTGCTCTTTTTTGTCTTTTTTAGACTTCTTTTCGGCTCCTGCTAATTTTTTGTCTTCTTCACTAACTGTGGCTTTCTTAAGAACTAAATATTTAATACTGAAAAATGCAAGGCCTACCAACAATAAAACGCCTCCACCAAGTCCTAAATAATACACTGCTGGTGGTAACAGTCCTTTGCTCTGTATATAAGCTTGAGCATCAAATCCTTGCACAGTTGGTGGATCTTGATCAAATCCATCACCAGTCCTTTTTGCTTCCTAATTCTATATTACTGATATTATTTTCTTTATCAAATCTTCTTGTTGTTGGGTAAGCTTGACATCGCTTTTAGGATTTAAATAAAAATCTTTATCAATAGTTGTGAATTCTTTGATTTCAGGCTTTTCCAAATTAATTTCATCGGCTGCTAATAATTCTTCAGCTTGTTTCCACGATAAAAGCTGATCACATTTATAAAGAATTTCACCTATAATTTTCTTTTCAATTAAATCTTTATCGAACTTAGAAGCAGAGTAAATTGAAGAAATTTCACCAGAGTGTTGACTTAATTTTGTTCGAGAAATAAGTAAGCATGCAATCCAACGGGCACGAGTTTGTGCTTGAGCAACTTCATCGTTTCTTTCTTGGTCATTAATAGGATCGGGCTCTTCCAAAGAAAAAGCAAGAGCTAAAAGAGCAATAAACCAAATTTTCATTATAAAAGCAACCATTTTTCCCACGTGTTTTCTAGATACCTTAGGTGAATTATTTAATTTAGCCAAATAATAAATATTTTAACTCTCAATAAGCTTGTTAAATACCTTTTCGCAAACTTTAAATTTTTATATTTCTTTTATACTTATGAAAACAAAGAGGTAAAAATTTGAATTTTTGAACTTCAAATCAAATAAATAACTATTTTTTAGATTGAATTTATTATTTGATATAAATCCAAGATGATTTTCTTTTTTCTTATTTTTTAAAATATTATTAAACTCAGAAAAAGTAAATCAGAATAACATGGATAAGACTTTCAATATCATAGTAGCGCTTTATATAAAGAATTCTTACCTTTTTGACAATAAAAATATATTAAGTTGATTTTGCAATTTACCAAATTGTTAATTGCTCTATTAAAAATAAGCATTTTTAATGTTGCATCAATTTAAATTGAAAACAATGATTATTATGCTATAAAAATATTGATCTTAAAAGCCATCTAGCTCTAACTTTCAAAAATTTAAAAGTAAAATTTTATTATCTTCTAGCGAGGCATCATTTTATGCCTTATCCAATCTTTCATTTTCGAAATCTTCTATCAACTTGCAAGCAATTACGTCATTAGAGTAGCACGCTAAGTTGCTGTCACACTTTGCCTTCTTCATTAAGCTATTCCATCTATTTTTAACGCCATTTTCAGTCCTACCTGGAAGATCTTTTGCGATGATACTTCATTTGTTACCAACCTTTTGCTTTAAATTCAAAAGTTTGATATCTTCTTCATAGCTCCATTCGCCCTCTGCAATAAATCTTACTGTTTAGCTCAGGATTTAAATGATTATGTCATCGTTCTCTACAATGTTTTCCTTTTCGGACAGATTGAGAGTCATAAAGAGCTTCGTTTAGGTTTTTCGAAATAAATGCTCAGTTTTTAGTCCCATACTGGGAAATCAAATCTCTAAGAAGTTGATCTTCGTTCTCTTTCCAAGGTTTGGTTTTCAAGCCACCTCGGCTGATTTTCGCTTTAATGTTAGTCTTTACTGGTCCAGCTGGTTGAGGTAAAGGGTTCAAAATAGGAAAAGAATATAAGTTATAAATAGGGATATAACTATTAGTGGTATAGTCAGGTATGCATGGCACCCATACACAGCCTTGAGGGATCTGCCCTTCATTTGGAATTGGGTAATGAAGTTGAGTATCATCCCATGTGGATGCATTCAATTCACTGGCCATAATTTTATATTGATTGCTGAAGTTAAATGGAAACTTAAAAATAACTAATTTTTGTGATAGCCTTTGGACGCTAATTGGTCTTCTTTATATCCTTATATTCGGAAAATAAATTATATTTCTTTTTTGTTCTTATTATTAAAGATTTCTACTTAATTAAAATTAAAATGATGTTTAATTCTCCAAGATAGTAAATTATAGCATTTAAGGTAGATTTGCATAAGGAACAATAATTCCATATTAAAAGGATTTTAGATTTAATGTATTATTTTTTTTATAATAAATAAAATAATTTTATGACTTGAAAATTCCAATTGCTGATGCTGTATTTAGTCATAAAGAATTCACTTTAATTAAAATCAAAATTGCAAATACGTCTTTTTTTTTAGTTTTGAAATTTACATAAAATCATCAAAATGGGATGCTGTAATCAAAGACCTGATACTAATTCAGAAGAGCGACCAAAGCCAGAATTGAAAAATGAAAATAAAAAAGCTTTAAACTCATCAAAGCCTCAAAAACGAGAACAAAGGCATAAGAAAAATATATCGAAAGCATCTCAAGATCAATTATCAACACAAGGACCAATTATTGTTAATTCTCAAGGCAAGCTTTTAGAAAACTATAAAATTGTGAGGACATTAAAAACGACCCAAGGGAAGTCAATATATTTAACTAAGGAAAAAAATTCGCAAACTTACAAGATTGTAAAAGAATACAATAAATCTAGTTTAGATGATGCGAATAAAATTTATGAACAACTAAAAGTACTCAAAGATTTGAATCATCCAAATATAGTCAGGATTTTTGGGCTTGTCGATGCTGAAGGAGCATTTTTTATTATCCAAGAATATTGCACAGGTGGAGAACTCTTCGATAAAATTATCAAACAGAATGCAATCGGAGAAAATCTAGCAGCAAGATATATGAAGGATATCTTGAGTGCTATTAATTATTGCCATAATCAAGGCATTGCTCATCGTAATTTGAATCCTGAGAGTTTAGTTTTAGATAATCCTGATGATAACGCTATCTTGAAAATCTCTGATTTCGAATCATTCGAAAAAGTTATCAGAGCAGGGAAATTTCAAAAAAGGAGCATTGGAAATGTAATATTTACATAGACTTACTATATGGCTCCAGAACTATTTAAAGGAGAATATGGAAAAGAAATAGATATATGGAGCGCTGGGGTCATTATGTGCACTTTAATTTCAGGAAATCCTCCGTTTTACGGGAAAACTCGTGATGAAATTTTTAACTCGATTCAAAATGGTTTAGATCTATCAAGCAGCGATTATGTTCTTGCTTCAGATGAAGCAAAAGATTTAATCACCAAAATGCTTCAAAAAGACCCTAAAAAAAGAATAACTGCAGAAGAAGCATTAAATCATCCTTGGATCGAAAACCGTGCTAATAATAAACTTCCAGACAACATCGTTGTTTCAGGAACACTAGACCGTTTATCGAAATTTAATGTAAAATCAAAAATTGAACAATCAATTCTGAATTTCATTTCTTATCAGATAACAAGTGGAAAAGAAGAGCATGAGCTAAGCGAGTTATTCAGAAAATTTGATAATAATGGAGATGGAAGAATAAGCAAAAGTGAGCTTATGAAAGCTTATAAGAAAAAAAAATTAGGCTCAAAAGAGGAAATTAATTCTATTATGGAAAATTGTGATAAAAATAACAGTGGGTTTATTGAATATCAAGAATTTGTAGCAGGGGTTTCGCAATGGAATAAAAAAATTCAAGAAAAGCAGTTAAGAGAAGTGTTTGCGCTGTGTGATGGGAATGGTGATGGGCTTCTATCACTTGAAGAACTTAAAGGTTGTATTCCAGGTATTGAAGGGAGTCAATGGGATAAATTTTTTGTTGAAGTTGACTCAAATCAAGATCATCTTATTAGTGTAGATGAGTTGAAAAATTATATTGAAACTAAATTCCAACTAAAAGGATATTAAAATCTTATTTATTTAACTTAAGAAAATTTAATTTATTCAATTTAAAAAAAAATACTTTCATTTTTATATTTTAATAGCAATGGGATAGAAGTTGTTTAATATAATTACCGTTTTAGTGTTATTTAATTGGCTCAAAATGGGATGCTGTCTTTCAAGGAGTGGACCACAAAAAGAAGAGAAAGAAAATAAAAAGACTTCTAAGAATAAGCCAAGATCTCAGACGAAAGAATCATCTTTAAAGCTTTCCACTCAACCGTCAATTGAAGGATCAATTGCTTTAAATAGCAAAACTGAAAAGAAGCTCATGCAGAACTTCAAAATATTAAAAACGTATAAAAAGAGATCAAATGGATCAATCTACCTCGCAAAAGAAAAGACAACCAACAAATTCAAAATTATAAAGGAATACCATAAGTCCAAATCGGAGGAAAGCAAAAAAGTTTTTGATGAAATTCTGGCACTCCAAGAGCTTGATCATCCAAACATTGTCAAAATATTTGAAGTGGTTAATACCAAAAATAAAATTTATGTAATTAGAGAATATTGTCCAGGCGGTGAACTGTTTGATAAAATAATTAAATCGCAACAGATAAGTGAAAACCAAGCTGCAAAGTATATGCATGATATTCTAGATGTTGTGAAATATTGCCACAGTAAAGGTGTAATCCATCGCGATTTGAACCCTGAGAATTTGCTATTAGACTCCAAAAGTGATGATGCTAATCTCAAAGTCGCAAACTTTGGTTTGTCTGGAAAATTTACTGAAGATACGAAATTAAAAAGAAGTGTTGGAGATGTAATTTATATATAGACTTGCTATATGGCTCCAGAAATATTTGGAGGAGAGTATAGTAAAGAAGTTGATATCTGGAGCTGTGGGGTTATTTTATGCACTTTAATACTGGGCAGGCCACCATTTCATGGCAAGACACGTGAAAAAATCATAAAATCTATAAATGATGGCCTAAATCTTACAGCGGGCATTTGGCTTCAAGTATCTGATGATCTCAAAGACCTTATCTCCAAAATGCTAGAAAAAAATCCCAAAAAACGAATTTCAGCAAAAGACGCTCTCAAACACTCTTGGATTGAGTCTAGATCGTCTAACAGCGTACCTGACAAAGCTGTTTCAGGTGAAGCTTTATCTCGCTTATCAAAATTCACTGTATTTTCTATTTAGGTCAGATCAAAAATTGAGCAATCTATCCTCAATTTTATTTCCTACCAAACAACTTCTTCAAGAGAAGAAAAAGAACTTGTACAATTATTTAAATCAATTGATATAAATGGGGATGGAAAATTAAGCTCCGACGAAGTCCAAAAGGCTTTGAAAAAGAGTCAAATTGGCTCAAAAGAAGAAATTTCATCAATAATGAAAAGTTGTGATAAAGACGGCAGCGGATTTATAGAATATTCAGAATTTGTCACTGGCGTATCTCAATGGCATAAAAAATTCCAAGAAAACCAGCTGAGAGACATTTTCAAAATGTACGATACTGATGGAGATGGACTGCTGTCAATTGGAGAACTTGAAGGATGCATACATGGAATTGAAGGAAGTGAATGGGAAAACTTCTTTAGGCAGGCTGATGCGAATCAAGATGGGCTGATTAGCGTTGATGAGCTAAAAGCATATTTCCAGGCTAAATTTAGTAATTAATATGGCTTCTAATTTAACTGAGAAATACAAGAAGGCTTCAAATGATCTACCGAAAGGTAACGAAATAAAGCAAGGAAAGCCAGGCCAATTTCAGTATCACAAATCTGTGATTCAGCTATCTGCAGCCAATATGATTAATAGTAATCCCAATAAAAATATCCAGCCAATTAAAGAAAACTCAAAAAAAAGCATTGATGAGCCTTTTATGAGTATGGATGATATTGATAACGGTGAGTATGAAGCGATTTCAGTTGATGAGAATTTAGAAAATAAAATTCCTTATAATGTCAAAAACGTTAAAACTCCTGAAGTCAGGCATGAAGAACTAACAAAAAAGCAAAATATAAAACTAAGTACTGGATATTCCAAAAAATTTCAGGAAAATGAATATACAATTCCTAAATCTAATGATTATTATAACCCTAAAAGTGGAAAGTATTATGAGCTAGGAGGATTAGGACCTCTATCTCTCGGCACTGAAGAATGAAATAAAAGGAAAGAAATGCAAGACAGAAGAAATTTATATGCGAAGCATGTAAATACAGCGAATGCTAATAGCCTACCACCTGCAAAACCTAAAAAAATTGTAGAAAAAGAGAAAAGTTCAAGAGAAAAAGCTATTGAATTTGCAAAAAACGTCCCAAAGCCTGCTCCTAAACCTAAGGTAGTTGTTAAGGAGGAAACAAAAGAAACTTCACCTATAAAGCCGCCAAGCTTGCTAATGGAACAACTAGAAAAGCATGAGCTCTACAAAGCGAAAATTCAGGAAATCAAAGCGCAATTCTTTATGTAAATGCATATAAGTTGATAGTGAACCTTATGTAAATTATTCAATTAACATTTTATAATTGAAAAGCCTTATTTATTAAGATGGAGGTTTCACATTAAACCAAACCAAATTTTAATATATAGTATAGAAGAGATCTTAAATAGAAAAATGAAGCTGTATTTAGGTAAAAATAATATTACAAATATGGGTCAATTAAGGAAATAACGAAAATTAGTTCATGTTTATAATTTTAAAAATAAAAATAATTCTAATAAGACAAAGATAAATGAATGAATAAATTATTTCAAAGCTAAAATTCTGATACCAATGACTATTTAATTATCATTAGTTAATTCGTAAAACAGCTAATTAATTAATAAAAAATGGTTTTTGTCTGTCCTTATTCTGAATGCAAAAAGCGCTTGAGCTCAAAGTACAATTTAAAGCGACATGTAGAATGCTGTCATAGAAAAATTAGAAGGTTTGAATGTGATATTTGCTACAGAAAGTTTTCTTCCTCACAAAACTTAAAAGAGCATCTATTTTTGCATGAAAACTCAACCCAAGAGGTACTAAATCTACCTGAAAATTTCGTACCTGAGCGAGAAATTAACATTCCAGCACTGACAAATTTGATTTTATGGTCTTATGATCCAGACTTAAGACCATTCATAAAGGTTACCCGTGTATATCCTTATCCTCCTTTAGCGGCGGATGTGAAAGTTTAAATGCATAAATAATAAAAGAATAAGCTTAATGCCGATTTATAAATAAATTTGCATTTTATATTTAGTTTAAACTTTTTAAATTCCTAAAAAAATTAGTTTTGATGCAACGTTCAATTTGAAGAAAAAACACAAAAAATGATTGAAATATAATGTCATAGTGAAAATTTAATAAATTCATTTTGAAACTCTTTTCAATAAAATAGGATAAAATTAAAACTATTTAGATAGCGTTTGCTAAATATTTTTCGCATCTGAATTGAATTTGCTTCTTTATTATATTTTTGCGTAATCTTATAATTAATTTTTGAATAAATAAGGAAAATAAGAATGATAATTAATTTTTATTTATTTTAATTAGCATTACCACATATACGAAAAATACAGTTCTTCACCTAGCACATGGCAAAGAATAAAATCTGACAACTGGATTAGATTATCTAAATCAAACCCAAAATATCCTACAAGTAACTCACACTGAGGAAAAAGCCCAGACAATTTTGTTAAAATTGATAGCGTAGCTTGTATAACAGCAGCACTTAAGAGTCCAACTGGATAATCTACCAAAATAGTTTCGTCTTCATGCAAAAGATCAATAATTAGTAAGGATACATATCTGATCATATTTTTCACTTCTTTATCGAGCCTTTTCGTGCATAATTCAACCTGTAAGCTCACTCAATCATGCAGTGTAGGAATCAGAGTTCTGAAATTAATTAAAGATAAGATATAAAGCTCATATTTCAAAATTTCATTTGTAAATCGAATTGATGGGGAGATTTCTAGTACAGTTTGAGGAGATATAGGGCTTTGCTCATGAAATTTTGTTGATAAAAGAATAGAGATTGATAAAGCGATTGCAGGATCCATTGTGGGCTCAATTTGCAAGATTTTTTGGAAGATCATGTAAGAGAGATATCGAGCATTTGTGCCTAATTTTAGCTTGTTGCAGTAGGCGAAAAGTATTTCTGTGTGATACTTAGAAATGTTGGCTGAATATTGAATTAGAGGCAAGTAATTGGGACAATATCTTTCAGTTTCATTAATAAAGTCTCCTATATCGATTTTGCTTGATTTCGTTTTATATTAATGTTTAAGCGTATTGCAATTTTCATATTAATTTCATTATTGACACTATAAACTTTATCCCACTATAAATCAGAAATTCATATGTGGTAAGCTACATAATATTTATATGAGAAAAATTACAGTAATATTTCCTTATTCACCCAATTTTTAATTATTGCTGATTTTGTTCTTTCTAATTGTACATGGCTTTAAAAGATTTATAAGAGAATTTTCAATTCTTCTTTTCAAATGCTTTCATTGAAATAATTTGGAATCAGGTTTATTGAATAAGGAAGTAGAGAAAATGCAATTATATCAAAGATTCAATATAAAAAAGTGATTCTAAAAATTTAATACTTTATCGTTTTGAAGATATATAAAAAGAGTATAATAAAATAATCTTTATTAGCAGATGCCTAATATGATAAAGACTAATTATTTTTAGTAATTGATTATAAGTATTTCTTTAAGTGCTAATCGTTTTAATTTATTTTCCTTATTAATTCTTTGCATTAAAACATTTATCTGATTTTCCTGGTCAATTCTTTATATTAAAATATTTATCTAATTTAAAGCCTAAAAATATAGCATTTCTTCGCAGCTTCTTTTCAATTCTCCATAATTGTTTAGAATAATACCTTTCATTAATCATCCTTTACAGTTTATTTCTTTTTAATTCTTCTCACATTTCCTATGTTTTCAACTATGGCTATCTTTATTTGATTTTTTATTAAAATTGTTTATGCTATTATTATTTGAGTATTAATCACGCCATATGCTTCTTTATTAATTTAAATTTAAATGAGCCATCTTCCCTCTAAATTTTATTCCTAAAAATAATGGACAGATCTCATTACTTCCACAACTCTTATCGTCATCCAGTTTGCCGTTCATGGCATTCTTCCTCATCTTTAAAAGACACTAACCTGATTTTACCAATTTTTGTCACAAACACTCCTGACCAGAAATCAGAAATTGCATCTATGCCTGGAAATTTTCACTATGGCTACGATCGTGTAGTTGAAGAACTCCGTCCATTAATTGAAAGAACAGGCCCACGACTACGTGCTATAATGTTATTTGGTGTTCTCCAGCCCCATGAAAAAGAAATCAAAGGAAATAGCTTTAAAAATTCTCCAGTAATCCCAGCTCTTGAAAGACTAAAATCTGCATATGGGCAAAAATTGCTGCTATGTGTTGACATCTGCTTATGTGGGTACACGACACATGGGCACTGTGGTGTTTTGCTTGAAGATGGGACTATAAACTTAGCAGAATCTCAAAGCCAGCTCGCTGAAATGAGCGTTTTATTTGCTCAGCATGGAGCTGATGTTATTGCACCATCTGATATGATGGACGGAAGGATATTTTACATAAAAGAAGCATTATTGCAAAAACAGATTTTTATCCCAATTTTAAGCTATTCCAGCAAATTTAAATCAAGCTTTTATGGACCATTTAGAGACGCTGCTAATAGTGCTCCTGCCTTTGGAGATAGAGCTGCTTATCAGCTACCTTCTGCTTCAAGAGAATTAGCTATTAGAGCTGCGCTTAGAGATATAGAAGAAGGTGCTGATTTTGTTATGGTGAAGCCAGCTATGCCTTATTTAGACATTATTAGAGACCTAAAAAATACAGTCCAAGTTCCTATTTGTTGCTATCAGGTTTCAGGAGAATTCGCCATGATTTATCACGCAGCTCAGGCTGGAGGGATTAACTTGAAAGAAGTAGTATTAGAAAGCATGCAAGGATTTTTAAGGGCTGGAGCACAGATTATTATTACTTATTTCACTCCAAGTTTGCTGGACTGGATAGCAGAAAGTTATAACTCTTAAAATTAGTTTATTTATAAGTTTTAATATGAGAGAAGTTGTAGGGAATGAACAATTAAGAATAAATGGAACCAACTGCTCCCATGATATCTAGAAAATGTAGAAGTTCTACTGCGATTTATTCAACTATGATTCCTATACTAAGGCTAAAACAGAAGTGGCAGAAACAGGGCGTGGCTCTGGAAATGGAATTGAGATGTTAGACTTTATCTTCCTCAAGATGGAGAAATTTTTGCGAATGATCTTGCAGAAGCAATGATTAATGCAGTTCAAAGTAGAAATTTCCCGAACACTCATTGCATTGTATACAGTAATGATGAGCTGCAATATGAAGATAATAGTTATGATCGATATGTCTCAAATTTATCATTACAGATCGTCCCAGACCCTGAAAAAATGCTATTAGAAACTTATAGAGTTTTAACACCTTAAGGAATTGCAGCATTTTCTGTATGGGGAAGTCAAGAGCGCAACTCTTTTCACACAGTTTTAGGCGATGCTATTGAAGAAGCCATGGGATCTAGTCAAGATCATGAAAGATCAAATTTTCATTTAAAGACCCTTTAAGGTTGAAAGCTTTAATAAAAGCTGCAGGATTTAGTAAGGTCTTAACATATTTACTCTAGCACCTTGCGGATATAGAATAGTTGAAGAAGCCATGGAATCATACTTAAGTCGACCTTCTGCCAATAAAATGAGAAGTAGTGGGCATTTCGAATCATTTTTTGAGTGTTTAAGAAGAAAAATTCATGAATTTCTTGTAGTAAAAGAAGAGACTATTAGTTTTGAGTGCTTAGTAGCAGTTGCTTATAAGTAAGGTTAATTAAAATTTTAATAATCATGAAATTTAAAATTCGATAAAATATTTTAAGATTATTTTATCAAGTTTAACAGCGAAGATTTAAATTTGGCTAAAGCGGCAAAAGTGGCAGTTGAAATCTGTGTTTGATAGTTTGCCCATTGGTCTTGAACAATCAGGGCACATTATAATTGTCATTGGGACCCCATTAAACAAGGGTAAAAAAGCAGTCATCATTAGAATTACAAAGTCTTTCTTTTCATAATAGCTCGCGCTTTCCTTTTTGTTTAATAAATCAATAAAATACTCAGCAGGAATTGATTGGTATGATGTTTTACAATTATTATCAATGCATCCTAAGCAAAAAGGGCATTTAATTTCGCTGGATTGATAATAGAGCTTTTCACATGTTTCAAGAATGGAAGGATATATTAAATCTACATAGCAGTCCATGCACATTGAATGATTGCATTTAAAATTGGAATTTTTTATTTTGCATAGGTGACATTTAGCCTGCTTATAATTTTCTACTAAATTATTTTCTTCTGGCTGAGAAATAGATTTTTCATCTTTTATGGGATATATAATCGATGAAAGTTGGAGGGTACGATTTTCTTGATGGCTATTATCCGGGGCTGGCCTATCTAAATTACCAAAAATCATTTCTGTGAATCCTTTAGTGCATTCTTCACACTCCATGAAACATTTAACCTCAACATCTTTATGTTCAAGTAAATGCAAAAAGCATGTTGCACAGTAGCAATGTAAGCAAGCGTGTGAAAAGACTTGCCACTCATCAACATCATTCAAACATCTTACACATCGCATAGTGAGAGGATTTTGCATTTTTATTATGAATTATAGAAAGTTAACACGTAATAAATACTAATAAATGATTTTATTGTCCGTTTTATTTGCTGCTGCTTTAGCTAAATATACTGACAACGATATAAATTCACTAGAAGATTTCATCTGATCTCAAAATAAATCTGAATCTTTTCAAAACTTTGCTCCGAATTCAGAAATCAAGCTTTATTTAGAAGGAAAGCTGCTTATTCAGGAGAATAAGGGCAATTCCAACAGATTTAAAAGCATTTTAGAAAAATTAAAAAAAGATTCTCTAGAGTTATACTGGAAGCTTTACTATAGATCCATGGTAAATAAATTGGAAATTGGAGATGCAAAAACGAAGAAAAAAATCATGGAAAATTTTAAGGAAATCTTTTATCCTAATATAGATTTAAACGAGCTGCCTTATCAAAGCTCGAAAACATTAGAAAAAATTAATGGAAGGTCTGTAGTGAGTGATATTGATTTATTTATTGATATGAGTAATATTGATACAAATTTGAATAGTTATAGAATCGTTCGAAGCGATGGAAAATGGAATTTAAATGTAGAGAAAATGAGCTTGGAGGTATTTCGGGAGTTTTTAGATGACCCAGAAGCATTTGAATTTGAAGGGATTGAGAAAAAAATAGGAGAGTATTTTTCGTCTGGGCTATTCAGTCCAACTTGAATATTTCCTCAAATGACAGTAGCTCAATTAGAATTTTTATTTAAAAATTATCCTGCCATCGCAAATAATTTTGAACTTCTTATGGCATATTTATCAAAAAAATATAAATTTGGAGATATCGGAGATGAAAAATTACTTTATAAAGCTTTTTCTGAAGCTTGAACTGAGATAAAAGATCTTCCAGAAAATTATTATATAAAGAGTATTATGCTTTATAATCTATTGTGCACTGGAATTTCTATTAAGGAATATGACGAAGCAATGCTGATAGAATACATGAATTATCATCATTACTCAGATATATACAAAGAAAATAATAAAGGATACTCACGGTGGATGAGCCCTAACGAAAATTTATCTCTTTATAATATAACAGAAAAAGAATTATTGCAAACATACTTCAACCAATTTTTTAAAGATAGAGATTCAACTTTTCCTTATGAAAAGTTTATAACAAAAGATTCTCTTAATGAGTTTATCGCCCTTGCTAATATTTTCAATGGAAATGACCCTTTAAATTATGAAAAAAATATCAGTAAACAAACAATGAAAGATTTATTAGAGTCCTCGGAACTTGAACTCTGCAAAAACAATCCTAAGAACTTTAATGCAAATGATGAAGTGAAATTATGCTTATCCATGAGAAATATCCAAAATCTCATTGTCAGCGTATACGAAATTAATACCAAAACATATTATACTAAAAAAGAAGCTGCATTGACAGCTGATATTGACATAGAAGGATTTATAGCGAGTGATGAATATAGTTATACATATAAGGCTTCTCCATTTCTTAAAAGTGAAGAAGAGTTTTCATTCCCAACGCTTAGATCAAAGAGAGGAACTTTTATTATCGATTTTATTGGAAATGGAAGACAGAGTCGAGCTATGATAACCAAAGGAAATTTAAAATATATTATCAAGCCATCTGAACTTGGACAGCAGCTCTTTATTTTTGATGAAAATAACAAGGTTTGTTCAAAGCAAACGTGCGGAATTATTTTAGATGGAAAATTTTACCAGATAAGCAGCAATGGAGTCTGCCAAATTCCTTTTGCTGAAGAAGATTCAAATAAAAATCTTATTATAACTGATGGAGAAATTTCACTACTTGTAAAAGATTTCCAACACCTATCAAAAAATTATGAGCTCAAATCTTCGTTTTTATTATATGAGGAGCAATTTCTGTACAATCAGAATGCAACTATCCAGATTAAACCATCATTATACATGAATAGTTTTGAATTACCTTTATCTTCACTAAATGAATTTGAAATAACTCTGCAAATCACTAGTATTGACCAAAAGACAAATGCAAAAATATTTAAAGCTTCGCCTGTAAATGGTCTTATATCAATAAATTTTCAAGTTCCTTTTAAAGTAATTCGCATAGACATTTCAGCGAAAAGCTCCATAAAATCTGACTTAAGTGTCCAATTAGAAAATACTTACACTATCGGTTTAAATTCATATCAATATCTCTTATCAAGACCTTATTTAAGGAAAACAAAAAGCCAAGGTTTTATTATGGAATTTAGAGGAAGAAATGGAGAACTGTATAAAGGCCAAAAAGTGAGTATAGAGTTTCATATTTTTGAAACTATCAACTCTGCTACTTATTTTTCTGATAATGATGGAAAAATTTATCTTGGAGAATTAGATGGAGTTCATTTTATTAAAGTTAACTATAATGATGGCTGTTTTGAATGGTCATTGAAAGATTTCAAAGAAAAAATCACTTATCCAGAAGAAATAAACATCCTTGAAGGAGAAAATATTGAGTTAGACTTCTATCAAGCACCATTAACTACTGTAAGGTCATATAAGAAAAATACTTTATTCAAAACGCATAGGGATCTACTGGAAAAAGACTTTTCTGATTATATTAAGTATGAAGACGGAAAATTAAAAATAATGGGACTTTCAAAAGGAAAATATATATTGAAGCTAAGAACAATGGATGCAGTAATCAGAATTGAAGTTTCAGAAGGTTTTGCCTTAACCGAATTTAATTATTTAATGCTAGGCTCTAAATCATTGCCTCACAGCAGCCAAGAGTCAACTCTTTCAATAAAAAATATTAAAAGAGAAAATGATAGGCTAATTATAGATTTCTCAGATAATTCGGAAAACGGATCAGCTCATATATTGTTTTGCAACTACTTATCAGGCACAATAATGAGCATTTTTAACGATCTAAGTTCAAATGCCCCCAAAAAATCTGAATTTACCTATGAGGAAAATAAAATTTCTTACCTTAAAAGCAGAAGAATCAATGAAGAATTTAGATATGTTATTGATAGGAAAAAGCATGCAAAGTATCAAAGTATTAATTTGCCAAAACCACAATTAGCATTGAAGCGGCAAAAAGTAAAAGACACAGACACTGAGATTCAAGAAGTTGATCTAGGAGAAGCATTTGATTATCCTATGCAGTTTATGGGCGCAGATGCCTTATATCTTAATTATGATCCATCAGAGCATTTTTCTGCTTTCTCTGGCAATGGTAACTCAGAGCTGTATAGCTCAGCATACTTTTTAGATTTCTTAGAAACTTCTTCAATATGAAAACATTTAACTATTTCAGGTAATCATCAATTGAGTACTGATTTAGAAGAAGGCTATTCTCAAGTCATTATTTTTGTATATAAAAATGGGGCTTCAACTATGAAAATATATCCTATAGAAACAGAAATGATAAAAATTAGGCCAATAATTTCGGATCTAAAAATTAACGATACTGAATTGCACTCAGAACAGATAAAAAATGCTACTATATCTTCTGGAGAAACCCTTGTGTTACAGTTTCAAGACATTACGTCGATAGAAGTCTTAGATTCGATTGAAAGTTTGCAAAATATGCAAATTAAACTATTAACAGATAGTAATGAGTATAAGGAATGACTATTTTTAAGCACTTGGTCAAAAATTAGCAATGATAAAAAGAATTATTATTATGATAGATATTTTAGCCATGAGCTGAATTTGTTTTTATATTTCAAGGATGAAACATATTTTAACGCTGTAGTTAAGCCTTTTATTTCAAATAAAATGGAAAAAGATATTATTGATAAATATTTAGTTGGCGATTCTCTAAGCGAATATATTAAAAATTATTGAAAACTAAATTGCCTAGAAAAAATCTTATTGATTGACTGGGGACTAAAGCAAAGAGATAATACTATCATTAAAGAAGCTAAAGATATCGCTCAAGATTTAATAAACAAGGCTGAAGCTATGAGTATCGATGAAGAAAAAGATTACGAATTATTATTAAATATCTTCCAACTTCCCCAAGAGGAGCAAAATAATTTACTATATTTGATTGATCCTCCAAATATAGAAAGTGCTCAGTTTATTAGAATTCCCAAAATTAAAAGTATGAGAGAAAAAGATGCAGGAACTACACCAGATTATTTTGCAGAAAACGATGATTTAACTGTAGGAATGTTCAAATCCTCAAACCCATTTAAGCCAACCAAGAAAAAAACTATAGAAAAAACTAAAGAATACAAAGAAACCTATTACTTTCCAGGAAAAAATTCAAATGAGTCTCTTCAGCCAAATCGGTTTTGGAAAGAACTAGCCCAATCTATTCTTCTAAAAAAGAAAATTCTTTCTCCAAATTCTATTTTTTCACTATCAGGTCTTACAGAATTAATATCAGTTTTAGCATTTATGGATCTTCCAATTTCATCATCTCCTCTTAACTATATGTCTAAGGGTTCTTCAGTTTCGATAACTTCAGACCATAACTTTTTAGTCTTTTATAAAGACCTTTCTAAAACTTCCATCAACCTTGACCCAGAAATTTTAGTTTCTCAAAAATTTTTAAACCCTAAAAATCCCAATTCTCAAGTTAAACAATTCCTATCAAAAACTCGTTATGAAAGCAAAATAATAGTTACAAATGCCTCTGATATGGACAAATTCGTATATGTTTTATTACAAGTGCCTGATGGAAGTATTCCTGTATCAGACTCATTTTACATTAAGACTGAAAGCAAAACAATTGGGTCCTATAGAACAGAAGTTTTTTCATATCAATTTTATTTCCCTGAAGAAGGAAACTTCACAATTAATCCAGTTGTTGTTACAAGAAATCAAAAAGTTATCGGAAATACAGAAGCGAAGAAGGTAGAAGTACTTGAAAATATAAAAAATGTATCAGCTGATAATATTGAAGACTTTGCAATAAATGGGAATGAGGATGATATTATGAAATACCTTCAAGAAAATAATTTATATAGTTCAGAAGAATTAATAAGAAATATTTATCATAGAATGAAAAATTGCAATTTTTACACAAAAGCAATTGCGATATTTAAAGAGAAGAAGTATTTCGATGATCATTTATACCTTTATTCGGTACTTCATGAAGATTATCCAACGTTTTATGACCTTTTAAGTCGAAATGAATACTTTGTTAAGAATATAGGATATAATTTTGAATCTTCTATAATAAAAACTGGCAGAGAGGATTTTACTCATTATGAGTATTTTCCATTGATAAATGCGAGAGCTCATAATTTAGGATCCAGAAAAGCTATCACGAATCTTCAATTTAAAGAAACTTATTACAAATTCCTAATGTTCATTGCAGAAAAAAATAAATTGGATATTATTGATTATATTTGTTTATGCCAATATTATATTCTTCAAGATAGATATGTAGAAGCTTTGAGCTTCTACGATAAACTAAAAGAATTAGGCATGAAAGTATCAGAAAAATCGCCAAGCCATAGGCTATTACAAATTCAATTCGATTATTTGTCAGCTTTTCTTGATTCATCTATTGCTAAAGAAGTAAGCTCGTTATATGCTAATTATCCAGTAGAAACTTGGAGAAATAATTTTATGGAAGTTTATCAATCTCTATCAGATTCTACAATTGAAGATGAGAGCCAAGGAGAAATTTCAAAGGAGCCTGCTTTAAGCTTTTTAATTGAGAACGATAAACTTAGCTTGACCTACCAAAATGTCAAAAAGTGTGAAGTAAAAATTTACTATATTGACCTTGAAGTCCTATTTTCAAAAAATCCATTTTTCATTCAAGATCCATCAAATTTCGTATTTTTAGCTCCAAATTTGCAATTCTCATATGATTTACCCGAAGGTTCTACAAGCATTCAGCTACCAAATGATGTTAAGAGAAAAAGTTTTGTAGTAGAAATTGACTATGGAGAATACTCTTCTATAAAAACTGCTTTTAATGCAGCGTTAAAGACAATGATAATTGAAAGATATGGCCATATTAAGGTGATGGATGAAAATAATAATCCAAGATCAACTACTTATGTCAAAGTTTTTGCGAAATTAGCAAGCGGAGAAATAGAATTTTATAAGGATGGATATACAGATAAGAGAGGAGCTTTTGACTTTATTTCAATGAATTATGATAAACTATCGAGCGTAGAAAAGTTCGCTATCTTGGTGGTTGATGAAGAATTGGGATCTTTAATAGTAGAAGCAAACCCACCAAAGACTTTTACTAAAGATTTATAACTAATTCCTATCAAATTTATGAATAATCGCCTCTATTAAGTTGAATAGCTTTTATAACTCTGAATTACTTTAAATAAATACTTCTCTGCTTTTTAGCTTTTATTAAATAACTTACACTTATCATCTCTATTATTTCTTTCGAATCTGAATTCTGGAAAGTAAGGTAATTATAATATAAAATGAAAAAGCAAGGGGGTTTTGGTAAATTTGCCAAGAAATTCAGAATCATGGCCGCAATCGAAAAAGAAGATATTTTACTCCTAACTCGCTTAATGACTATTTTGCATCACACCCCAGAGATGCCTGTAGACAAGCTTGGCAATAATATGTTTCATATGGCATGCTATATGGGAAAAATCAAAATGATGAAATTTGCATATGACAATTACCATCTGGATATTGAGCAATATAATGCAGATGGTTTAGCTCCAATTCATCTAGCTGTAAAAGGAGTTAGCATTGAGGCTGTAAAATGACTTTGGGAGCATGGAGCTGATTGTCATATAGTTACACAAGTCTGAGAAAAAAGTCCAATTAATCTATGCCATGAAATGCTTAAAGACTCAGAACACGTTAAAAATTATGGAAAAATAAGAAAAATTTTGGATTATTTGAGGGAATTGTATTTTATTGATAAAAGAGGATATGAAAGAAGAAAATTTATTTGGGCTTATCAAAAATTCAAAGACAAAAACAAATGAATAGGAAAATTCCCGCTCGGCATGGCAAGAGAAATTGCTGAGTTTTTATAATAATAATTTATAGTTCTTAAGTTACTTTAAAATAATTTTAATAATGAACATTAAAAATCATTAAATTAAAATGACAGATTTTTTGTTTTCGCTGATTTTTTCAGTATTCCTTGAAATTTTCTGCTTTGCGGTAACCCTTGATATCAGTCAAACAATTGAAATCAGTCAGCTAACAGAATGAAACGATTTTCCTATTCAACTTGTTACTTCAAATATAACCGATGCATACATTGCTATTGAACTTGAAATAATCGAAAGACCGTTTCAATCATTTCCTGTCTTATATTTAGGAATAAATTTTGAACCCTATTTTGACACTAAAACAAAGCAATTCATATTTAATTACTCGGATTATGAATCATTTTTAAATCAAGAAGAAACGCAATGAATTATATTGCCTTATGATAGAATAAAGCAAAATATTTTATCAAACTTTGATCTTTATATTGGGGTTTTATATGAAAATTTTACCAATGGACCAATAAATTATATCTTATCATTCAGTCAATCAAATAAAACAATATGTCCTTCAATGTGTTCTGGCCATGGACAATGTAAAACACTTGGGAACTGTACTTGCTATAGTCCTTATGTGGGCAATGACTGTGAAACTTCGACATATTCTATTGGATTTAATGAAAGTAGGTGGATTGATGTGCAAAATGATGATAAAAAATATTTAAAATCTGATGCATATCAATGTAACTCTTATTTAGGAGGCTCTGATGTTGTTTTAAAATGTTTATGATCAGAGGGAGAAGGAGTTTTATATATAGGATTTCCAACTAATGAGTAAATTTTAGACAGTTCTTCAAATCTTCCTAATAAAGAATCTTGCGCTTATCCTCTCTATTTGAATCAAGATATAAGATCTTCTCAAAAAGCTATAAGCACAACAAATTCTTATGGATTCCTAATAATAGGAATTTTCAATACTTTAGAAGATTCAGGAAATAAATTATCAGTTAAATGTTACTTGTCACATGATAATTCATCTTCATCCAAAAGCACAAACTTAGTAATCGTTTACGCATTGGTTGGAATATCAATATCTATTTTTGCCTTATGAGTTATTGGGTTTATTATTAAATGCCGCTGAAGGCGACAAACAGTAGACCATGAAAACTCTCCAATGGGTATTACGAAAGAATCAATTGAAAGCTTATTTCCAAGTTTCAATCTAAAGAATGTTGATGAGACAGATGTACCAATGTGCATGATTTGCTTAGAAGACTACAACCCTAAGTCTAAGGTTAGGAAACTAGGTTGTGGACATATTTTTCATATGAGCTGCATAGATGAATGATTTAGGCACCATAAAATCTGCTGCTTATGCAAAAGAGACTGTGAAAGTGTAAATAATAGTGTTTTACCTGAAAACATATCAACTTTTAATATTGAGCAATCAAGAAATTTGAGTGACTCTTTTACTGGGCTTATTGCTGATGAGCTAAATAATGAGGAATAATGCCAAATTTTATTTAAATATTAAATTAATATAATGCAATTAATATGAACTGTTAATCATATTAGAACAATTTTCTTTATTTTTGCTTGAATATGAGCTGATGGGACTTCTCTTAATATTGGCAAAACAATGAATATCTCGCAAGTTTCTCTGTGGACTTCTATTGAGCTAAATACTTCTGGGATTCAATATTACTATACTTCTATAAAACTTGAAATAAAATCTAGAGAATTTCAATGTTTTCCTTTATTGTCTTTAGGACTTATGGGAATACCGGAATTTCTGAAAATAAGTGATATCTATAGTGTAACAGGGAATTATACAGACTTTTATTCATATGAAAACCAATTGAATGAGCATCAAATAATCCTAGACTCCACAATTTTTCCAAAAAATTCCAAGGTTTATCTTGGAATTGCTTACCCAAATTACTGAAAAAATAGCTCACTTTTCTATGCAATCACCTTTTTCCAATCAAATAGTTCTATTTGTGCTTCAGGGTGCTCATCACATGGTAGATGCTCAGGCATAGACCAATGTATATGCAGATCGCCTTATATTGGAAGAAATTGCGGGATAAAATCTACATATCTCGTCTATAATAAAGCCAGCCAACTTACTATAGAAAATGACAATATTGGGTATTTCTTTATTGATTTGTCTAATTGTAATTCAAATTCAGGGCATGAGTCTAATTTGCTTCTTAATTGTAGCTGAATAGGGGAAACTAGCATTCTTTTTATAGGAAAGCCTTCTACTTTGTAATGAATATCCAGGACAGCTAACCTCCCTAATAAGAAAAATTATTACTCTTGGGTTTCTCTTACTAAAGATGCATCATCACATGATGCTATCATATCAGGCTTATCAAATTCTAAAATAATTTTATTAGCAATTTTCAACACATATACAGATTCTGGGCAAAATTTATCAATTTCTTGCACTTGATCCGAAGATCCTTCTTCCAGCTCTTCAAACCTTAATGTAACCCTTATATGAATATCAATCCCAGCCTTTGCAGTAGCACTATTTATGATATCATTGATATTGTGATTTTATCGCCGCGTCAATAGAACTCATATTGTTCATCATTCGCGCGATTCTACACTTGCTGGGATTAATATAGACATAATTCAAAATTATTACCCTATTTATGTTTGGAGGGATTTAAAGCATGCGGTTGAGGATACAGAGATGTGTGTAGTTTGTATGGAAAATTTCGAGGAAGATTCGAACGTAAGGAAATTGATATGTGACCATGTTTTTCATGTGGAATGTATTGATGAGTGATTTAAGCGGCATAAGTTTTGCTGTGTATGCAAAAAGGATTGCGAAGCAGTGGAAACTTTGTTTTCACAAGGATGCTCACAAGATATACGTACAGAAAGAACTAGCTTATTTACTGATCGTTCAAATGACTTGAATATTCAAAGTGTGGAATAGGATATTTATATGAAACAAATATTTTCGAGTAAAAAAATAGTTCGAGTAATTTATATCTATGTGCTAATATTTAAATTGTATTTAATTAATAATAAAGATAAATAAAATAATAAATATTAACCTTAAATTAAAATTTGACTATTAAAAGAAAGAAGAATAGTTATTTTATAAGATGGAAAAATTATGATTAATATTTTTATATCTTTATCTAGATATAGCCGCAACTTTTTCAAGGCAACTTAATCTTCAGGAATTATAAGAATTATCTTAATTCATTTATTACGCAATTTAGTTCCTTTAAAACCATTAGCTTTAAAATTTATTAGACCATGTTTGAGCAGTATTTTGTTTATCTGAATTTATTTTGTCTAAATATAACCTATTTATATTTAGATCCAAATTAATATTTCTTTTACGAAATTTTTATTTTTCTTTGTTTTAAACAATTTGAAAATTTTGATGATTATCAGTTTATTTTTAATTTAAAATATATGCTTACGTCTTTAAATATGAAAATTCAATAGGTTTTTTTATATGGCCTATTTCGCAGTTTTTATAAATGGTTTCAGTCGAGTTTCAATTTATAAGATTATAAGGTTATAAATTCAATCTTTAATTAAAATAATCTGAGCCGGATTATTTTGAAGTTTTCTAACTAATACTTTACATCGAAATATATTATTTTTAGGCTTTATCAATTATTATACATTTAAATGTAAAAATTACAATAAAGTTACCAAAAATATTAATACTCTGTTTATTAGAATCTTTGAAATTTGCTATGCTAATTTTGATATATGTTTTTTTTTAATTATTCTAATGAGAGCAATTAATAAACACATTTTACATTTTCTGATAGAAAATCATAAATATAATGTCAAAATATCTATACCAAATATTAGTTTCTATGTGCATTTATACCAATACAATCACCTCAGCAATAGAAATGTATAACATGGGTCAAGAAATCGAGTTTTCACAGTCAACTTTATGAACTCATGCACAGTTAAATTCTTCCAGCATTAAAGAAAGATATATATCAATATCGCTCTTTATGGAGTCTAAAAATTTCAGATCCCTTCCTTTACTGGTTTTGAGTTTTAACCAGCTTCCCAAATGTTTAGACCAAAATGACACAGCTAGCCTAAAATATGATTTTGCTGATTATTATTCATACGAAAACCATTTGAATGATCATTCAATAATAATGGACACAAACATTATCCCAGAAAATTCATTCATATATATTGGGATTTTCCATAGAAATTTTGATAGCGAAGCTATCACTTACTCTTTAAAATTCGAAGAATCAAATCAATATCTTTGCCAATCGGGCTGCTCAGGACATGGGTTATGCAAATCTTTTAATAATTGTATATGCGATTCTGGATTTATTGGGAGAAATTGTGGCCAAAAAGGCCCACTTGTACACTTCGATAAAAATAATTCGATAGAAATTCGCAGCAATGAAGTAGGATATTTAGTAGCTGATCTTAGCGATTGTAAATATTATTTAGATGAATATACAAAATTCATTCTTCAATGCAAATGGAGTGGAGAAGTTGGAGCACTTTATATAGGTAATCCCACAAATGAGTAAATTTTATATAGTATATCAGATCTTCCAAACAGAAAAAATCATTTTTTATGGACTTATTTGGATCACTCTGCGCTTCCAACACTTTATAAGCTTACCCTTACAGATTTTTCAAAAACTACAGTCATAGTATCAATTTTTAATACTTTTATTGGCTCAGAAAATAGTATTATTATTGAGTGTCTTTTAATAGAAGACCCACCTGAAACATCTACCTTTTTAAATTTCTTGTTTTTACTATGTTTTATATGGCCATTAATTTTGATAAACTTATTGTTTTATTTGAAATATCGTGATGATATCATTGGGAGAGGAAGTGTTGCTGAAATTAACGGAATTCCTAAAAAAGTTATAAACTCCTTATACCCATGCCAATTTTGAAAAGATATTAAGATGCAATGGGATACAAAAATATGCATCATTTGTATGGATGAATATACTAATCAGTCAAAAGTTAGGCAATTAATATGTGGACATGTTTTTCATAGAAACTGCATAGATGTGTGGTTTAAAAATAGCATAAATTGCTGTGTTTGCAAAAATAATTGCAAGAATGTTGGAGAAAAAATTTTGTCTCAAAGTATTTTAACATAAATAATTTAATGTGATTTAAATTAATAAAAAATGAGAAACTGTTTGCTATCTTACTTTAACTTTGCGAGTTTAATTAAATATTTTTAATTATTAAAAATAAACAAGATGAATAAACTTTTTAATTTTCTTAAGCAACTGATTCTTATATTTGTAGGAAGATAATTATTCCATGCAATTATATACCTTTGGCCCTTTTGCATCAAGCAAGGGCTCGAGTTGAACTGCACAATGAAAAAATTGAGCAATGTTTTTTAGGATGAAAAAAAGCAACAGATATGCCCATTTTAATGATGTGAAAGTCAAAAATCCTTAAATAAAACTTATATTAAGATTAGTTTATATAAAGTGCTAAAAGAAACTAATAAGAATTATATAAGCTAGAGGGTTTAAAGGTGCAATTTTTGAGATGTGGCTATAGACCAGCTACAAACAAAGCTTCGATTTGAAACGCATAAGACTCTCATCAATTATTTAAGCTCTTATTTTTTGGAGGCAAATTATATCTCTTTTTCCAAGCAAAATATAATCAGTGTGTTCTCGAAACAAGGAATTATTTGCCTCTTGAACTGATTTAATGTCTTAAAATAAATTGTAAAGTCATTAAGATATTTAAGTTATCCAAGAAAAGAGAAGCCAAATATCAATTCTATAGGATCCTTCTATTGAAAAGGTCTTTCCTTATTGGTGATTCTAACCCCTAAACTTTGAAAGAGTGGCTGCAGTTAAAAGGTCTTATATAATTATGCTAAAATAAAATCTGTGGAGGGGCAAATGTTAAAATCAAAATTGATTCAATATAACACAACTTTATATTTAGTCGTCATATATTGAAAGTTTAAATACTAAGCCCTAAAGTATAATTTAAAATGAATGCAATTAACGAAACTACATGCCCATCTGACTGCTCTCAATATGGAGCTTACTTAAAGCTTGTAAAATATAGTTGTGCTAAAAACCTTATTCGGGAGGGTTGCGAAACATCACCTTATTCATTTTATTTAGAGAAAATATATGATTGTAGTATTTAGTAATAGAGCTGGCTATTTAAACACAGATTTAAACTCGGGCTATCTTATATAATAAATGAGACAAATAAGGGTTCAGCTGCTAGTCAGTATGTATTTGATTTTTCTAATTTTAAAATTTTCTATATTCTTGAGAATTTGAGAGATCTTTGAAATAAATAATTCTAATTATAATTATAGTAGCACCTTATAGCTATCTTTTATTTAGCCATTTCCAATAATAAGAGCAGCTTGTCAAATTTTCAAAGAATCAACAGCTGCAGTAGGATAAAATTAAAATAATAAAATCCCCAAAAATGCGCTTAAACCTTTTATGCAAAAAAATATGCATTAAACTAAAAATAGAGGTAAAATTTGCTAACGAGTGCAGCCATATTTTTCATTGTAATTGCATTGATAAGTTATAATTAGATCCATTTGAGTCAATTTTATAAGTTTATATATTTAGTAAGATATCCTTCTTCTATTTCACTTTGCATAAACAGCATTATGGCTATTTCAAAACAAATTAAATAAAAATAATTTTATAAATTGGAAGTATATTATGCTGTCTTTAGATTTTTTTAATTTTCAGTCATTGCCAAAGAATTGGTGCATATATTATATAAATTAATGAAATATTCAAGAATATATGGCATCTTGATAATTCAAATTGTGCGATGCATGCTATCGCTTGATATTAATCAGTCCCTTGATATTTCTCAAGATAAATTATTGAATGTTTTAGAATTTAAACCCTCAAGCATACAGGAAAGATATATTTCAATAACACTTACAATAACCAAGTTTAATTATTCGTCAATTCCTTTATTGACTCTTAGTCTTAATAATCCGCCCTTCCTTTCCAAGTCTCCACAACTTTCATCACTAATTTCAAATTTCACCGATTTTTATGCTTATAATAATCAGCTCATTCAGCATACAATTATCTTTGATTACCAAGAAATGGCATTCAGTACTGCATTTTTTATTGGCATTTTATGAGAAAATTATACTGATTCCGCAATTTCTTATAATTTAAAATCTCAGGAGTCTAGCGATTTGATGTGCCCTAATAGATGCTCAGGCATTGGTCATGGAAAATGCACCAATCTTAATAATTGTACTTGCTATTTTCCATATATAGGAAGAGATTGTGGAAATAAAACTTTAGTGGCTAGTTTAAATAAAAATCTTAGTTGACAAGTCGAAAGCTACCAAAGAGGCTATTTAGAAATAAATAACACGCAGCGTAATTGTTATTCAGTGAATAAGAGCAGTATGGTTTTAAAATGCACATGAACAGGAAACGCTGGGATGATTTATCTAGGCTGACCAACTTCGAAGTAATTGATAAGCAGCGAAAAAGATTTGCCAAACAGAAATAATTACATGAAAAAGGTCGACATAAGCGAAAATGAAAGTTCTCTTGAAAAGAAAATTGATTTTTCTGATATATCTAATCAAATTGCATTAATGGCAATATATAATACTCAAGACGACAAAAGCATAACAATTGCTTGCCAATTATATGAATATTCATCATCTTCTTCATCTGCAAAGCTCTCTAAACCAATTATAGTTCTCGTCTGTATTCTCTGTATTTCAAGCTCACTTTTAATCATGCTATCTATTGGCTGTGTTTTGCGTTATCGCTATCTCAAATCAATAAGTTCCCGCATTTCTGAAATAGAAAGCCCTTCAAAAATTCCAACAAACTCAATAAATACCTGATATCCCATCACTGAATTAAAAGATTTTAAACATATTGACGTTCCATTAATGTGTATGATTTGCATTGAAGACTATTCCCCAGACTCAAAGGTGAGAAAATTAAAATGCGGGCATATTTTTCATGCTGCTTGTATTGATGAATGATTTCGGCACAACACTATTTGCTGTTTATGCAAAAGGGTTTGTGATACTCTTGAAGCATCACCTTTAGGTGATTGCTCACCTATAAGAGATGAAAATACAAGAATAAACAACGAATCTTTTAATGGGCTGACTATTGTAGAAATACAGCAATAAATTATTCAATTGTTGATAAAATTAATTAATTATTTAACTCTTTTACCTTCTTTCCACTCACCTTCTTTTCTTTCACCTTTTGGATTATAATAAACACCACTTCCATGCTGTTTTCCATTATACCAATATCCTTCATATTTTCTACCATCTGGCCAAGTAAAAACGCCATATCCTTGTTTTTTATCATCAATATACCCTCCTTTATAGCACCTTCCGTCAGCCCATGAAAAATTCCCGTTTCCATCCATTTTATTTTTTCTTCATTCTCCTACATACTTTCTTCCATCACTCCAGCAATAAGCACCCATTCCATGTATGTTGTTATCAAAAAAATCACCCTCATATGTACTTCCATCAGCCCAGTTAAATTTTCCTTTTCCATGCTTTTTGCCATGTTGGTATTCGCCTTCATATTTAGCATGGTCTGGCCATGTTTCGACTCCATATCCATGCTGCTTATCATCTTGTCATTGTCCTGTATATTTGGCTCCATCTGTATGTGTATAGACTCCATATCCATGAGCTTTATCATCTTTCCATTCCCCTTCATATACATCTCCATCACCATGAATTAGCCTTCCTTTTCCATTTGCTCTATCATGCTTCCAATACCCTTCATATTTGCTTCCATCACATCATACTTGTGTCCCTTTGCCATGCCTCTCTAGATTTTCGCTTCATTCTCCTATATAAACGGCTCCATTTTCTAATTGGACCGGACCTCGCTGAATCTTTTGAATTCCATCTGAATCTTCAGCATCATATGTAAAAGGGCCGAGTTTTCGAGATGCAGCTATTGTGGAAGCGTTAGAGTAGTTTGGGACTTCTCCTTGAATTTCGTGGACAGAAGTACGGGGTTGAGGGGAGTAGCCTGACATCATACGATTTTCAGTTGGGGAGGCTCGGAAATAGTCTTTTGTTAAGCGACGATCTATATAACCACGAATAACTGATTGAATTTTTATTAAATTTTCAATATTTATAGATAACGGAGGTGGAGATATTTGAGGCTTTAGAAAGAAATCAGGGGCAGATTCTTGTTGAGGTTTAGAAAAAATGTTTTCTGATTTTATATTAAATTGAATATCTTCAGCTGTTGTGTCTCGTAAACATGAACAATGTTGACCCATATTTTTATGTTAAATTTTCGAAATTTGATAGGAATGCTATTAAATGGTATTAGATATGAATCCCTTTAAAATATTTTTTTCAAGTTGAAATCTTAATTTTTGGCTATTAATTTATTTATATTTTGAGATTTTACTATTCTATATCTCCAACAAGGATTTTATAAGTGTCAATTGCACTAGGAATACTGCGAGTATTATTTGTATCAACTTCAAGCCTTTCACATTGAGAAAATTCTTGGCAAGATTTTCTTCTTGATTCTACAGGTAATAACTGCCTAAACGTTTTATCATTTTGCATTTCCTTCAGCCTTAACGCTATAGGCTTCCGATGAAACAGCTTAATATCTACGCTATCTTCTTCTTTTTTACCTTCAATTTCTGATCGATTTTCTATATCTTTTTTGCCTTCAATCTTTAAATCTTGTAGTGACAAATTCTTATTCATCTTTTGATTTTTCGCATTAATTGAATGAGGCCGAAAATGAGTTTCATTGCTTGCTTGCCCTCTTGGAGTATTTTGGGCTGTTTGGCTTGGCGTATAAAGTCTTGTTACAAGCTCACTTATTTGTTCTGCAGATAACTTAGGGGATTCTGCTTGAGGTTCTTGCTTGACTTCTTTGTGAGCGTTCATGAGTCTTATCCCAGATGCAATTGCATCTTTTAGAGAAAATAACTTTTCGTCACTGCTATCCATGACTGGTTGTGGAGCTTTTGGCTTAATTAGTCTTTCAAATGTCTCAGGATCGGATTCCTTTTTGGTATTTATGCGGCTCTGCATTAGCATGAGCTCATCAATTTCTTTTTGCTCTTGAATCCTCTTAATGTAGTTAATTTTTTCCCACTTTTTTTTCTCAAAATCTTGTAGCCTTTCAACAAGATTGCTGACCTGATCTTTGGATAATTTTATACTTGAAATTTCTTTACTTGCTTCAATATCTGACAATTCTTTTATTTTTTTACGCATTTCGAAGGTTTCTTGCCTACTGGAAGCATCTGCAATGAGACGGCTGAATGTTGCTTCCTTTTGGGTTTTAGGGATTTTCTTTTTGACGAGATGCTTTTCAAATTCTTCTTGCTCTTTTTGTTTAGAAAGCTGCAAAAGCTTTTCTTTAGTCACAACTCTTCGGTTGTTATCTTGTTCCATTCTCTTAAAAAATTCTGTTTCCTTAAATTGAGGAGGGGATTTAGCCTTATAAATCCGATTTTTCTCTATAATATTCCTTCGATTAATATCGAAAATCATTCGATCTAGGACATTCATGTTAGAAGTGTTTATCCCCTTAAGTCATGTATTGACTGATTCTTGAAATGCTTGCTGTTGAAAAATAATTGGCTTAGGTGGAGTTCATGGGGCAGTATCTTCATAATCTTGAGGAGAATCTAGCTTTGTGAACACCCCTTTGGAGCCTGAAACACTCATTGTATGAAATGCTAAAGCATCAATTTGTTCAGTGTATGTAGGCTCTTCACATCTATATTGTTCTTACACTGACATATCATCACGATTTAAATCCATTTTTTATTTATGTAAATCTTTTAAACAGCAGAAAATGAAAAATTATGAGAAAAGGGAAAAAGCGTTTTGAGGAAAACAATAAAATTTTATAATAGCTTTATGTAAGCCTTTTTAGATGATTTTATTAGATGTAGATAGTGAAAATAAAAAGTAGAATTCAAGTATTTTTGGCATTAAAATGATTAAGTATATAATGCTTATGGAATTATATAAAGTTTTATCGGTTAAGATAAGCTTGGATTTTGAATTATGAAGCAATACTCAAAAGATGGCTTACATTAAGATGTAAAGAAACAGAAATCTCAAAGAACTATGGATACTAAAATCCTTTAGATTATTGAAAATAGATAAAAAAGAAAATTAGATTTTAATACAAGACTATTTCGAAAGAATTGATATTTATTCATTAGAATTTTTTTATATTTATAAGCACAGAATAAGTTTTTATGCTTCTTATATGAATTTAATTAATATAAATGTTAATATCTCACAGTTTCTAACAAAAATTGATCATAATTTGTTGAAATAATTGATTTAATGAATAGCCAACATTATGAATCAGATCCGTCGTCTTCTGAAAACACAGCTATTTTATCACTTGCTGATCCTAGATCAAGGAATAACTCAAGATTGCCGACTTTGGCACCACAAAAGCAAGCAATTGAAGAGAATGAGCAGCCTACTGGAGTATTTGGAGACGTAAATATAATATCGAGTGTTTTGAAAACAAGTTTGAAAGATAGCATTCGCTTTTCGAAGAAAGAAGAGACGAAAAAGGATCAGAACTTAGAGGATAAAGCTTGTTGTATAATAATATAGATAAACTAAAAATCGTATGCAAGCAATAATATTGCAGGTGGCAAATTAATAAACAGCAATTGAAGTCATCCACCAAATAGAAAGACAAATTACAAAATTGTTTCTTAAGCAAAGTTAATTTTACTTATTACATAAGTGATACCATTTAATCTCAATTTAATATAAATAGGGCTACCAAATAAATACTGAGCCAAAAGAATTATTTAAATTTTAAGTTGAACAATCATTGCAATTGTAAGATATTTAAACCTTTTATCAACTTAATAAGTTTAAATTATCTAGAATTTAAATATCTGCAAACACAAATTAAAACTTATGATCATTCCATAAAAAGAAAATAGCAGGAGCGCAAGCATAATAATTTTATAATTATAAATCAAAGTTTCTAAGTAAAACTCTAAAAATTGCGATTAAATGTAATAGGCAAAGATTTAAGACCTTTAATTTATACTTGGAATTTATGATTACAATTGCAATAGAAGATAGAAAATATAGACATTCAATGATATTAATATCATATGAAACAATCGATGACTATAATAAGTTGACTTTATTTGATACTTGTTGTGCAATGAAAAGAATTTTCAATGGGAGACCAGAAAAACTTGAACAATGCCACCTTTTGAGTATATAATTTAAATTAATAAATCTTTTTAGTCATTTTTAATTATAAATTATAGAAGAAAGGAGTAATTGCATAGATCAAGGTGCTTAAATAAGCCAAATCCATATAAATGTAATAGATATTATAAACAAAAATAATTTGAGCAATTTTTTTAAAAAATGTATTTTTAAGTTGATTAATTTAACCCCTTCTTATAATTAGAAATGTTAGCAAAGCTTATTTATGGTGATGCTGATCTTTATTTAGAAATCCATGAGGAAGTAAGAGAAGCAGCACTAAAACAGCTTTTCCAGATAAAATCTGATCTTAAAAAATATAAACCAAAAATTATTAAAGAAGAGCTGTCTTTAATTAAGCAGATCCAAAGTATAGCACAAAAAACACTTGAATTACTAAAATTTCAAGACAAAAGGCTAAATGAAATGATTTTAAAAGTGCAAGATTTAAAAATAATCGACAACTCTAAGGAAGTCACCTTTATTGAATCAATGCTTAAATTGTCTCCATCAGATATCTCAAAAATCCAATCTATCAAATCTCCAGATATACATATTAGACACATTGCATCTGGATATATTCAAAAACTATTCGAGTTAGATGAATTATCTGAGGAAAATTTTTTAGCAGATATGTATTATCAAAATGGGGAACACATAATTAAATTTATCCAAACCGCCAGCAATTCCTTTGGTATTTTTGACGCCGAAACTTTAAGTTATGATAAGATAAAGCTGCCAATTGATATCAGCTTTGATCAATATGGAGCAAGTTGCTTGCTACCTGATGGAAATTTTTTTTATAATAATCTTGGAACAACGGTTTTAATAGATAAAGAAAACACTGTAAAACATATACCTATGTGCATATCAAGAAATTTAAATGCTTGCGCAATTTACAAGGATGGTGAGATATATGTATTTGGTGGATCGTTCAATACTTCTGCTAAATATAGCATTGCTAAAAATAGATGGACTCCACTTGCAAAGTTACCAAAAGACATTGGAGAGCATGCTTCAGCTTTCATTTTTAAGAATTATATTTTAATAGGATCTACAAAAACAAGCAAAATTTATTATTACGATATAAATTTAGATAGTTGCAGTGAATTTTTATTCCCAAATATCACATCTTGAATCCCTAAAATATTCTTTGTTGTCAATGAAACCTTATATTTTCTTGATTTTTCAAATTTGCAGTATAAAATATCTGAAAATTTGGTAACGTGAAAAGAGATAGAAGATCACTCCTTTTCGTCATATAATATTGCGCCTATGCTGGGCTCTCCAATTATCTATAACCAAAAGTTTTATTATGCAAACTATCGCGCTATTTTAACATTTGATTTAAAAAAGAAGAGAATAGAGGAATTAATGAAAATATTTAATTAATTAGTAATAATTGAGAAATAAATAGTCAGACTAATCCTGGCACGCTACATGCAAATAGCTTTCTTCTCTTAACTTTTTGGCTACAAATAACAATCAGAATTATTCCTTTCATCAGTCCTGAAGTTTCAAAGGCTGCGTTAAATTTTATTTTAGACATTAATTGATAAAAAGATATATATTCAAATAGCTACTTACTATTTAGTGAGAGACTATTCATTAAATAAAAATATAATTTAAAATTTTCATGCTATTTTGCTAACCAAATATAGTAGTGCCTAAAATAACTTTGAAATTATTAAAATGTCTGATAAGCAAAAACATTGTTATCTTAAGGATTGTTCAGCTGAACCAATAGTTGTTTGCAATTGTGGAAACGAACCAGTTTTTATTTGTAATAGTCATGCGATTCGTCATTGTGAATTAGAAGGAAAACATCATTATAGCAAGATTTACATAGAAATTCATGAAGAAGTAAGAAAAGCAACTCTAAAGCAGCTTTACAAACTAAAATCTGACCTAAAACACTATAAATCAATAATAATTCAAGAAGAATTGTCCTTGATAAAAGAGATCCATGAAGTTACTCAAAAAACATTAAAGAGCCTAAAAGCTCAAGATCAAAAATTTAATGATTATATATCAAAAGCACTCACTCTTAGAGAAATAGACATCTCTAAGGAAGTAACCTTTATTGAGGCATTACTAAAATTGCCTCAAAAAGACTTGAATAAAATTCAAGCTATTAAATCTCCAGAAATACACATAAATCATATTAATTCTGATGATATCTGACAGTTATTCGATTTAGAAGATATTACTGACCAAAATGTCGAGACAGATTACTCTGAACGTATATTAAAATATATATGGAGCTGCTCAAGCACTACCTTAAGTGTTTTTGACGCAAAAACATTAAAAGAAGAGAAAATAAGTTTGGAGCATCCAAAAGGTGATTATTTTGACCAATATGGAGCAAAGTGCTTACTTCCTGATGGAAGCTTATTTTACGATAATGGCCCAATGACTGTTATTATCAATCCTAAATATCAGGTAAAAATATTGCCAAGCTTTTCACAGCAAAATATAAACGCCTGTGCAATTTATAAAGATGGAGATATATATTTAATTGGAGGAACGTACAATACTTCAGCTAAATTTAATTTGGCAAAGAACAGATGAACTCCTCTTATAAATACGCCTCTTAGTCTAGGAAGTTATACTTTTGGTGTTATTTTTAAAAATAATATTCTGTTAGGGTCTATGTGCTCAGACCAAATACTTTATTATGATATAAAAATAGACTCTTTTAGTCAAATTTTAACTCCGACATTATCAAGCTCAACTTCCAAGGCGTTTTTTGTGAACAATGAAAATGTTTACTTAATTGAATTTTCTCAATTTATTTTTAGAAGTACAGATAGTCTTGCAACATGGGATAATATTGGAAGTTGTTCAATCTTAGCAGGAAACGCTCCTATTATTTCTACTCCAATTATTTATAATCAAAAAATTTATTTTGTGAACTATTATGGAATTTATTTATTTGACTTAAAGAAAAAGAAGATTGAAAAAATAAGTACTCTAGCTTAAAATTCTAATAAGTTTTATTTATATTAGGAATTATTGTTTCATTTTTTTAATTTGCTCTATTTTTTTCCAATAAGTGCATCTTTAAATTCAGATGATAAATAATTGATCATCAATAGAGATCTCTCAGACTTAATCTTAATCAGCCATATGGAAGCTAATTTATAATCAATTCCACTTAACCATTCACTCTGCAGATTGTCAGAGCATGATATCTTGTAGAATTTTGAAAGTGAGCATTGACAATCAATTGGATTTTATAAAACAATATTCAACTTGGTTCTAACAGACTGTTCAAAGCTGTCAGATAAAGTAATTATTATATGTTCTCCAATTAAAAAAAAATTATTTTGCTAATAATCATGAAATTTATTTATTTGATTTAGATAAAAAAATATATAACTTCTTATTTTTTGATTTTCCTTTAATCATATGCTGTCTTCAATGATCTCGACTAGGGGTTGACTTGGCTGAACCGACCATCATATCACCTATGAAATCTCGAGATTTGATCTCCAAAGTCAAAAACTGTACAAGAGCAGCTTAGAATGCTTGAGAAATAGTTAGCCATGATAATTAAATTCTAGTCTGACCAGAACATTTTTTAGTAAGTATTACCCCTATGTTTTGGTCTGTCAAAATTAATCAGCATGGCTGCAGATTCGATAGAAGTCAAAATAATACTAATAAAAAGTGCTTTCAAAAGCAATTTAAGATAAATTAAAATGTCTGGAGAGTTAAATAGCTGCCTTATGGAAAATTGCTCAGCTGAATTAATAGATGCTTCCGATATAGATAAATCTATCCACACAATGAAATACATATGAAACTATAATACTTTGAGCATTTTTGATGCGAAAAACTCACAAGTAGAAAATATAAGCTTGCCAGCAGGTCAGGTGCTTGACAAGCATGGAGCAAAATGTTTACTCCCTGATGGTAGCTTGTTCTATAATAATGGCCTTGAGACTATAATAATTGATTCTGAATATCATATAAAATCCCTACCTCGTCACTCAGAACAAAGTTTAGATGCATGTGCAGTCTATAAAGACGGACAAATCTATCTACTAGGAGGAACTTATAATAATTCAGCTAAATTTAATATTGCTGATAATAAATGAATTCCACTTCCAACTTTACCTATAAGTTTAGGAAGTTATACTTATGGAGCGGCTTTTAGACAATACATTTTGCTAGTATCTATGATCACAAATAAAATAATTTATTATGATACTATTATCGATTCTTATAACGTAAATTTATTGCCGAATTTAAAAAAGATAAGGGCAAAATCATTTTTTGTGATAAACGAGACTGTTTACTTAATTGATTTTTCTCAATATATATATAAAAGTACAGATTATCTTGGAACGTGAAGCATTGTCGCTGAATGCTCAATCTTGGCTGGCAATGCTCCTATTATTTCCACTCCACTTATTTACAATCAAAAAGTTTATTTTGCTAATTATTATGCAATTTATTCATTCAACCTAATGAAAAAGAAAATTAAAAAGCTAATAAATCTCCCAATAATTATGCATCCTAAGCATTTATAATCCATTTGTATTAGTTTAGAGTTTTATACTCAGAGATAATCCAGTACTGCATGCAAGGTTATGGCTCAATCTTGACTTCCCAAATCGCAAATCCTGACTGTTTAATTTCTATTAAATTGCCAAAATTCAATTTGATATACCAAATCAACTATGATGACTTGTCATTTTATTTTTATTTTTCATTTCAAATGAAATTGTCAGGGATTTACAGAGAGAGGAGAGGAGATATCTAGAAGCCACACCTGCTTTCGGGGTACATATTTGTTATATTATATGTTTACAAATCAAATAATTTATTATGATACAGCCACAGACTCTTATCATGAAATTTTGAAAATAAATTTACCAAGTTTAATCTTCATAGCATTTTTTGTTGACAATGAGTATGCAATAGGGATCACTCTCAGAGGATCCTTTAAGTTTTAGATTTCGATGAAATTGTGGGAGAAGTTTAACCGCATGCTAGCAGTTAAAAAATTAGCTTGATTTAGCATTTTTGCTAATCTCAATTAATATAACCTCTTGCTGAAATGCCAAAAGGGCTATAAAGCCAATCTATATTGCGCTAGTGCTATACCTCATTGATTTTTCTCAATTTATATTTAGAATACAGATCATGAAGTTTATTGCAGATCTTAGCCCATAATGCTCCTATTATCTCAACTGAGCTTACATGCAATCTTAAAGTTTATTTACAAATTATGATGGAATTTACTCTTCAGCTTGAAGGAATTTAGATTTGAAAAAATAACAGTCTGCCATATAAGCACATGCTAAAATCAATAACTGTTTTGGGAAATCTTAATAATTATATGAATTTGAATTAATATAAAGAAATAAGGAATAAAAAATTAATTCAGAAGTAATTAAAATAACTAATTAAAGAAAAATAAAAGTCCAGCGGCAATATTTAATATCATCGCACCACTATCATCACTCACCGGAATTGTTGTATTAATTGTCACTGATACCAAAGGAGTTGTAGAAGTATAATCAATACAGCTTGGCCATAGTGGGTAGCTATTACATGCAGTAAAATAGCAATAATAAATTGTTCCTTCGGTCAACCCCGAAACTGTTAATGTCGTATTTACAGTTGCTGTGCTATTTTCACAGTCTGCATAAGCCTCTAAAGAGTTACCATCCAATCCATCTACAACCTGCCAAGCATAAACATTTTTATCTGAAATCACGCTCTCTGTGCAAGAAACGCAAATAAGTCCATCTTGGGTAGAGGTTGCTGTAAATACAGCTGACGTTTCTCCTACAGTTCCATTTACTGGAGTTGCAACCCAACTTGGAATAGTCTCAGTAGTCACGCTGCCTGATGACAAAGTGGGAGAAACTCCTACAAGTTTATATAAATCTGAAGTCAGCTGAATTTCATCAATATTCGCTATAATGTTTGTTGGAGAATAATATGGTTTACTTCGATCATAAAGAACATTATAAGTAAAGGCTGATCTCCCGATGGAGTCAATCAGCATCCTACTTGAGCTTGATATATAAACTTGTCCAGTCAGCCACGCAGGGTTAATTCCCATATTTTTAGCAATTGTCGATTTAATGTTAAAGCCACTGCTTTGTGCCACACTCCCTGCAAATGTAACAGTATAGGTCATAAGTGTAGGAAGAGGAGCTGTTGTGAAGTTATTTGTTACAGGAGTTGTGCTATTAACAACTTCATTAGCAGCATAAGCTGTAAATGTATAATCTGTAGCTCCCATTAGCCAATTCAAATCAATAGTAGCAGCTTGCCCTGCATAAAGAACTTGAGAAGAAGTCCATGGAGTCGCGCAATGCTCTTTATGCTTTCTTCTGAAAAAGGACTGGATGTCAGTGTCTCCTTTATTATAGTCAGGAGCAGTCTCAGTAGACTCATAATCAATGTCTAATTGCTCTTGAATATAATAAGTTTCTGAGGCTCTTGTAACAAGATCTGCAGTCACATCTACGATTTCAGAAAATGATGGGATTACAGATCCTTTGCAGGAAAGACTTCAGTATAGCACAATGTTTTGAGGGCAAGTGGCTGTTATCACTGCTTCAGTGCCACTTTTTACTGCTGATGACAAAGTGACAATTGCCGAAATTGATGAGCTTGATGTTGTAGAAACACTAACAGTTTTAGATGTGGGTTGGGTAAAAGATGCTACATCAGTGCCTGTGAGAGTGAAAGAAAGGGTCGGAGAAGCACTTGTATAAGAGCTGGAGACAGTTAGTTGGAAGTATAAGACGTTGATATCAGGCTTAAATGCAAGAGATGCGGGGGTTATCACAATTAAAGATGTAGATGATCCAAATGAAGGGGTTATGGTCAAATCAGATGCTGGAGAATTTGAAAGGGTAACTGCGATTGGGATGCTTTGGGCTCCAATAATTAAACTAGGAATATCAGCAATCGTAATTTTTGCTGCTGAAAGTGTGCAAACTTCGACCATAATACTTAATGGAGTGCTATATTGATTAGATAATCCAGTCTGTGGGGTTTCATTTACTGCCCAATCAATATAATAAATCCCTACAGCTGTCCCAGTAAGTGCTGAAACTCTGAAATTCAAACTTGAGCACATTTGGTAAATCATCCAATTATAATGAGCTGAAGTATATTTCAATTTCCCACTGTCTGGATAATTAGTATTTGTAGTAGGAGTCAGCTTAAGTGATCTAGACTTTAGTGGCCAGTTGTCATCCAAAGTAATTGTAATATCACTAGTTTGGGTTCCAGGAGCAACTTGAATTTTCCCATTTTTACTTGCTGGATCATAAGAACCGATTATGGCTGAGATGGTACTTAAAGAGTACCCTAGATAAGCTGAATTCAGAATTCCATAGCTTTTAGCAGAAATTGCTGTGCTGGTTGCACTGATAGCTGAAACAACAAATCTACTAGTCCAATAATTATAGTTCCCATAAGTCGAAGTAAAAATATTATCCCATCCTGCGTCTGATCTATCTATTCCCCATTGAGGGTTATTAATTGAAGATAAAGAAATTTGAACTCTTGAAGTGCTGGCAAAGGCTTGACTAGTGCCACTAGGAATTGTAAGGATAACCTGCTGTCCGCTTACTGCACAAGATGTAGCATTAATCCATGATAAAGCTTTAGTATAGTCAGTTCCTGCACTATTAGACTCATCATAATAAGAAGTAGAGCAAGCTGTAGAGGTTCCAATGTATAATTGCAAATTAAATTGCTCAGGGAAAGTGATCACAAACTTGGTATCATTTGTATAAGTAGCTGAAGCAACGTAGAAATCAAAGGTATATTTTGATGAGATTACAAGTTGACTGGAACTTGATAGAACGTCTTTCAAAATTATTGAGCTTGGAGAAATTGAAGTTGTAGTAACACTCTTTGTTGAGGTAAAATAAGCTTTTACAGTCCCTGCTGAAGCATAATGGTATATATTGAAATACCCAGTTGGGCCAGCTGCTGGATTTCTTACACCTTGAACTGTAAGATCAAGGGTAGCAGAAGCAGCTGATGTCTTAGAAATTCCATTTATAAGGAGATACCAGTGGTCAGTAGCACAGGAAACACTTCCAAGAGCAGTGGAATTGCAGCTCAACAGCCAAGTATTCGGCAAGCAATCAGAATATGCATTAATTGCATCTCCAATATATGGATCAAAATTTCTAGGAAATTGTATCACAAAGTAATCTCCGCTAGCCACATCTGCAGCACTAGAAAATGAAAACACATAAGTGGCAGCTTCAGCTGCATTCGTTATGTCACTAATGCTTATTGAAGAAATCGCAATAAGTGTGCTAACTCCTGCATTAACTGTAAACGAAGTTCCTGGGTTCGCATCACTTGTAATAGTTGTGCTTTGCCAAGACGTGGTTATTTGCCAGCCAGAACTTGTCGCTCCTACTGTTGAAGGCAAACTTAATGCAGCGTCCAGGTAAATTTGAACACTTATGCCTGCTGCCAAATCTTTAGTGGTTGTAATTTCTAGTTTTGAGTTAGAAATTATTGCGCATGACTTATAGTCAATACTTGCCCAACAGTAGTCTTTGATGTCTCCAGTTGTACGAGACCATGAAGCAAATCCTGGATTAATATCAATAAGACTACCAGCTGGAAGTGCCTTTGTGAGTGAAAAAGTCAAAGAAATATCAACTCCTGCAGCTCCCGCGAAGTTAGGATATGCAGCAGCTGTTATACTTGATGAGCTTCCAGCAGCTCCTGAAGCAGTTAAAACTATATTTTGGGTTAAGCCCGTCCCTGTATCGATATAATTGCTTTTTGAGTCTTGGGTTAAAACTGTTGTGAAACATTGGTAATTTCCAGCTGATAATGGAGGAAGGACTTGTGGAATTACGATATTTATAGTGCCAGCTGGAATTGCAGCAAATTTAGTTATTGTGAGCATAGATGATGCAATGCTGCAGGTCACTTTATTTGTTGAGTCCATATCAGAAAGTCCTGAAGCTGTACAAGTTGATGAATAATATGACCAAGATGAGCTTAATATAAGAATGATTTTTCCACCGGCAGGGATAGGATTTGCAGTTACCAACGAAAGTGCCATTGAGATACTTACAGAGTCTGGACCAGCTGCATATGTAGCAGAAGGGGTGCAAGTAACAGTTCCTATTGATCCCAAATTGACTACACCAGAGAGATGGGTAGCATCAGATATAGAGCAAGATCCACCAACTCCTGCAGAAGTCACCGCAAACAAGTTGAAATAAACAGTATTTGAAGAAGGAGATGACCCAGCATATGCAGGCGCCACAACTCCTGCAACAGACATCGCTACATTTGTGCCGCTTGTAAATGCAAAGGTAGAGCTTGTGCTTATTCCAACTATAAACCCACCTTTTGAATATCCATTGCTATTAGAAGCATAATAAGTTAACGTTGGCATAGCACTTGCCACTGAAATTGAAGGTGAGGATAAAGTAAATCCTACAGGTAGCCCAATCCCAATATATGTATTTGAAGTAGTCGAAGATGCTGCTTTTGCTGTAATAGCTAAGCTAGATGAGCTTGAGATTCCCCAGCTGCTTGTTTGTGACCCAGAAGTCAATGCAGTTGTTCCAGAAGTCATAGACGTTATTTGGGTAATTTTGCTCATATAAAGTGCATTTTTGAGACTGGAATCTGAAGAAGTGGTATAGTAAAGATAAGAAGTGCTGTCAAAGGTGGTTGCCCCAGAAATCACTCCCATTGCCAAAAATGTATTGATGGTGGTCGAGGTGGTTACACTCCCTAGGCCTGTAATTCTGATTGTGGTTGGATTTGAAATCGAGTATAATGTTGCAGATACAGATGTTCCAGCTGATGATTGCAGAGGAATAGAGTCTCCTGCGTTTAAGCCAGTCCCAAGATCTCCTCCATTAGCAATCTGGATCTCCAAAACATAGCTGGCAGACCCAAAATCAATAGTCATTATTTTACCTGTAAAAACACTTAAAAGAGGAATGCCAGGTGCATTATTGTCCTTGCATAGTGGCTTAGCATAGATCCCAGATCCTGCATAGTCTTTAGTGAGTACTGAATAAACTGAGCTACCAATTTCTTTAGAACTGCCTGTAGTTGACGTTGCATAGCATTCATAGAACGTCCCTAAATTCGAAGAAACATAAGGCAATGCAGTCATTCCTCCTCCAAACGCAAAAATAAAATAATAAGATGCTGTTGGAGCTGTTGTAAAGGCTACAGTTATGGTACTCCCTGAAACTGTATAAGTGCCTTTAAGTGAAGACCCAGATAAAGCTGTGGCGCTACCAGAAAGAGCACTATTTAATTCATATGCAGAAAATCCTGAGCCTATATAAGGCTGAGTTAATGAGAGTGCTGAAGTAGACATTTGAAGAGTAATTGTTAAAGCTGTCGAAGTAGTTCATGTAGCAGCTGGCTTAAATGCCCAGAATAAGTCATGAGTAGCGTCAGCTCCATATAAAAAACCAGTTGAGTATGTCCCAGAATTGGCCAAAGCTGGGTACTTTGTATTGGTTGTATCTGAAGCGTCTCCCATTGCATGGAATTTATAATAATTATAAGCTAAATTGGCACTGCTAAAAGTCCAAGAAGGCAAATTAGCAGAATAATCAATATTATATGATCCATTACTAGTAGTAATCGATGCAATTTTAGGGCCCGAGCTAAAAGTAACCAATAAGGCAATCGTTATTCCCCCACTTTTTTTAACATTTGCAAAATTAAGAGTTACTTGAGTGCTGCTATTAACAGTGCAAGAAGCCCCAGATATAGCAGGTGTTATATAGCATTGGCTTCCTGAGCCTACTGAGTTATCAAGCTCTGCCCACCATTTTCCTGAAATATCCACATTTGAGAAAACAATAACAGCGGTTCCACCTGCAGGAATATCATGAGTAGTTGTAAATGTCACTTTTGTAAAAATCGTCATTCCTGATACAACATCAGTTGCTGAAATTCCGCTCACAGGGCTTCATGAAGCTGTAATTGAGCCATATGTAGGAGTTGTTGGACCGCTCGGGGCAATATAGCTTGCCATTAAGGTGGAAGTTCCCCATCTCCAAATCTTTAACTTCCAAGTGTTTGAGCTTGATGGTTGCTGATAGCCAGGGTATGTAAAAGTAGATACGCTAAGCTTGATTGATAAAATACTTGATGATAAGTAAACGTCTTGAGAAAGTCCATATATATAAACGCTGTTTGAGCTTGATGATACTGTTTGAGGGCCTGTTGTAGAGCTGCTTTGAGCTGCTAAAGCACAAGGCAAATTATAGTCTTTTGCAGGTCCATATAGAAGATTAGTTGTTCCGGTCACTGTCACAGAAGCACAGGAAACTGATAAAGAAGGCGTAAATGTTGAAGGAGGGACAATTTCAATGATATCATATTTTCATAAGCTTTGGATTATGCTAAATCCAAAATATAAGATATCAGTTGTCCCAACAATTGGACTTGCCACAGAATTCGTTACAATTAGTGTTGATGAAGTAGGGACAGAACTTGTAGTGGCCAGGCAGCCAAAAATGTAATTTGCATCATAAATTTGTCCTGTAGATGATGATCTGGTTATAAGTGCAAAAGGCCCGTAAACATTAGGAGATGATGGTAAAGTTATTGAAGTCGTGCTGAGAGATTGGTCTTGGTTCTGCACGAAGTTTCCTGAAAGATAAAAAGGACCTCCAGATAAGCCAGATGGAAGATCTACTTCTAAGATGCCATTGGAGAGAGTAGTGCTAGGTCTAAAAGTAAAAGTTAAAATAACACTTGATCCTGCATTAGTTTGAGAGACTTGAATTGGGCTGCTTACCCAAGTTTCTTTTGGTCATAAAATTCTGCCAGGATCAAGAGTAGAATCTTTAACCCCTATTGAAATGCAGCCTGCGAGTCCGATTAGAGCTTGAAGAGCTAAAAGGATTTTCATTTGGATTAAATAAAACAGAAATTAAAATAATTAAAATAAAAAGAATTATCATAAACAAAATTCAAAATTATTTAAAGAGATAAAAAACAAATTATTAATAATAATTGAAAAATTTATATCAATGCTGCCAAACTTTTAAATCTGCATTAAAAATATTTAAAAATGATTTGCAAAATAGCAGCTTTCAATAATAAATCGCATTTACATAATTTTCTGCTTATATATACCACTGTTAATATGAAATGCAGTACCCTTAGGTTAAAAGCGCTATAAATGAGCAACTCCTTTCCCTTTAAAAGTGAGCAAGCTTTGTTTGCTCTATCTAAATTTTGCAATAAAAGCAAAATGCTTTTGGATTGCAAAAAAACAATTTACTTATGCTTGCAAAGAAAAATTTAATTTAATTTATAAATTAATACAATAGTAATTTGCTTTTAAAAAATTCATAAAAACATAATTTTTTGAAATAATTAAATTCAAGGAAGTGATTTCAAAGGGTTATAAAATAAACCTCGATATATAATTTAGTGTTTAGTTTCTGTATGAGATAATCATAAGACCCAAAAAAGGAAATTTTCTGTATCCATAAAGTTTCGAATTAGAAGTTGATAAGAAGCACATTATATAATTAATTTGATCAATTAAAGCTATAGCTTGATTTCTTAGACAATAAATAAAATTATAAAACAGAATTATAATTATTTTTAAATTGCATTTTAACCATGTTTAATATAAAATGGCAATGAATAAATACCTTAGCTACTCCACAAGAAGCCATCTTAAATTCAAATTTTACTACTATAGGAAGGAGAGCCAGAAAAATTCAATATAAAAACTCTTTAAAACCATGCATTCCCAACTGTTTATCTTTTTTTGGTATAGTATACAATTTCGTATTCAATGTTTATCCATGGTAATTAGTTTAAAATAGGAGATTATAATTATTTAAGCTATAGGATAAATTAAAATCATATATAGAGAAAGATATTGATCATTTTTATAATTTCGTCAAATAAAGTGCTTGAGCATTAAAATCTATAACCTCAATAGCCAATATATTACTTAAAAAATAGTCTCTAATACCTTCTGCGTTAATCAAAGCGTCTTTCAAGCATATTATTGGCAAGCTTTTTTATCATATTCTCTCTTACTTTCAAAGATGTTACTGTCTCAATTATCTATGAGATTTAAGTTGCTATTTAAATGAATCTTTTTTTAGATAATTTATTTATGTTATCATTAGTAAATTAAGAAAGAGTATTATTATCTCTATAGTTTTTTTTCTCTCTTAATTTTTAAATAGCCATTACTTTTTCAATTCTCTTTTTACTCAAATTAAATGCATAAATTTCACTAGTATAAATATAATAAACCTTTTTGTTCCATTTAATTGTGCAGTTACTAATTGGTAAGACACCTCCTGTAGCTGGGCATGCTCCAATTTTATTTCATTTGTGTAAATCACTACTTTCATATATACTCCTTGAAAATTCAAGTAAAAAAATATTTTTATTTCCCACAAAAACTGGTTTAATAGTTCTCGATAATAATTTTAGCGATGAAATCTCTGAATATGTGTCAATGATAACATCGTAATAAACAATTTCATTAGTATTATATGCAGTTAGTAATATGCAATGATTTCATATGCCGCAATATGTCGTTTGCTCTAAGTTTATTGGTAACTTGAGAAGTGAACTTCACTGGCTTATATATGTGTTGAATTTTGCAGAAATATTTCTTGATCCACCAAATAGATAAATATTTCCATCTAAATAAGCTGAGCATGATGATGCACTCTTTTGATATTTAGGCAAGATTTTGATATGATTTTGAGGACTAATAATTATTGAGTCCCCTCAATCAGAAGCTAAAAATAAATTTCCACCTGGAAGCAAGCATTTAACTTTATAAATGCTGAAATCTTTGATTTTTGGCAAATTAGATTTATATAATTTTGAATTCATTGCATTAAAAGTTTTTAGCTCAGAATGTGAAGCATTTCATATATATTTTAGAACATGCGATTTAGGCTTGTCAGTAGGAATCTGTTCAGGAGGATCTATTTCAAATAAATTAATAATAAGCTTAGGATCAATAGATTTTATTTGCAAATTCGGTGATGACAATGGATTTCTTTCTTTAAGTTCTGTTGCAGACAATTTTAATAAAGATTCAATAAGAGTCAACTTCTGCAAATTATTTATTTGTGTAGTTTTTCAAATCACTGATATAGCTTCGTTTAAAATTTTATCAAAAACTTTCAGTTCTTTTATTGCATTTTCTGATACTTTTTGAATTTGCTTGATTAATGATAATTCTTCATGAATTATTTTGTATTTAAAATCATTAAGTTCTGATTTTAGCTTCAAAATGAATTTAAAGAGAGATTTTTTTGAATCATCATGAACTTCTGAATATATTTTAGTTTTTCTATGCTTTCCTACAAGCACTTTGTGATTTTGCAAGTGATGAGTGCACATAAATACAGGAGGAATTTTGCATGTACAAAAGAATTGAGGCTTTTCTGCACAACTTGCAACAAAACAATGCTTACTAGACATTTATTAACTAAGTATGAACAAAGTCCAATAATAGTTCAACTTCGCAAATCATCATTATTTTCATATATAAAATGCGAAAATTCAAATAAAAATATATTTTCTTCTCCAACAAAAACTGCTTTAGCATTGCCAGATAACAACTGCAGTGACGAGACCTCAGAATAAGAATCTATTATTGTATCATAATAGATTAGCTTGTCTAAGTAGAATGACGTTAATAAGATGCAGTCTTTATATAAGGCACAAGTAGGGTCGCTACCAATCCAAAAAGTGGTAAGTTGGCTTCATCTGTTTTTATCCATAATAAATTTTGAAGGGTAATTGCAGTGTCCACCAAATAAAAAAATCTCTTGATCTTTATAAATAGCACATGATTTTCAATTTTGATGCCATTTAGGTATTGGATTTATGCGATTGTGAGAATCTATTATAAAGGATATTCCATTATTACTGTAAAATATATTTCCATCTGGAAGTAAGCATTTTGCACCTAGCTCAAAATTTATTGGACCCTCGAAAAAATTTATTTTTTTGATTTTTAAATGCTTTATATCAATAAAATATAAATCAGATTTTGGATAGTTATGTAAATATTTTATGATTGGTATGAGTTTTTTTTCATGAAAAGTACTATCTAAATTATCCAATTCAAATAAACTGCTAAGCAGACTATAATTGATTGTATTTATATATAACTTAGGTTGAGGAATTTTATCTGCGTTTTTAATTTCTTTAGCTGATGTATTTAATAGTTCTTCAATTAAATTTAGATGCTTAGAGTTGCTAAGTTCTTTCTGATTGCAAATGTTGAGAATCATATCATTTATATTTTGCTCATAAATTTTTAGCTCATTTAAAGCTTTTATTAATGATTTATGGATTTCATTGACTAAATTTGACTCTTCTTGAATTATCCTTATTTTGCATTCAATTGCTTTAGATTTTAATTCCAAGAACGACTTTAACACAGCTTGTTTTGTTTCTTCTTTGATTTTTTGATTTATGCTCAATAAATTATGTTTTCCAATTAGCAAATAATGATGATTTTTATGTTTCTGACAAATTAAAATTGGATTTGTTTCACAGTGGCAAGCAAAAACAGCTTCAGCTTGACAAAATGGAACAAAACAGCAATTTCTAAACATTTATTTATTAAATGTGCTTTCCCAATCCTCCATCAATAGCTTTGATAATAATAATTAATATAAGAGATATTGCAATAATTAACTCATGCATAATTATAATGCGTCTCAATAGGTAATTCCTCGGGTTTAGCGAAATTTTATATCTGAGGTAAATTCTAAGAAGGAGATGGCGGAATTTACCCGGGGTTGAAAAAAAGCCAAAACAAGAGGAAAAGCCTCACCGATTGGGAGCACGACGGAATAAATTCCGGATTTTTTATCAATTGGATTTTCTTATTCATTATCGTCATAACTATCATAATAAAAATTGTCCTAGTCACTTTTGGCGGAGAGCTAGTCAGATGTTCCCCATTACCCTAGAGCAGCACGAAATTTGCATTGCTATAGGCTTTGGATGACTCTTATTAAGACTTTTAGTTAAATTGATGCCAACTACACCATTAAAATGCTTCAAGATTTCTGATGAGCCACTTGCAAGTGCTGAAGCACACAAGGGAGTCACAGAAATTTTAAGAAGAAAAATTGCTAGGAAGATTCAGGCTGAAAACCTAGTTATTTGTAGATAAATAAGCTTTGTTAATCTTTATCTTCTTCATACATTTGCAGGAAGGGATCCTAGTTGCATAAAGGCAGCTGCCAAGGCCTAGATATGTGATAAGTTGTGTTTGCTCGGGGAGACAGGTAAGAAGGTATGAGCATTTTTTACAAAATTTTCGTTTAAATTTGGATCTCTATATGGTACATTAGCTTAGGATGAGCTTTTCTGATAAAATCTCCTTTCTTTAATATAGAATTGAGCAATTATTGAGCTTCTATTGAAAATTTCAACAGCATCATGAAATAGAAAACTAATTCTTCCTTTAAATAGGAATAAATAATCAAATTGCTATCTAAAAGTTAAGCAAAACACCTGTAAAAATTTAAATCAAATTTCCAGGACTTTATTTTGTCAATTATTAAGCTCTCTATATCGAAAATTTGAAAATTAGAGCCTGTTTCTTCTGCATTATCTTTATAAAACAACTTAATCACATGCTTATCGCTAAATTTCTTCTCAAAATTATTATCAATGTTATCAATTTCAAATAAATGGCTAAACGATGCAGGTTTGAATCTATTTACATTCAATTTAGGTTGTTAAAAAATATTTCTCTACATTTTATGTCTATGCATGAGAATCTAATAGAGTTTCTATTCAACTTAAAGGCTTTGATTTATCTAAGGCATTTAATTTAGAAATATTCAATATCATTTTTTGGGCTGCCTTGAAAATAAGCAAATGGGTCTGAAAACTATATAGTCCGAACACTATTAGATCTTTTACTATTGAAAAGCAGCTCTTGTCTTAGGAAAATTTTGCCTAAAGATCTTTTACAATAGATAAAATTAAAAAATTACTTACAATTTCTTTTTTAAATTATTAGCAATTATTTTTAATATATTTTAACAGAAAATAAGCCATAGAAAAACTTAAGTACTCCAAAATAATATATATCCAAAATTGATATTCATTTTAAAGCATCAGCATAGATGGATTAAAATAATAAGATTATTTATTTAAGAGGAACAACGACATCTAATTTTTTTTGCTTAAGGTTAAATGAGTAAATACAAAAATAATCTGCGAAATAATATTTCCCTTGATAATAAATATGATGACTAATAACATGTTCATAAGCCTGAAGTAGTGGACATTTTCCCAAATTTTCTCAATTAATAAGATCCCCTTTGTTTTCATAAATCAGCTTAGAAAATGTGAGCAGGAAAATCTTTTCTTTTCTTACAAAAAATGCTTTAGATGTTTCTCCTATTGAAGTTATGGAAATTGTGGAATAAGAATTAATGTCTAGATCAAAAATCAATATCTTTTTTGATTGCATGCCTCCAATCAATATATAATTCTTGAATAACGCACAAGTTGTAGCATCAAATAAATGCATTGGAAATCGAGGAAGCAGTATTCATTTATTTCGCTTTAAGTCATATTTTTCAGAATTGAACTTTCTGCCTCCAAACAAAAATACACACCCATTACCATAAATTGACCCTGAATATTGGGCGCTTCTAAAAAAAGGAATGCGTTTTATTTTATTTAGAGGGTCAATTATAAATGAAACATAAGAATCATTGTAATAAAATAAACTACCATCAGGTAGTAAGCATTGAGCTCCGCCCTTATCAAGAAACTCAGAGATTTGAATTTCATTTTTCGTTATATCAAAATTTTTTACATCAAATATATTTAGATCTCAACTTTTTACAAATTTAAGCAGGCTAGTTGATATTTCGGAATAATCTCCATAACAGAAATTTGGTGAGAATGGCTCTAAATTAATTGACTTTTTAATTAAAGAAGAATCAATGCTATGCATTATCAGCCTTGGAGATCTAATTGCACTCGGTCCTCATACGTATTTTTTCGATTTTAAAAGAAGGGACTCAATAAAAGATGGAGATTTGGTATTGTCAATTTGCTTTAATTGGTTTATTGCTGACAAAATTTCGTTTACTTTATTATGGTAATCATTGAGCTTTTTTAAAACTTTTTTTGCGACTTCGGAAATTTTATTTATAAAAGTTGATTCTTCCTCTATAATTTTCATTTTGTATTGTTTTAAATCAGAGTTTATTTTATAGAAAATTTTTAAAGTCGATTTTCTTGTTTGCTCTGAAATTTCGGAATAAAGGGTATAAAAATGCTTGCCTTCTAGTTTAAGATGATTTTCTGCATGCTTGTGACAAATAAAGATTTGTCCTGATCTACAATTGCAAACTATACTTGGATAATTGAGACAATTCTCAATATAGCAAAATCCCTTAGGCATTTATTAATTATAACTTATAAATCTAATAAATCAATGCTTTTGAAAATTTATTTCTAGCAGGAGGCCTTATAAGTGCAATATTTTAACTTGAAGAATGTTGCTTCTTTTAGACTTCGATGGGTAAATTTTTAAATTTAAAAAAGCGAAATGAATTAACGGCTGTGGCGTAAATAATAACTCATGTGAGTTTCCTATTATTGGGCTTTGATTTCCGGATAAAGCACTCACTATTAGTGCAGAACTAGATGCAATTTTTTAAAAATTTGATAATTTGAAGAAGATCTTGTAACTAAGCCAAATGGTCAATATAAAGCAAGCCATGCCAGGGATGTGAGTAAAAACGTAAAACTTTTGTCCTCATCTGCTGAAAGGGTCATGGAGAGATAGACAGGACCTGTTATCCCTGGGGGAAAAGTCATTTCTATGTATCCATTTTCAATAGAAGTACTCACTCTAAATCAAACTGTAACAGTTGTTGTTATGCCTCCATTAGTTCGATCAAGCTCAAAAGGAGAGCTGTGTCAAGATTCTTGAGATCATAAAATCTACCAGGATTAAGTTCCTGTTTGAGAGCCTTTTAGTAAGCTTACTACCAGTTTCAGAAGAAATACATATATAATCACTCTTTTTATTTTAAATATAGAGTAATACTATTTAAAGATTAATTAAAAAGTGATATTACTTTATTTATTCTTATAATTATGAAAACTTCAAAATGTAAATTTATCTTATGCACATATTAAGGTTACCAATTGAAATAGCAAATAATACTAATATTTATTATTTAGATCATTGATCATTATCATTTCTCATAATACCTTGAAAAGGAGAAGTTGATTTATTAATTTGATCAGAATAATGATGATTCATCTTTTTTCAACTATTGTTTAAAAATATAAAAATAGTCTCGTAAAAAGAGCTATTTAATATATAGTTCAAATATTTCTTAAAATTTTTATGCAAACAATCCTTCTATAAAAACAATTATATAATTAATAGCTAATTAAAAACCCGTATGAAATTAAATTTTAGAAAGCTCTTAAAAATTTATATATATTGTTTTATCAAGCTTATTATTTTTTCTGATGGTGAAGGTTTTGTTAAATAATCAACCATACCACAGTCGTAACAGGCATTTCTATCTTCATCTGAACTATAGGCAGAATATCCAATAATATTAGGCAATTGATATAGTTTTTTCATTTGGTATAATTTAACTATTTCTCGTGTAGCCTCAAAACCATCCATTTCAGGCATATTACAATCCATAATCACAATAGAATACATGCTACCTTTATTATTGCATTCAATGATTTTATTTAATGCATCTTTCCCATTTCAAGCCTCTGTATAGCTGATGTTATTTTGGCTTAAAATAGAGGCAAGTATCATTCGATTTAGCTCATTATCATCTACAATAAGAACTTTAGAATTTAGTACATTATTGAAATTTCTGTCAAAATAGAAATCATATTTTTCAGCACCCTCATCAATATTCGTAGGAGGCTCTTCATAACTTCGAATTTCAGGTGTATCTTCATAAATATCAATCGCAAAATGAAAGCTTGAGCCTTTGCCAAGTTTGGACTTTGCTTTTATTCCTGATCCACCTAATGATTTTACTAAGAAATTTGAGATTCATAGCCCAAGCCCACTTCCCTGGGAATTTAGAACTGGGTTATAGTTTGTGCTGAATTCAGTGAATAATTTTCTTTTGATTTCTTTATTTATCCCTATTCCAGTGTCTTCTACTTTGCATTCAAGCTTGTTTTCTGAGTTAATTCAAACGCAAATTTCTATGTAGCCTTTTATTGTGAACTTTAAGGCATTACTTAATAAATTCAATAAAATTTGACTGAATCTCACAATATCTGTAAAAACAAATTCAGGAATGTTGGGATCAACTCTATGAATCAGGCTTATATTTTTCTTTTTAGCTTGCATGCTAATCAAATCGCATGCATTGCAAATAGTTTGTCTTATATCAGAACTTGTTTTATTTATAGTAAAAGCTCCCGCAAGCATTTTTGAATAGTCTAGTAAATCATTTATTAGAGAAAGCATCAATTTTGATGAAATTAAGACTAATTTTAATTTTTCTTTTTCACTATCCGGTATCTCAATTAGTGGCTTTTCTATAAGTTCATCTGTAAAAAAAGATATAGCGTTGAGTGGAGTTTTTAACTCATGAGAAACAGATCTTAAAAGAACTGTTTTCATATGATCATCAGCTATAGACTTTTCGAGCTCAATAATTTGATTAATATTCCTTATTGTCAAAAATATAGCTTGATTTCTCTCTCAAATAATATTTTTTGCCTTCCACTCTAGATTAATGTTGTTTATTTGAATCACTCCAAGCGTCACTTCTCCTACCTGAACGTTTTCAAAAATATAATTTATATCATCAATAAGCATATCAGAATGATTAAACTGGGAAATTTTTTTATCAGCACAATATTTACATTTCATAAGTTCTGAAAAAATTTCATCATATCTGCAATTCAAAAATTCTAAAGCTGTAGAGTTATAAAATTCGATTTTTTGGTTTATTGTTATGACTATGATACCATCTGCAAAAGCTTGTGTAATTATTTCAAATCTATTTTTAGAAACCTCAACTTCTTTAGAAAATACAAATCTTTCATAAGAAATTTTGAGGCGGTAATAGTTTCCTATATTACAGACAATAATTACTGCGGCAGCAGCTACAACTGGAGTAATGTCATATGATTTCTTTAGGACCTCAATGTCAACTGAAAGATAATACCACATCAAAATATGCTTTATAAGGAGGAGATTAAAAATTAGTTTGTTTTTAACCATAGGTAGCTGAAATTGAATTGTTGTTACTAAAGAGAAAATTCACCTTAAGCATATATGCTCTCTAGTTTTCATTGAAGGTATATAACAAGTGAGTGTATAAAATTCTAGAAATAAAACAGCAATTGTGCTTTTTGATAAGGCCGATTTACTTTCAAAGTATTTTATCAAGCAAAAGCAAGCTAGATGACTAAATGTTAGAACGAGGGTATTAAAGGCTAAATCAGATGAGTGAATATAAAAAGAATATAAAATTCGAGGAAATACTGATACAGATGACAAAATATAGCTGTAAAAGATGATCAGTTTGTACATGTCTTTAATCTCTTCGTTCCACCATTGCTGCTCTATATTTGACATTAATAATTTTGTAATATTTTAAAAATAAACTAATTTAGAATGAAATGACGATTAAAAATTTGAAAGTTAAATGCAAATAACAAACCAATTTAGAGCTCGAAATATCAAGTTAAGGACTTAAAACTATATTAAAAATGAAATTAATAAATTATTTAGATTATTATTGCATGAGATGGAAATTTCCATCAACATCTAAATTTTATTATTTTTAAAATTTTTTAAATTGAATTCAATATTCACTTTTTCCAGAAAAACTGGACTAAAACTTAAAGATTTTAAATTAAATGAGACATAATAAAATTATTAAGAAATTAATTTAGAAATATATTTTAGTTTAAATAGGGATCTCAATAATATAAAGTACACTTTCATACCAAAATGTGATATTAGTCATCTAAAGATACCGTTTAACTACGTTTATAATATTCTCCGATGACGAAGGCTTAATTAAATAATCCACCATTCCGCATTCAAAGCAGGCATTTCTGTCCTCATCTGAGCTATATGCTGAATAGCCAATAATGCTTGGCATCTCATTTATTTTTCTCATTTGATGCAATTTGATTATTTCTCTTGTTGCCTCAAAACCATCCATTTCGGGCATATTACAATCCATAATTATTGCTGAATACATATATCCTTTGCTATTGGACTCAAGGATTTTATTTAAGGCATCTTTTCCGTTTCAAGCTTCTGCATAGCTAATGCAATTTTGGCTTAAAATTGAGCCAACAATCATTCTATTAAGTTCATTGTCGTCCACGATAAGGATTTTTGATTTTAAAGGAACGTTAAAAGTTTTGTTAAAATAAAAATCCAACCAATCTACTTCTTCATCGGTAGTAAGAACCTCTTCGAAGTTCCTTAATTCTTGAGGATTTTCAAAAGCATCTATGGAGAATTGAAATTGTGATCCTTTTCCTAGCTTCGACTTGACTTTTATCCCTGAGCCGCCTAATGATTTCACTAAGAAATTTGATATTCATAGCCCTAATCCATTCCCTTGAGAATTCAAAACAGGGTCATAATTTGTACTGAATTCTCTGAATAATTTCTTTTGTGCTTCTTTGCTTATACCAACTCCTGTGTCTTCTACTTTGCACTCAAGTTTATTGTCAGAATTAATTCAAACACAAATTTCTATGTACCCTTTGATAGTAAATTTTAATGCATTACTTAGCAGATTCAATAAAATTTGACTGAATCTCACAATATCAGTAAAAACTAATTCAGGGATGTTGGGATCAATTCTGTAAATCAAGCTTATATTTTTCTTTTTAGCTTGCATGCTAATCAAATCGCATGCATTATAAATAGTTTGTCTTATATCAGAGCTCGTTTTATTTATAGAAAAAGCTCCTGCAAGCATTTTTGAGTAGTCCAGTAAATCATTTATTAGAGAAAGCATCAACTTTGATGAAATTAAAACTAATTTTAATTTTTCTTTTTCGCTATCTGGCATTTCTATTAATGGCTTTTCTATAAGCTCATTAGTAAAAAATGATATAGCGTTAAGCGGAGTTTTTAGCTCATGAGAAACTGATCTTAATAGAACTGTTTTCATATGATCATTAGCAATTGAATTTTCTAGTTCAATAATTTGATTGATAGAGGAATCGAAGAAAAGATTCGAGCTAATTACACAAGCACTTACTGATGGAATCTTAGTTATTACTGTAAATAGAACAGTTGAATTTTATAATAGAAATACTCTTGAATTTCTAAACTGCAATCCTCTAGACATTTTCACTGAGCTTGAAAAGTGTAAATATTGTGCGGATAAAAAAATATCCCAATTAAATCAATCTAATTTACTTATTGATGATATAAATTATATATTTGAAAATGCTCAAGAGGGAGAAGTTGCACTAGGTGTTATTCAGCTAAATAATATTAATTTGGAATGGAAAGCAAAAAATATTATTTGAGAAAGAAATCAAGCTATATTTTTGACGATAATAGTTGCCAATATTGCAAACTACAATAATTGCTGTTGCAGCAATTAATGGAGTTATATCATATGACTTTTTTATTACATCAATATCAATTGATAAATAATATCACATCAAAATATGCTTGATAAGTAGCAAATTGAAAATTACTTTATTTTTTACTATAGGGAGTTGAAATTGTGTTGTTAATACCAATGAGAAAATTCATCTTAAGCATAGATGCTCTTTATTACTTATAGATGGGATGTAGCAAGTAAGTGAGTAAATTTCTGCAAAAATAATAGCAGCAATAGTTTTTGATAATGAGGATTTCTTTTCGAAATATTTAATAATCAAAATGCATATTGAATGTATAAAAAATCCGATGAAAATGAATATTCCTAATTCAGATGAGAGGCTATATAAGAAATATAAAAGTCTAGGAAAGAGGGAGACAGAAAATAAAATGTAGCTGTAAAAAATGATGAGTTTGTACATATCTTTGACTTCTTCATCCCACCATTGTTGCTGAATACTTGACATTAATTATTAGCTATTAAAAATGCGATTTAGCTATTCCAATTTTATATTTATACAATAACTATTTTCATCAATGCCCAATAATTCTATCAATTATCATATTGCTATTTACCCTTAAAACAATTATTTTGAAATTTTAGCTTCTCATATTAATATTTATTTAAATCTAAATGCAAATCGAAGCATGCAACGCCCTGCAGAGGCGCCCTGATGATTAAATTAGGCTGGAACTGTGTTTTGCAGGCCAGGCACGTTGAAAATGTGGCAGAAGGATCTGAGTAGCTAACCCCGTAATGGTCGCAAGAGATATAAACCTAAATAAGTTTTAAATCTAAATACGTCAGAATATAATTATATTGAAATTCTGTGGACCAAATGTTTAACTGGATGAATAAAAATATAATTATAAAGTACACGGCAGTTTTTCAAACCCTCTCCTAAAACCTATAAAAATGATGGTAAAGTTGTTTTAGCAAAAGGTAAGTTTTGAATTTTTAAAAATTGGGGTGTTTCAAACTGATTTTTCAAGACCTCAACAACGTTAGAAAATACAAATCTTTCACAAGAAATTTTGAGGTGGTAATAATTTCTTATATTACAGACAATAATTACTAGGGCAGAGGCTACGATTGAAGTGGTGTCATATATTTCTTTAGGACCTCAATGTCAGCTGAAAGGTAATACCAATTCAAAATATGCTTTATGAGGAGGAGATTAAAAATAATTTTTTTTAACTATAGGTAGCTGAAATTTAATTGCTATGACTAAGGAAAAAATTTACAATGGTGAAACGAAGAAATTAAAGATATATGCAAGTTGATTCGCTTTTAAAGTTATATTTTTTTAACTGTATAGCATTTCCTCGAATTTTATATTCTTTTTATATCCTCTCATCTGATTTAGCCTTTAATACTCTCGTACTAATTTTTATTCATCTAGCTTGCTTTTGCTTGATAAAATACTTTGAAAATAAATCGGCCTTATAAAAAGTATAATGCTACTTTATTTTAGAATTTTATATACTTAGTTATATTCCTTCAATTAAACTAGAGAGCATATATACTTGAGGTTGCTCCATATTTGGCATTATTAATTTTGTAATATTTTAAAAATAAACTAATTTAGATTAAATGGCAATTAAAAGTTTGAAAGTTAAATATAAATAATAAATTAATTTAGAGCTTGAGATATAATTTTAAGGACTTAAAGACTATATTAAAAATGAAATTAATAATTTTTTAAATTATTATTGCATGAGATGGAAATTGAAAATTTAATATTTTTAAAAATTTTTTAAGTTGAGAATTTTGCTATATTGTATTCATTTTTACCAAGAAAACTTAAAGATTTTAAATTGAATAATATAGAATAAAATTATTAAGAAATTAATTTAAAATATTTTTTATTTCAAATAGGGATCTCAATAATATAAAGTGTATTTTTATACCAAAATTTTGATATCAGTCATCTAAAGATACCGTTTAACTAAGTTTATGATATTTTCTGATGATGAGGGCTTCATTAAATAATCCACCATTCCGCATTCAAAGCAGGCATTTCTGTCCTCATCTGAACTATATGCTGAATAGCCAATAATGCTTGGCATCTTATTTATTTTTCTCATTTGATGCAATTTGATTATTTCTCTTGTCGCTTCAAAACCATCCATTTCGGGCATATTACAATCCATTATTATTGCTGAGTACATATATCCTTTGCTATTGCACTCAAGAATTTTATTTAAGGCATCTTTTCCGTTTGAGGCTTCAGTATAGCTGATAGAATTTTGGCTTAAAATTGAACCAACAATCATTCTATTAAGCTCATTGTCATCCACGATAAGGATTTTTGAATTTAAAGAAGCGTTAAAAGTTTTGTTAAAGTAAAAATCCAACCAATCTACTTCTTCATCAGTGGTAGGAACTTCTTCGAAGTTCCTTATATCTTGTGGATTTTCAAAAGTATCTATGAAGAATTGAAACTGTGATCCTTTTCCTAGTTTTGACTTGACTTTTATCCCTGAGCCACCTAATGATTTTACTAAGAAATTTGATATTCATAGCCCTAATCCATTCCCTTGAGAATTCAAAACAGGGTCATAATTTGTACTGAATTCTCTGAATAATTTCTTTTGTGCTTCTTTGCTTATACCAACTCCTGTGTCTTCTACTTTGCACTCAAGTTTATTGTCAGAATTAATTCAAACACAAATTTCTATGTACCCTTTGATAGTAAATTTTAATGCATTACTTAGCAGATTCAATAAAATTTGACTGAATCTCACAATATCAGTAAAAACTAATTCAGGGATGTTGGGATCAATTCTGTAAATCAAGCTTATATTTTTCTTTTTAGCTTGCATGCTAATCAAATCGCATGCATTATAAATAGTTTGTCTTATATCAGAGCTAGTTTTATTTATAGAAAATGCTCCTGCAAGCATTTTTGAGTAGTCCAGTAAATCATTTATTAGAGAAAGCATCAACTTTGATGAAATTAAAACTAATTTTAATTTTTCTTTTTCGCTATCTGGCATCTTAACTACTGGTTTTTCTAAAAGTTCATCTGTAAAAAAAGAGATTGCGTTAAGCGGAGTTTTTAGCTCATGTGAAACTGATCTTAATAGAACTGTTTTCATATGATCATTAGCAATTGAATTTTCTAGTTCAATAATTTGATTGATATTCCTTATAGTCAAAAATATAGCTTGATTTCTTTCTCAAATAATATTTTTTGCTTTCCATTCCAAATTAATATTGTTTAACTGAATAACACCTAGTGCAACTTCTCCCTCTTGAGCATTTTCAAATATATAATTTATATCATCAATAAGTAAATTAGATTGATTTAATTGGGATATTTTTTTATCCGCACAATATTTACATTTTTCAAGCTCAGTGAAAATGTCTAGAGGGTTGCAGTTTAGAAATTCAAGAGTATTTCTATTATAAAATTCAACTGTTCTATTTACAGAAATAACTAAGATTCCATCAGTAAGTGCTTGTGTAATTAGCTCGAATCTTTTCTTCGAATCTTCTACTTCTTTGCAAAAAACAAATCTTTCATATGAGATTTTTAGACGATAATAGTTGCCAATATTGCAAACTACAATAATTGCTGTTGCAGCAATTAGTGGAGTTATATCATATGTTTTTTTAATTATATCAATATCAATTGATAAATAATACCACATCAAAATATGCTTGATAAGCAGTAAATTGAAAATTACCTTACTTTTTACTATAGGAAGTTGAAATTGTGTTGTTAATACCAATGAGAAAATTCATCTTAAGCATAGATGTTCTTTATTACTTATAGATGGGAGATAGCAAGTAAGTGAGTAAAGTTCTGTAAACATAATAGCAGCGATAGTTTTGGATAATGAGGATTTCTTTTCAAAATGTTTAATAATCAAAATGCACATCAAATGTACAGAAAATAAAACGATTATGTATATTCCTAATTCAGATGAGAGGCTATATAAGAAATATAAAATCCTAGGAAAGAGGGAGACAGAAATTAGCATATAGCTGTAAAAAATGATCAGTTTGTACATGTCTTTGACTTCTTCATCCCACCATTGCTGCTGAATACTTGACATTAATTATTAGCTATTAAAATGTAATTAGCTTTATCATTTTTATATTAAATACAATAAACTAATTTCATCAACGCCAATGAATCTATCAATTAATATGTATCCTTCAATAAAAAATTTTGAATCTTAGATTTTCATATTAACATTTGTTTTAAATCAAAATCGTCAGAATATAACTATATTGAAATTTTTAAACAAAAAAGATTTTCTGAGTGAATGAAAAAATAATTATAAGTAATTTGGGTTATAATGAATTTTATTTGAAGTTATAAGTTATTTGTTAAAGATAGTTTAATCTAGATTATTGTTATGTTTTTATAAATAGGAAAACATTTAAAAATTCTCTTGTTATGATATTGGATTCTTTTTTAACCTATTTTGAAATATCCGAATTTTGATTATTAATTTTAGCTTGGTCCTTTTTAATTATCATCATTACTAGCGATTAAAAAATGTAAAGATCGAGCGAATTTCTAATATATTACCTTGCAGTTCTGTTGAAGGATTTAATCTCGATGAAGGGTTTTGATCCCTAAAAATAGCTCTTATGGAAATTCATCCTCGATCAAAGATAAAATTGTGCGTACTAACAATTATATCTGATATACATCAAATGGCGTGTGATATCCCTGCTCTCGTGATAGCAGTGACCTATGCATATCCATGTATGGCTTTTTGGAGTCAGGAGATGGTCCGCCAATATTAGGTATACTAGGCAATGGTCCAAGCACAAAACTGATGCTTTGTGACCTAATCCGACGGAAAGTTACTTGCGATTTCTTCTAACCCTAGCAACTAGTTAAGTAAGAATAAAGATTTCAGATAATAGCCAGGATAATGAGCAGATTGGAGGGGAGTAATTATATGGGCGAAGCGATAAATTTGAAATGAGATTTATAGCAAAGATCTATGAGCCAATGAGAAATGCCGCAACAGAGAAGCCAGAAGTTACCAAAGTTGAAAACCACCAATTCTTTGTGCCACCAGAAGGGCTTGTTCGAAACCGTGCAGAAAGCCACCTGTGGAAGTAAGATCTTAAAGACCTAACGCTTAACTAAGTTAAAGATTTATTTCAGTTTATTTTTTGCATTCAACATTGCTCTTTTATTTGATTAGCCTTTTGTAATTCTTAATGTTTTGCTTTCGATTTCGGAATGTTAATAATTTGATTATTGCTTTGCGATTTAATTTCAGGTATCAAAACTTTTAAGTTGTCCTTAATAATAAGGCCATTCTCTTTATCTGTTTCTTTCTCATTTTCAACACTATGAATATTAATTACTTTTTATATAGGAGTTGCTCCTGCATATGATAACTCTCCATGATAATCTTTTTACTTTTTAAATTAATAAAATATAGTTAAAAATAATACAGATAGTTTTTAATTAAATGCAAAAATTTTAAATATAATACCTAAAACTGTTTAATTAAATCCAGACAGTTGATGATGAATCTGGCAATGTCTTCACTTGTTCGACATTTTTATTTGCCAAATCAAACGCATAAACCCCATAATAATTGACAAAATACATTTTCTTTTTATGATGCACTGAATATCCAATAACGGGTGCATTGCCATCAACATTTTCACAATTTCCTACGCTAGTCCAGCTATTAAAATCTCCTTTGCACTCATAAATTTGTTTTGAAAACTCAAGTAGAAAAATTGATTCTTTTCTAACTAAAAATGTTTTAGAAGTCATAGTCCCCAAAATCAAAGGAATTTCACTATAAGAATTATTTATAATATCATAATACACTGCTTTGGTTGAATCTCTGCCTCCAACAAATATAAAATCTTCATATAAAGCACAAGACGAATAAATACCATTTATAGGGAAAGTTGCAAGAGTAATTCACTCAGATGTAGATAAATTATATTTTTGGGAGCATGGTGGACTTCCAGCTAAAATGTACACAAAATCATCAGAATATGCAGAACACCCATTATAGCATTCTGAGTGCATTGTAATTTCTGTAATTTCATTTGATGGAGATATAATAAAGTGGGCTCCGTTACCATAGTAAAATAGGCTTCCATCTGGAAGTAAACATTTTGATCCATATTGATCAAGATTTTGATCAGCTTTAAAGTTTATAAGATCTATCTGATAAGCATTTTGGCTTTCAGCATCAAAATGGCTGAGTTTTTTACTTGAGCAGCTTCACACAAATTTTATGATATTAGTTTTCATTGGAAGGCTATCTTTATAAGCACCTAAACGCTTTTGAGTAAAACCTTGGCATATTTTGTCTAAAGAGTCTAATCTAAAGAGTCTTTCCACAGCATTATGGCTTATTTTATTTAAATACAATTTTGGCAGATTTTTCTCTCTAATTTTGCAAATTTCGTCAGGTTTTATTTTTAACAGCGATTCTGCAAAACATAAAGGCTTCGAATTATTAATTTCATTTATTTGAGAAATTTGTGATATAATCTCTTTGAGCTGCTCATCACACATTTTAATATCATTTAATGCATTTTCAGTTACCTGCTGGATATGAGTAATTAATGAGGACGATTCTTGAAGAATTGTGCTACGAAGCTTTTCAAGTTCGGCTTTTAAATAATAAACGGTTTCAATGGCAGATTTTCTTGACTCTTCATTTATTTTTGTGTAGATTTTGGAGTAATGGTGCAGTCCTTCAGACTCACAATGAGGAATAGCGTGCTCTTCACATATAAAAGTAAAGGAATCTGCACAGTCGCAAAATATTATAGGGACATTTGAACAGCAGGGAGAAAAACAGTTTACCTCAGACATCTTTTATTAGTTATCATATGATTTTTATGGATTAGTGATATTTATAGGGAAAAAGAAGTTAAAATAAGCATTAAAAAATTAAAAACAGTTTAAATTAAAAAGATGCCCAAACCCATAATTTTGTCTTGATATATTTATCATACAAAGATTTTATATAGACTTATCCATAAAATGCTTAATAGTCTCCAATACTTCTTCCTGGCATGGTTCTGCATTTTGATCTACTCCTAACGAATGCCATTGTTTCTGGCTGCTTCTACATGACTTATACAGCTCATTTGCACTTGGCATAATAGCGCTATCGTCTTTATTCCCATGAATTACCAGTATAGGACATCTAATGTTTTTCATTTTTTCAATACTAGGGAACATCTCTCTAGGAAACGTGAATTTATTATCAGAATTTCCTCTGATATTATAATTTAAAGGGCCTTGTAATATTAGGCCACCGACATCTGGGTATTTTTCGGCTAGATGGCAGCTAGGGGCGACACCTATAGATCTTCCATATAGAAAAATTTTGGATCGAGAAGTCCTTAAGCATTCATAAACAAACCAAAACGCTGATTCACAATCTGAGTAGCCAAATTCAGATACTTGAGTTTCCCCATCATTAAAATACGAATATTCATATATGAAAATATTCGCTTTTAACGTTTGCAATAAATTATTTTTTACTCACTCTTCGATTTGGCCGAAATCTTCGTCACATCCATGAGAAATAATTAAAGTCACATTATAACCTTGATTGAAATATTGGGCTTGTATTGTATTTCCGTCAGCTGTCTTTAGGCTTAGTTGGGAGCCTAGCATTTTGGCTTGAGAAGGAGGGATTAACCTAGATTTGGCACAACCCATATTTATCTATTACCTATTTAAAGCTATTTCAAGCATTTTTTCAATATTTTTTACTTTTTCTCTAGGTTTTCCTAATAATTTTCCTTGTGAAATTTCATAAGCATCAATTTTAAGCCAATCTTGAAAAGTCACAAAAGGCTTATTTTCCAAAATTTTGTGTATTTTATCTTCTTTTTGTGTGAAAACTCCTTTATTATAGTCTTTTATGATAGTTTCAGCAGTTTCCTATATATTTTTTACAAATGAGCTCCTCATAGTAGCATCAATTACTCCATATGGCCCAGTTTTAGCCCATCCTGAAACATAAGTATTTTCTGAAATTTTTCCTTCTGTGTTAATTAATATTCCTTCTTTACGATCGTAAGGCAGCTCTCCATCTATGTGAATCCCTTTATATCCAATGCTACGGAATAAAAGGTCACACGGAATTTCTATAGTAGAATCTATAGGTCTTGCTGTTTGTTTATAAGGAATCCCCGTCAAAGTATTTTTCTGCAATGTTAAAACGCCTTGCTCATACCTTATGGGAGACAATAAATACCTAAAATCAATCTTAACTTTTGCATTTGGTTTATGCTCTCTTGGGAAAGAATTAATTAGATCAAATAGCCTTTTTCTTGCCCTGGTATTGGCAAAAAGTTCTTTATCATAATTTGGGTCAATTTCTTTTCTGCTATTTTCATTAAGACTGTCTCTGATTTCATCTTCAAACACTCTTATCGAAATTCCTTGTATATTTGAGAGCATTCTAAGCTCTTTTACCGTCATTGCGCTTTGTATTGCTCCTCTTCTTCCTATAACTTCAATATTTTCTATTTGGCTACTCTTTAGCTCTTCTAGTGCTTTATTAGAAATATCAGTTTTTTCTAAGCGGTCTATAGGGCTTCCCATAATTCTTACTAAATCTATAGCAACATTCCCATTTCCAATAATAGCTACCTTTTTTATTCCTTTCAAACTGAAATCATCACAGCCAGGTAAAGCATTGTATCATTCTACAAAGGACCTTGCAGATTTCGATAAGTGTCCGCCTATTATATCAAGTGATTTATCAGAACTTGACCCATGCGCATAAATTACAGCTGAATAATTTTCTATTAATTGACTATGTGTGATATCAGTTCCCTATATAATTTTTTACAATTTTAATATTTCCAAAAAATCTTACCTGATCTAATTGTCCTAATTGCGAAAATTCAGTAATAACATTTTTTATTTCAGGATGATCTGGAGCTACCCCATATCGAATTAATCCATAAGGTGTAGGGAATTTTTCAAAAATATCAATTTTACAGTTTGGGATGGATTTCAGTAAAGATTTTGCAGTAAAAAATGCAGCTGGGCCAGAGCCTACTAGTGAAAATCTCAGTGCCATTGGAAACTTATTACATATTTATTAATAAAAATATGAGCGTATTAGTCACAGGTGGTCTTGGTTACATAGGCGCTCATATAGTTGTCGAGCTTTCTGCTCATTTTGAGAAAATCCATATTATTGATGATTTGTCAAACACAAATTTATCAGTCCTGGAAAATCTCCAAAAATTGATCCTTGAGGAAAAACTTATTTTTCACCAAGGAGATATAAGAAATCCAGAATTTTTAGACACTGTATTTGCGGAATCTATTGATTCTGTAATACATTTAGCAGCGAAAAAAGCAGTAGGAGAGAGTATGAGTGCTCCTTTATTGTATTATGATGTCAATGTTGTTGGAACATTGAATTTAATAAAAGCTATGAAAAATCACAGAGTGAAAAAATTGATTTTTTCAAGTACTGCTTGTGTATATAAAGAAAAAACTCTCCCACATTCAGAAGACGATATCCTTGAGCCTGAAAATGTATATGGACAGACAAAACTTATTTCAGAAACTATGATAGGTGATTATGCTAAAAGTGATTCAGAGTTTCAGGCTATAATTTTGCGCTATTTTAATGCTGTGGGTGCTCATCCGTCAGGACTGATTGGAGAAGACCCTAGAGGAATCCCAAATAACTTGCTTCCTTATATACAGCGTGTAGCTTTAGGAAGTTTGCCTCAGTTAAATATATTTGGCGACGATTATAATACTCCAGATGGTACTGCAATTAGAGATTATATTCATGTCGTTGATTTGGCTCAAGGTCATATTTCCGCTTTATTAAATTTGACACCTGGTGTAAAAATTTATAACTTAGGCACAGGAAAAGGTTCCAGTGTCAAAGAAGTAGTTGAAGCTTATGAAAAAGCGATAAATAGAGAAATCAATAAAAGTGTTATTGAAAGACGGCCTGGAGATGTTGACGTTTTGCTAGCAAATCCAAGCAAGGCTAATAGAGAGTTAAATTGGAAATCAGAAAAAACGCTTAGCGACATATGCGAAGATGACTGGAGATTTGCTAGAAACTCAAAGACAGTTATTTAATTATATATAAATTATCGTTTCATTAGCGCCAAATCGAACATTCGGAGCTCTTTAATAACTCCTTTAATATGAGTATTGCTTGGTCTGCGCAATTCAGTCATTTTTTTTAAAGGCTCATTTTTCGATAATTTTTTCATGTCATAAATGCTTAAAATTTTGTCAGTCCCGGACTGTCAATCTGGGTCTCTAGTTTGTGGAGAAACTACTGGGATTTCTAATGGAATAAATGTTTTTTCGGCTTCGTTGAATTTTTGTTTTTTGTGATTCATTTGAAGCCATTTGTCATTTAATGCCTCAACTGCTGAGTATCGAGAAAGTGGTGATATATCAGTCAATTTTGATACAAAAGCCACAGCTTCTGGGCTGATACTTCTTCAATATTTATTATAAAATACTATGTGGCATTTTTTATTTTTTTTCAGAATTTCTGCTGCTTTAAGTCCTGAAAAAGGAGCTCTTCCACTCAATCTAAGTTAAAAGTACAATATATACAATATAATCCCAAGGCTGAAAACATCAGCTTTAAAATAATATTTTTGTTGATTTAATATTTCAGGGGCTACATATCCTGGCGATCCGCACACTAAATCAAGCCCTTCTTCACTGGCTTCTTCTGCAAAGCCAAAGTCACATAATTTGAAATTGGTAATCCTATTTTTATTCACTAAAAGAATATTTTCTGGCTTTAAATCTCTATGTACAATGTTTCTTTCTTGCATAAAAACCATTAGTTGTAAAAATTTATTCGCAAATTTAGCAACTTTTCTTTCACTGAATTTACCTCTTTCAAGAATTGTTTTGTAGAGTTCTCCACCTTCAACGTAGTCTAAGACTAGGTGTACGCAATCTTCACTTTCATAGACGCGTAAAATATTTACAATATATGGATGTCTGATTTTTCGAAGAATTTCGATTTCTTTAACTATTCGTTCGAGATAGCTTCGTTTGACCATAGATTTTGTGATGGATTTGATAGCGACTTTTGATCTATTTTCAATACACTCTCCTTCGAAAACGTATCCGAAGTTCCCTTTTCCGACTTCTTTGATGAAAATATAGTCGTCTTCTATATCAATATTAATCATTTGCTGCTGGAGACAAGGCAGTCATTTTGCTAATGAATCTTCGTTATCAACGTAAAAATCCATGCTACCTCGGCTTCCAATTATTTTAAAACCAAATTTTTCGAGTTTTTCTTGAGTTTCTGTGAAAACTTCAAGCCTTTTCCATGATATATTTGTGTACTTTATTACTCTAAGATCTTTGTATGACTGTATAATTTTTACCTTGCAGTAATATAAAAAAGAGTCTTTTAATATAAAATATCTTCTTTTTAGATTACTCTTATGTAAAAAGGTGAGATATCCATGATGGCAGGAACTATTTAAACTAATTTGTTGTCTTTCTGACGCCTTTTTTGATATGTATGCCCAAAAAGTTTCACAGAAATCATCATCTGGCTGATCAAAAATACATGGCATGTTTTATAAATGTCCGCACTGACAAGTAAAAATACAGAAAGTTATGAAGAATAAAGCCGAGAAAGTAATATTTTTTAATATGAATTTCAATTTGATTCCTCAATTACTATAGATTAAAAATTCATCCGGTTTAAAAATCAGTTTTATATAGACTGTTTAAATTTTTTTTTAAGCTGAAATAATAATGATTGATAAAGATATTGATTATTTTAATATCAGTATTTTAGGAAATCTCTATTGCTGGATATAGTTTAATTATGTAAGGCTTGTGAGAATTGATTTATCTTTGCTAACTGTTAATTTTTTTGAGTATCTGTTGACTCTATTGACATAAATGTAATGATAAAGATTTACCTAGTTCGTTTGGCATAAATGTCCGTAGATATATGGGTTACCTTGCTTCAAAAAATAAGGGTATTAATGAGGTTATTAAAATTCTAATAATTGCATGAATAACTAAACCATTATGAATTTAAGACATATCTTATTATCAATAATTATTATTTAGATATTAAATGATTAAATTTAGACAAATTTATATTTCCAGTAATTATTTTTTATTTACGTTATTAAGCTACTTGTGGTTCATATGACTTAAACGTTCCATTCTGAATTGCCTGCACTATTTCCCTCATCCTATTATTTGGAACTAATGAATGCACATACTGTTTAGGTGCTTGGCATTTTGGACATTTATAATCAGGTGGCACTAATTGTGGGGAAATACATTCAAAACAAAATGTTAAATTGCAGCATCTAGTCATAACTGCAACTCTAGGCGGGTTAAAGCATAAATTACAAGAAAGTTCCTCAGGCAGCTTTTTTATGGATTTTTTCATAGCTTCTTTAAAATCTCCATGATCTTCTACACGCCTTGCATATTGTCCAGTGGATAACTCTAGCAATGACTCTTTTTCTTGATCGTTTACACTATGGACGACTTGCAAAAATGTGGTCGGGATTCCTGAGGGCCTTTTCAGCCTTTTTGGATTCAGGTCATAAGCTGTGTTTCCATTTGTAGGGCAAAATTTGATAAAATGGCCTTTTTCTCCACAACGATGGCAAATATAATTTGGGCCAGGCCGCGGCTGCATGATAACACCATTAGTGAGAAGAGGCTGCATCATGATTTGTTTAATCCTGTCTTCTTCTGTTGCCATTTTCTAATTATAATAAATATATTTCTCATTTCTTTCAATTCTTCTTATCAAATTCTTATTTGCAATAAAAAAAACTTTTCTGTATTATACTAAAATAGGGTGCTCAGCGACAACAAGAAAACCTAAAACTCGTGAAATAATCTACTCGAGTTCTCAGGAAAGAAAAATTTTTACAAAACTTGAATACTTATCCAGGCAACATCAAATTCCCTCCACAACTGCTGAGGTTGATCTTATCAAGACAACTTTCATGAATTTACAGCGTGTCGACCCATCATTAAGAAACCGCTGAATGGAAACCATCCATAATGATATTCTTACACCTTTATATTTCGCGAATGTTGAAGAATTTGCATATTCAAACGAAAATCCTTTTGCTCCAAATGAAGACAAGCTTAATTTACTAAGGCTGAAGGATTTTGCAGCTTTTAATTATGAAAAAGCTGAGCTCAGAGAGCTTATGTTGCATATTTTCAGTGATTTTATTGGACTTTTTCATTTAGACATCAAAAAACTCCAGAGATTTATATTTGCAGTATCAGAAAATTACCAAAATAATCCTTTTCACAACTATTTTCATGCAACTTCTGTAACCCAAATGGTTTTTGCAATTGGCGAAAAAGCTGACAAATATGAAAGGTTCCTCACCCCTCTGGATCGCCTTTCTTTGCTTTTGTCTTCTTATGGCCACGATTTAAACCACCCTGGAGTAACAAATGCACTTATGGTGAACTCTCGTCATCCTTTAGCGATTACTTATAATGACGCATCAGTTCTAGAAAATCATCATGCAGCAACTCTTATAAATTTTCTTGAACTAAGTGGATGTGATATATTTTCAGATTTTTCACTACAAGATAAAAATTACTTGAGAAGGATTATCATCCCAACAATTTTAGGGACGGATATGGCTAAACATAAAACTGTAATGAGTGATTATACCAATATTTTTACTACAGGCTATGATAAAAACAATCAAGACCACAGGCAAGCAGTTATGTCTATGGTTCTACATTCGGCTGATGTTGGAAATCCATGCTATAAATTTGAGCTAGCTACTGTATGGTCACTAAGGATTATCCAGGAATTCAATCAGCAGGTGATGCAAGAAGAAACCAGAGGGCTACCTGTAAGTGAATTTTTAAGGATTGGAAATGATATAAGAAAAATTAAGCAAAATCAAATGGGATTTATTGATGTCTTTATTTATCCATTGTGGAAACTGCTAGCATTACACATGCAGGAAGCACAGGAATATGTAGAAGCTATTGAACTTAACAGAAAACTGTGGGAAGAATTAGAGAATTTAGATTAGTTAAAATTTTATATATATAAAGAGCATTGTGGCTAGTTAATCAAAACAATTTTTTCTGATTCAAATAATTATGTTCATAAATAATCAGTTATACCCAAAACCATGGGAAGAGCCAAAAAAAGCCATCCAAATCAAAACTAATGGGTACTTCCACGAGCGCAATGAAATGTGAAACTCTATCCACCATTCATCACCCAAAATCTCAAAACTTTACCTTTCTTCTCAAGAGCAGCCATATAAACCTTTGTCAACTCGTCCGTCTACAGCATCAGCAGTTCCTTATACAACAGCTCGAAAAGAGGTCTATAATGAATTACTTAACCATCGTAAAAGAGAACGTGAAGCTGTAATTTTCAAATTAGAGACAAATTAAAAGTGGCCAAATTTCGATCCCTGAATCTGATATAGAATCAACTAATGCAAGATTTGTTACTTTTAAAAACCCTTCTGCAAACACTTTGCATCACAAATTATCAATTTTTGATAGATATAATGATTTGCCTGTAGAAAAATTGAATTTATTGATTGATCCTAGAATTATAAAAGTTGATGAAGAGGCTGTTGAAAATATACAAATAAAAATTGAGGAACAAAAATTCGCTGAAGAAATGAAAAAAAAATGACATGTCGAAAACCGCATGAAAACCATGAACAATTTTAAAGTACTCAGCCAAAAAAATAAAGAAAAAGAAGAAAAAGCTGGCGTTATTCATATAAAACCAGAATCAGCTCGTCCCTCTTCAAAATGCAGTGAAAGATTGAACCAATTATCGGCCCCAACTGAAAGAAAAATTCCAAAAGTTGATGAGCTGCCTGAATCCCGAGGTCTATTAAATGTGGATTTTCCGGAGGCTATAGCTGCCTATATGAATAAAGGCGGATATATTCCATTAACCACAAGAAGAGCAGAAGCTTTCCCATTGACTGATTTTCAGAAAAAAACCTTAAGTAAGCCAGACTTACAAGAAATAAATTGACGACCAACTACGTCAAGAATGCCTACTCGAGTTCAATCTGCAAGGCCTTCTATCGGATATACAGACAGAGAATTTAGCGAAATTCAAGAAGGAATGCAAGCGCTGAATGAATTTGATAGAAAATTCGGGAGCATGAAAGGGAGGGTCGGCTTTCCACAAATTTATTTGGAGAAGTTTAAGAAAAAAGACCAAAATTAATTAAAAAATAAAATTATTACATAAGATGGGTGAAGAAAGTCAAGTCGATATCATGTTTAAAAAACTTATTGAAAATGATAGTGGAAAGCATGTTTATGTTCCCTCACTAGATCCAGTGGGATTATATAACCATGCTATCAGACAATTTAATTCAAAAATCAATAAAGTAGCTGAAGGTAGTTATGAGAGACTTGACGAAAATTGTTTTTATGCTTTGTGAATGAAAAGGTGGTGAAATCGCTTAAGAGTAGATGAGAGCATATTTTTTTGGATTTTTTCGCTCCTTATTAATGTGGTTGTATCATTTGTGCCTGCTCTCAATATAGTTGTTTGTGCTATATGGATTATCGTCTGGCTGATTTATGAAAGAATAGCAAAAAGACATAAAGAAAATTCAAAATTATGTGAAAATCCGTTTAAATACATGATTTTTGCTCCAGAAGTATGCAGAAGGGCTAAGCTTATAAATGTTTATTTAGATTTGCCATCGAGAAATTTGGGATCTTTTGGGCTAAAAGAATCACAAATTTCTGTATTGCAGAACCGAGCTTTAAGTGGAATGGTAAAGTTTATGGTTTTTAACAATACTTTTAAGTTTGCCTATACAAAATTTGGATTTTTAAGGATTTTTCATATTTTACAAATACTTGCTTCAGGAGCTGCCATCACGGTTGCAAATTTAGTTATATATCCAATGCTAGGGATCTCTGAATTGATATTAATTTAATACTAAATTTACCAAAATATCCAATAATTAATCTTTTATTACAGGCCAGGTTTTATGCAAATTTAATGTCAAAGTAGAAATGTCGAATTTCCATAAAGCTTTGGAGCCCCATATGATAATTTTTCCTTCTTCTTCAAAGTAGCTTCAAGAGTTTAAAGGAAAATAGTCTTCACAGCGAAGAGAGTCTTCCACTACGCCTTCTCCTTCTGTGATAATTGAAATTGAGCAGGCCGGATTATTTTCTATCATCCCTCCTAAAATTACCAATTTATGCTCGGGTGTAAAAAAGCAAGCATGCCCATAAAGATTATTAGGAATTTTTACATCCAAAACGGATCATATCTTTCCAGATAAAACTTCAATTGATGCATAATTTTCTATTTCACAAATTCCGCCAGTCACGTAAAGCTTCCCTTGCATGGACGCAGCAGATGAGTGCATCCTTGGATTATTAAGTGGGGCGATTTCTTCCCAACAGTCATTTGTGTTCAGTTTTTCTACCTCTCTCATTAATTTTCCTTGAAAATTTCCTCCAATTACATATACAGTCCCTTTATGAAAAACCATAAAATGGCCACTTCTAGCATGAATTAATTCTCCTATATAATTTCAGCCATTAGAAGCTTGATACCTAAATGATGGTAAACTTCCTTTGCAAGTGGCAATAATCTGTCCATCAGGCAAAACGCAAACTGCATCAAGCTCTATGTTTTCTGGAAAATTTATATTGTTTTCCTTATCATTTACCATATCATGTAAAAACAATTCATTATTGCCAAGGGTAATTAATGTGAAAGGCTGCTCAAAATAAACTTCTTCACGCAGTGTTTCTATGTAATTTTTCTTTTTATTGTTTGAAAATGTATCATTAAAGCTACAAGAATTGTTGTTGTCGTCTATTGTTGGATATTTTCAGCTTTGAGAATTTAAATCAGCAAGAAATGATGCTGGATCTTCTCTTGAATTTTCACTAAATGATTTTTCTAATAAAGATTCCAAAGTTTCATCAATAATCATGACATCTTGATTAAAAGTTCGAATAAGCCTTTCTGATACATCTTCACTAGAGCTTTCTTCAAAAAAAGAACGACCTCGAGGCACGCGAATGATTATAGGTATTTGTGTCGCATCCAAAGATGTTGCAATGTTATTTATTATAAGAAGGTCTTCAGTGCTTGTATTCCCACTATCAGAAGCATTAAGCCTCTCAATTGATTGCATTTTATTTATGATTAAAGTTTAAGGATTAGCAAGAATCTTCACTAATATGGGGGCTAAAAGAATGAGCTTGGAAATTCAAATTCCCAAGATATTTTCCAATCTAGGTTGAGAAAAGTGTGGAAAGGAAAACAACAAAATTCATATTAATGAATAAAATAATTTATTATAATTAAATTAATTAAAGATTATAAGTCTATATTAGACTTGTAAAAATTTGTATTGCATAAGATTTAAATACATAAAATGGCTTCTTCTTTTTCCTATCAATCAGCCCTCAAAAAAGAATTTTCACACAAAAAGACCATAAGCCAAGTTTTATCATCTATTCCAAATTTTAATGGAGACTATTTAAATGTAAGCTCTCATCAATTGGACGAAATTTCCCCAATTCCTTTGAATTACGCAAAAATCACAAAAATTAATTTATCACACAACAATTTACAAACTTTAGATGGAATTAACCAATTCAAAAATCTCACTCATATAAATATTTCTCATAATTACATACAAAGTCTTACAGAATTTCTTAAAATAAAAAACCCTGATAACTTACTTGTTTTAAATATCCAAGAAAATCCTATATCCCTGCATCCGAATATTTTGCCGCTACTTTTAAGTATTTTTCCACATCTAGTTGAGCTAAATAATATAAAAATTCAGGATTTTATTAAGCAAGACATATTAGACTCGATTTTACTATCAAAAACGCTTATGAAATACTTATATAGGAATGAAAAATTAATTATGAGTTTAGATATTGATATAAAAAGATTAAAAATCAAATATGAGCTATTTAATGCTTTGAAGCATAAAATTGATCCAATTACAGGCCCGTATTGAGAAGACATAAATGCAGCGCATAATAAAGAACTAAAAAAGCTTGAAGGCTTCCCTAAACTTCCGAAATATAATTACAATAAAATTATCAGACCATATATGATTTTAAATTATATAGAAACTGCTAGTAAGGCATTACAAAAAAATGATGATGGCAGTAATTTTGACCAGGATGAATTATTTAGAATTTATAAATGATTATTTTGCGAAATCTTGATTTTAATGGAAAATTCGGGGAAAAATGATTTGCAAGCTTTTCTCGAAAAGAGCGCGAAAGAAATTAATATAAATATAGATGATCAAGAAAGGTTATTTGAGACTGAATTACTGCAGTTTTATCAATTAGGAGTTGTCCTACATAACGCTTATACTAGCAAACAAAATTTAAACTCTGCTCGAATCGATATTTATCCTTTTCCTTTAGAGAATGAAATAAATTTTCTAAATGATCCATCAAGCAGATATTTAAGAGCTCAAAACTTAGCAAGATTTCCTATTTTTGGCTGCAACCAAGATTATTTACGTATTATTTTGACTATAATTAAAAATCAGATTGATACTATAGAAATTTTATATAATGAAAAAGAGCAACTTTTAAGGTTTGATGCAAGCCAATTAGGACTTCCAAGCTTTAGTGATCCACGGATTGTTGGCTATTCCTTAAAAAAAGATAGAAGCAATAAAGATATAACTGAAGAAACTCGATGCTCTCCTATAAATTGTTTTGGAGCTTCCCCAGAGCTTATATCATTAAAAATTCCTATTTCACCGACACTAGGAATTAAAAGTGTCGATTTTGACTTAGGATCAGATAAAGCTTTTTTACACGAAATTGAAGAAGAAATTAGCAGCTATGAAAGAGAATACTATGGAGAAAGCAGAACAAGTCCACAAGGATTTACATTAAATGCACAAAAGAAGCCAAAAGACATTGAAAAACTTTTTGAATTTTATCAAAAAAAAGTTAATAGAAAAAAGATTCAGAAAATGATGAGAAATATATTAAATGCTTGGAAAAGATATGAGGAATTAAAAAGAATAAAGAAACAAAACACTGAAAAAGCAGATTCATTTTATAAAATTTCACAAGAATCTAGATATTTATCATCTTGACGAAAATATTACCAAATGAATAATCATTCGAAAAGATCACTACTAAATAAAGCTTTTAAAGGTTGGCACGAGGTTTGCATTCTTAATCCTAAATATCATAATTCTCTTGCAGACCGCCATTATACCAAAAAACTTTTAAAAAAATCTTTTATTTTCCTTCTATATCATACTCTAAAAAGAAAGACTAATATGGAAAGAGCAGAATCATTTTACTACGGAAAGTTAAAGCTTAATTCGTTTTTTATGCTAAAATCATATGCAAAAAAAAAGCGTAGACAAAGAATAAACTCTTTGGCATCCTCGATTACTGATAATAAGCCTTTAATGGCACATATTATAAATGATTGAGAAGAGAGCCATTCAACTAAACGAAAAAGAGATAAAGAGCAGACAAAAGAAGAAATAAATAAGCTTTTAAAAAGAATTAATAAAAGCGAAAAATGTATTGAAAAGTTATGAAATTTAATGAAAAAGACGAATAAAAATTGCAGATGCGGAGGATTTAAGTGTGAAGTTTGTATTAGTGAAAAAGCTCAAAAAATATCAGAGGAGTTAGATTATTTGTATCAAAACATAAAAACTCAGAAAATTCGAGCATTAATGAAATAATGTTTTCATCATTAATTGCATATTAAAAGATTTTGATAGTCCTTCACTACATAACATGGTATATTTTAGTATAATTATTATGATAAAATTTTTAATAAATTATTATAGGTTTTGAAGATAACTATATACTAAAATTACTAAAATAATACAACTAATTAAAGTTATCTTGCATAATCTTAAACTTTATCCAAAGCTTGATTTAAATCATGAATCAAATCTTCATAATGTTCACATCCTACGGAAAATCTAAGTATATTATTTGGCAATTGATATTCCTCTTGATAATCCCTCGCCAATCATGGGTCATTTATAGTGCTTTTCACTCCTCCCAAGCTTGCATAAACAACATCAATGATTTTCAAATTATAAAAAAAGTTATTCATTTCTTCCTCTCCACCCTTAATTTTCCAGGTAATAACAGCTCCTGCATTCCTCATTTCTCTTTTTACATATTCATAGTTCTGGTGATCAGGAAGTCCTGGATATCTCACAAAATCAACTTTCGGGTGAGATTTTAAAAATAATGCGCATTTCATAGCATTTTTTGCACTTTTTTTCATTCGGAGATGCAAAGTTTTCATTCCTCTAATAGCTAAATAGCAATCAAATGAATTTGGAGAGTCAGCCATCATGCTTTGATATTCATGGATTTTTTGATAAATTTTAAGGTCACTTGTGCAGACGATTCCTTGTAGAACGTCACAGTGGCCGTTTATAAATTTTGTTGCTGAATGGATAACAATATCTGCACCATGCTCTATGGGCTTAATTAAATAAGGGGTTCCTAATGTGTTATCTACAGCTAAAAAAATATTGTGTTGATGAGCAATTTCTGATATTAATTTAATATCAGGAACATTTAGCAATGGATTAGAAAAGGTTTCAAGTCAAATAACCTTTGTGTTTGGTTTGATAGCATTTCGGACATTGTCAATATTAGAAAAATCTATATAGTCAGAAGAAACATTGTCCATAGTGCTGATTAGCTTAGAAAAAGGATATCTCGCACCTATGTAGACATCCACACCCACAATAACATGCATTCCTGGGCAAGCTAATTGAAAAACACTACATATAGCTGCTAAACCAGTCGGAAATGCTATGGCATACTTAGTAGATTCACAAGTCGCTATCAATTTTTCTAAAGATTTAACCGTAGAACTCAAAGGTTTTTCTAAGTCACTAAAGTTATCTGCATGACAATATTCAAATTCAGTTGACAGATAAACTGGCACAGCTAATGCTCCTGTTGAAGGAAATGGAGGCTGCCCAGCATGAATGCAAAGAGTCTCAATCTTTGGATTCTGATCATCATGACCATCTCTATCAATGTGGTTCATTATTATTATTTTATTAAAAATTTTCAATGTGATTTAAAATTATTGTTATAATTCCATCCTATTAATTAGCTAATCTATTTTATTTTTAAAGATTTCGGCAGCTTAAATAAAAAAATTTATAAATTCTAAAGAACATTGAGAAATACCTTAGAGAGCCCATAAACATCGCAATACGTCGCGTGGGCACTCATATCTGCTCACCAGTTGGATGGAAATATTTTTGACAATCTAAAAATCCTTAAACTTGACAAAATGGGGAAAATTGAATTGATCTTGCCAAAATTGTGGCAGATATCAAGGAAGAATTTAGAAAAAATCCAAAGGTAATCTCAGAACTGAAAGACTATGTTAAGCGCAACTTGAAGAAGAGGTATGGAGGAAAGATTAAGCTGTGACGTGATAGGGAACGAAAATTTTATGTATATCGAAAAAAGACGAGAATCAATACTCATGGACAGAGCTTTATATATAAACAACAAAATTTAAATTAAAAAACAAAGAAGATAATAGACCTATAAAGAATATTTAGCAATATTTAATTAATAAACCAGTGTTTTATTTCATTATACCACTCCAAATTCTTCATTCCATTTCGCATAAAATTCAAGTGTGGCTTTTGATACTGAAGGCCTTATAACTTTTAATGCTTCTTTAAAATGCTTCAAACTAATAGGTGGAATTTCTCCTTTACTTAGCTTATCTGGCTTTAGATTTCTTACAGGCCCCATTGCAGCTTCTTTACAAAGTGCAGTCATATCACTTCCTGAATAAAAATTCGTATGCTTTACAATGAAATCTAAATCTTTCGGTGACAATTTTTTCGATAAATTTTCCATCAGTTTCATAACCATCGCATTCCTAGTTTCATTATCAGGCAAGTCTATATAAACTCTTTTAGCAAGCCTTCTCCTTACAGCTTCATCAATTTCTTGCGGCCGATTTGTAGCAGCAATCACAATTACGCGATCATCTGAATTCGAGGAAACCCCGTCCATTTGGACTAAAAACTCCGTTTCAAGTCTTCTTGAAGCTTCATGCTGACTATCTGATCGAGAACCTAAAATTGAGTCTACTTCATCTATAAAAATAACTGAAGGCTGAAGCCGCCTAGCTACGCTGAAAAGGGCTCTGACTAATTTTTCAGCATCTCCAAAATTCTTTGACGTAAGTGTAGCTGAAGAAACGCTAAGAAATGTGGCTTGGCATTGGGAAGCTACAGCTTTAGCAAGCATAGTTTTGCCTGTCCCAGGTGGACCAAAAAGCATGATGCCTTTTGGAGGCGCTCGTAGGCCTGTAAATATATGTGGAAATTGGGAAGGAAGTATAATGGCTTCTCTTAGCATTTCTTTAGCTCTCTCCAGTCCTGCAATATCTTCCCATTTAACGCTGAGCGATCTGTCTACAATTTCTCCTTCTATTGCTCTTTCTAAGTTTGCTAATTCAGGATTTGGGTTAGAATTTCGATTAACCTGCACTGAATTTCTCACTGGAGAAACTATTTGGCCTCTGTTATTGGTAGTTACGGTCCTTCGAATTGGTACCTTTTGCTCTTCAAGAGAGTTATTCACGCCTTTACAATATTCTGCCTTTTCTAGAAGCTGAGAAATATAAATCATAGTTTTGTCCTTTTCAGGCGGTCTCTGAACTTTTGACATTTGAAATAAAAGATCTAAAGCTTGCCTATAAAGCGGCAAAGCTCTTGAAAAGTTTTGCTCATCTAAATAAAATGTACTGTAGAATTGATTTGCGTCTCTTATCAGATCCGGTATCGGCCTAGTTTCCATAATAATTTTATATTAATTCGTTAGCAATAGGATATTGGATAGAGCTGTCTAAAATTTATAATCTATTAAAATCGGGCAAGTTATTATAAATATTACAAGAAAACAAAATAAGCAATTTTTATCAAAAATTGCTTTTTTTTCATTTAAAATTCTTTATTTTCCCATTAGTTTATTCCATAATTTGAATTTAAAATTTTGTAACTATCTATCATTTTTACTTCAAAAAATCAGATCAGTCATCATCCAATTTGAATTGTTTAAAAATTAATAAGCTTTTATTTCAAGTACTCTATTTACGATATATTTATTTCTATAGTAGTATTGCATTTAATAAAGCCCTAAATACTTGAAAAGACGTATTTTTATTATGGAGTAGATGGAGAATTAATGACAAGAAAGAGCGCTCTTCCTTTAAGTTGCGAATGATGCTGAAAAGATTAATAGAGCTGGTGGAGAAAATTATTTAGCGATTTTGAGAATTAGATATTGAGCGATCTCTTCTAGAGCGAGCTAGAGGTGATGGAGTTCGTCTTCTTCTATGATATGAGTTTCTATATTTACTTGAAGCTGCTAATGGTCCGTTATAACTCCCAGGAGTTGGCTCATGTGGTTTGCTTCTTCTAGCTTTTTCCACTCTAATTACCTTACCTTGTAATTCAGTTTTATCTAAATTTTTAATAGCCTCTCCTGCATCTTCAACCTTTTCATATGTAACAAATCCAAACCCTCTTGATTCCTGAGTGAACGGATCCTTAATGATCCTCATATCTTTGATGGTCCCGTACTTACTGAAGATCTCTCTTAATTCATCTTCTTTGGTTTCTATCGAGAGGTTGTTAATGTAGATGTTGTTCCCTGGGTTGGCTTCTGGATGGTCTGGAGGAGGGTTTGAAATCCCGCCACGTCTTGAGCCATGAGGAGATCTATGACGGTGATGGCGTTCATAGCTGTCATAGCGGTCCCTACTATGCCTGTGACCATGACGGTCATAGCTGGGAGATCTCCTATGCCGACGATAACTGCGGGAACTGCTTCTAGAGTAGCTTCTTTTCCTTGGACTTCTCATATTTTTAAGTATTAGTGATGTGTGAAGATATTTAAGTGTGAGTACGAGAATAATGGACAGGAATTAGAAGGGGATAGGAAGGAAATAATGTTGAGCTTGAGTAGAGGAAAGGGGGTTAGAAAATTTTATTGAGATGGAAAATTAAAGCTGGAGGTGACATTTATTGATCCATTAATTTATATGAAGGCGGATTAAGAGGAAATATTGGAATGCAATTATTTAAATAAAGTAAGTTCATTATTATCAAAATTATTTGCAAAAAAATTATATTAATAAAAGCGTTGCTTATGAATTGCAGTTAATTTTTAAAAATTTCAATACAATTGCATTTTATTATTTAAAAATTATAATAAAAAATAATTCATCCTTTATTATAAGCTTTTTATTCTTAAATGCACCTTTGAAAAGCTCCTTCTCCTTCCTTTCACTACTTTTTGTAACAAGTTTCCTCTCTTTTCCCTAGATTTCACAAATGCTGCAGCAACTACTTTGATGATTTCATCATGGTCTTCTTCATCTAAAATTTCTTCTTTTAATATTGCTTCCATCACATCTTCAAGTGTAATCAATCCTGCAGGGACTGTACCATTCATAACAATAGCCATATGACTTTTCCCAGCTAAAAATAGTCCTAATAAATCCATCATTGTGTCATTAATTCTTACTTTTATGGGCTGTTTCATAAGATATGGCTCATCAGCAATGGTTTTTTGATTATCTGCGCACAATAATTTTTTGGTCAATAAAATCCCCATGATTTCATGATTATTTTCTGCTTTAAAAATTGGGATTCTTGAATATCCTTGCTTCATAATTCCTTTTACAGCTTTCCTAGACAGCATTAAGTCACTGCTTACACAATAAGCTTTTTCGAGAGGGATCATGTAATCTTTGACGATTTTTTTATATAAGTCGATAGCGCCATGTATCATACGGATTTGACTGGGAGCAAGCCCATGCCCTTCTTTTACTGGAGACTCAGGCTCAGATTGATGCAAAGCAATCAGTGTTTTTATGTCTTCGTTGTTTAATTTGTGTGCTGAATGATCATTTCCAAAAATTAAATCTAAAAATTTTGATATTGGATACCCTAGTGGGAATAATAAAATTATCAATATTTTTATCACTGGCACCATTCTGCATGCTATTTTTATTTGGTCAGGCCCAGTGCAAAAAGCTTGAGGAATAATTTCTCCAAAAATCACACAGAAAACAATTGATAAAAGCACAGAAATTATTTTGTCAAACATTTCATCTAAAACTAAGGGTAAAGCCTCCATTGCAATAGCATTTGCAAGTAAAAGAGTTACGAGGACTAAATGATGCTGATTAATTAAAGGAATTAGTTGTCTAGCTTGTTGTTTCTCATCTTCTTTTCCAACTTCTAATTTCAAGAGAAGGTCAATTTCATCAATTCCCATAACACCAACTGTGAGACCGGAGACCAAACCTCCGGTCAACACACATATAACTGCCACAAAACTGTTCATGGCATATTGTTCTCAAGTCATTTCTTCTAGCAAATCGTCGTTGTCTATTGGATTTTGTACACTTTCTTTTAGACCATCATAAAGAATAGTTAATAGCGTATAAAACATTATATTAAAATCCACTTGATAAAATTTTGAAAATTTTTAATAATTAAATCTCTTAAAATACAGCCAAAAATAATTGTGCAATTATATGGAATATATTCCTCGATTGTTTTTGGTTGAATCAATAATTATGTTTTAAATAAGAATAAGATTATGTTTTACCTTAATAATAATATTTAAATAAATTTTTTATGAATTGGGATTTAGAATCAAATATCTTTTCCAACTTTAACTTGACAAGTCTTTTATATTATTATTTTAATTAATATTTATTGAAAAATAAGAAGATTTTAACATTTTTTAGGTAAAAATATTTGGAGTTAATTACTTAGTAAAATATGATAATTCTATCAAATTAGCGGGAAATGGAAATAGAGCTCTCTATGGCAGAAACTGAATTTTTCGCTGAAAGCCAACTCATCACAATAGTCCCAAACTTCAGAGAAGACCAAATAATCTTACTATGTGGCCAATTTGGCCCATTTCGCCCCTCAATTCCTTTAGATGTCCCATTATGACTTGCAATTTTTTTAAAAAAGCAGCATAAATGCCAAATTGTCCCTCCTTCTTGAATGGACCTTGAAGTTCTTAGCAATAAAGTTGAGGTCGAGCGTAAAACCGAGGGCTTCGCCGAAATTGATTTTCACTATTTAGAAACTTCATCTATGCTTTTAACCCATGCTCAAGAAGATATAAAACATAAAAGCGTTATAGGAAGACTTATTCAGGATCTATATGATTTAAGGACTGCGAAAATCAGGGATCTCATAAAAGAACTAAAACCAGAAAATTCTAAGCTGAAATTGACAAATATCGCAGCTATTGAGCTGCAGACACTTAGAAGGCTATTGACATGTACATTTGATACTATTTCCCAAATCAATAGAAAGGAAGAGCAAAAAGAGAATGAAAAAGAGAATGAAAATGAGGATGAAAATATCGCTCCACAGTAGAGAAATTTTGTTTATTAAAAATTCTTTAATCTTATTAGCTTGATTTATAATAATTATGGAAGAAAATAAATTTGAAGACGAAAACACTTCTGAAGAAAATTCTGGAAATCCTGAAATCTCCAAAGATGTAGTCGGTGAAGAAAAAGATCTATTTAATAACGGTACTGTCTTTAAAACTATCACAAAAGTTGGCTTTGGCTATGACACCATTGAATATAAAGATGACATAACCATTGATATCACTGTCAAACAAGAAGGAGCAACTGTCTTCCAAGAACCAAACCTGAAGCTTGTAATCGTCCCCGAAAATGTACCTGAAGCTCTCATAGAAATCCTTAAAACAATGAAGCTCAAAGAAGAAGCACAGCTAAAAATCCATAATAAATATTTTCGCGATAATTTTGAAAGGTTTATGCCAAACCCAGTGACTGAGGCTGATTTTTTGGTGGATATAAAAATTATTGATATGAGAAAAGCAGAAGATATGTATCTTGATGGAAGTTTTTATAAGAGAACTATAGAAGAAGGGGCAGGAAAAGACCTACCTAATACAAATGCACATGTGAGGGTTTTATATAAATTAGATATAGAAGGAGTAACTGTACTTACAAATTTTGACCAAGAACCTCTAGAGATCATAATGGATGAAGATGAAGTGCCTTCATTATGGACACATTGCTTAAGACAGATGAAAGAAGGCGACTTGGTCAAGGTTGAATGCAATTTGATGGGACTTCATGCGAATTATCTTAACGATGGCTTGGATAAGAAATATAATTTTGATACTTACGCAAAAGAAAATCAACATTCTGCGGAATTTTATATAAAACTTGTGTCATTTCAAATGGGAAGAACAAACTATAATATGACAACACAGGACAGAGCTGATGAAGCATTGAGAATTAAAGAAGCTGGAAACAAGCTTTTTAAGGTTGGCAGGTATGACCGCGCAGTTGAAAAATATGAAGCTGCAAATACTACGATAGACCCTATAACTGATGATCCACACAAATTTAGACCTGTATTTTTTATATAGATAAGGAACGCTCTATTAGGAAATATCACCCTTTGCAATTTGAAGCTAGAAAAATGGCATGAGGCTGCAGTTAACGCAAATAAAATCCTTGATATGAACCCAGCAGATATTAAAGCACTATATAGAAGAGGCTTAGCTAGAAAAGAGTTGGAAAACCTTGAAGGAGCTTTAGAAGACTTTAAAGAAGCCAAAAGAGTCAGCCAAGAAAAAGGTGATAAAGAGATGGGTGGAGTTGTAGAAAATGAGATAAAAAGAATTAAAGGCATTATGAAGAAAAGCTATAGCCGGGAAAAAGAAATTTACAAAAATCTTTTTAAATAAAAAACAAATTTAATAATTAAAATGGATTTCGCCTTAATAGCGCTTATTTTGACAGAAGTGCTATCATGTTCAGTATATTCGATTTTAGCACCTTTTTTCCCTTCAGAGGCAAATAGCAAAGGAGTAGGAAGTTCCTTAGTAGGACTTATTTTCAGTGGATATCCGATTGCTGCAAGTTTATCATCTTTAATTTTTGCAAAATTTATATCTAAAATAGGAAGACGAAAATTACTTGTATTTGGCTGCGCTTGTGAAGGCTTCGCAATGCTTACGTTTGGATTTATTCCTTATATTAATCGGCAATTATTTATTATTATTTCTACTATAGCGAGATTTGGCCAAGGCCTTGGAGCAGGAGCTAATACAACTGCTACATTTGCAATAGTAGCAGTTACATATCCAGAAAGAATGGAATCAGTTCTTGGCCTGGTTCAGTCGACAGCAGGCATTGGGTTTTTAGCAGGACCTCTGATAGGATCAGCACTCTACTCAATTGGTGGCTTTTCCTTTCTATTTTTTACTTATGGCATTATTTTCTTAATCTTTGTCCCAATCATATATGCAATGCTACCAAGAGATGCAAGATATAATAAAGATAGAGAAGAAATACAGTTATCAGAGCTTATTAAAATTCCGACTGTTGTATATAATGGAATTGTGCAGATTATTTCAATAATGAGCTTAAGTTTTCTTTATCCAACACTGACAAATCATCTTGCATCTTTTGGTGTTAGCACTGCTTTAACTGGAGTCATTTTTTCATTACCATCAGGTGCTTATGCACTGGCTGCTGTTATATTAAGCTATATCAAATGAGAGAAGAAACTTATTATGAGTATTGGGCTGTTTTTTATTTGTATAGCAAATTTTCATGTGGGGCCATGGGAATACTTATTTTATTTACCTCAAAAATTATGGATTGTTATAATGGCAGGAGCATTTTTAGGATTTGGAATTGGTTTATCAAATCTTCCAGTACTTCCTGACATGGTTGAAAATTCTGTAAAAGTCCTTAAGCAATACACTGAAGCCCAAATTTCTGATTCATTATCAGGTTTGCTATGCTTTGCGATATTTTTTGGAGAAATCTGCGGACCACCTTTATCAGGATTTCTTGCAGAGAGCATGGATTTTGGTAATGCTGAAGCAGTAATGGGGTTTGCAGTGCTGTTTTATTTAATCATCTATGTAATTTTTTGGAAAAAACAAAATTCCCTGAAAAGAGATAACTTAAAAGACATGCTTTTTGAGCATGAAATGATATCAACAACTATAAACTAAATATATCCCTAACAAAAATATCTTAATTTTGTATAAAAATGAAATTTTACCTTAGCTTACTTTATTGCCTTCTTCATTTTTGGTTTTTTGTTTAGCAAGAAAATCTTCATAGAATTTCTCGTACATAGAATGTGTATAATAAGTTGAAACTCCTATAGAATAAGTCCCAATTGATAAAGGCACTAAAACTCTTAACACCAAATGCAAGGACGCAGGCCATTTCATAATGCGTGGTGTAACCAGCTTGCTAAATGCCATCACAGTGACTGCATAGGTTCCACAAAAAGGCAAAACTAGAGTTTTTCCCATCAGCTTGTAAGCTTCCACTGTCTGCTCGTCATCGAGTTTATCTAAATTTTGCAAAAGCCACTCAGTCTTTTCCATGATTATTATAATTAAATAAAATTACATTCTTCGAGGTCATTGCTGTTCTCTTTCACAGAGAGGAATATATGATACTGCCAAAGCTTGCCTAATTTTGAGTTTTCCATTCTTTTCTTTGTCAATTATATTTATCTGCTGTGTAGATCCAGGAGGGCCAACTGGAATTACCATTCTTCCATTAACGTCAAGTTGGTCTAAAAGAGCTTGTGGAATCCCATCACTTGCAGCTCCAACATGGATTGCTTTATAAGGAGCATATAATGGATATCCATTACGGCCATCAGCAGTATACATTTCTATTGCGCCATTGCTCAATACTTCGGGATGGGTTTTGCGAATATTTTGTATGGAGTCCTCTACAATTTTATCAATGTGGTCAACACCTATGACTTTACCAGAAAAGCCCATCATTGCAGACATGCAAAGTGTTAAATACCCTGACCCGCTGCCAATATCCAATGCATGAGAATAAGGAGTCAAATAATCTTTCAACCATTCAAGAGCATATGCGTGCATATGTGGGGCTGATATAGTTGCGTAGTATCCTATTGAATGTGGAGAGTCGGAATAAATACTTTCGTCAGCAGATTTGATAAATAAACCCCTATCAATTGAACGCATGGTTTCTGCGACTTGACTTGATTTAATCACTCCATCATTTATCAATTTTTCGACCAAACGATTGTTTCTTGGGTCGATTTGGCTTATCATTCTTTTGATTATTATGTTCATTTTGTTTCCATTATACAAGCAAAAATATTTATTTATTGAAAATAATATTCTATGGATAATATTCTCATTAATTTAAAATTAATGCGTCATCTCCAAGTATCTTTACAACTTTTAATTTTTTCACAACTTTTTCAAGCTCTTCTTGCAAGTTTTCTTCGTTCCATACAGATTTCCCTATTTTGCACTCTAAAGTCTGTTTGCTGCCTGGATCAAAAGCGGTGAGAGTGATCCCATCATGACGCTTTATACCAGAAACTAAAAAGCTTCTATCAGAAATCATCTGCCTTTTTTTGTATATCACTTCTCCTTGGCCTAAAACAAGCGTTTCTTCCCCTGTACTTTTATCAATATAAAGCCGAGCTATTATATCTCGACAAATCCTCTCGATTACTTCTTCTGGAGTATTAGAAGGAATCGATGTTTCTAGCTGTAAGGATAATTTTTTATTTTTCTGATCTACAGTTTCAACTAAAATTCCATCAGAGCTTCCATATAATGATATAGATAATTGGCGCTTATTGATTGAAGAAACTGTTTGAAATAGTAATTTTGGAGGTTCTGATAAATAAAAAGTATTGGTGACGCTAGAATTTATGTTGCGGCTAGATGATAAACTTTGGTTTACAGAGCTTCCACTTCGACTGTATTTTATTTCTTCTCGAGAATTTTTTTTATCATCTTTTTGTCTTGGATTTTGCCCTTTTCGCTTTATCATATCACCCGAAGTTTCTAGCTTTGCCATTTCTGTAGCTTTTTGGTTAAAATACGATATAGCTTGTGACAAATTTTTTTGATTTTTTGAAATATTGGGCAAATTAAGAACTTTTTGAGGCTCAGGCTCTGCTTTAAGAATGGATTGGCTTGAAGTTACGGGGAGATTTGTGCTGGCTACAATATTTCTTTTCTCAAAATACAATTTTCGGAGAATTCCTTGGTCATGAATTCCTATAAATGGAAAAATTTTAGTCTCCAAAAATTTTTTCCTAGTTGTGTCACCGATAGATTTTAATATTTCTGCATCCAAATACATAGCTACCGTCTCTTTTCCACATTCAGCTTCGATTTTTATTCTTTTATTCTGTGCATAAGCATAGATCATATAATTTTTTCCATGAATATTTTTTTTATGCATAGCAATCAGTCCTCCATCTGCACTTTTTATAATTTTTCCTATCAGTTTTCTAGTCCTTCAGCCTCTATAAGCTCTCTGTATTTTTGTTGCCATTAAATTTATATCCATTTTTGGAACATCCATATTTAAATTGATACTATATTCGCCCACTTGTAAACAATTGTCAAGCAGATATTTGCATAAAGGAACCAGCCATTGTGTTGGTATCCCAACTTTTTCAGAAGCTGTTTTTATATCGACTGAAAGCTGTTTCCTTGACAGCGCATCTGATACAGGCGCTACATCAAAAATAATCATTTCTGACTCTTTATTAGCTTTTTGATTATAGCGTTTGTCTAAACCAATATTCACTATACATTTTTTGAAGTTTAAAATCCTCTCTTGTGACATTATCAATTTTTCATCAGAAATACTACAGAATGAGGAAGAGGATTCATCGATTCGACTAGTGCCTCCTCGATTTCTTTGGACTTTGGAGTAAGCGCCACCTCCAAAATATTTGGGCTTGATTAAAACTAATTTTTTGTTCTGGATTTCGATTTCTTTGAAAACATTTTCTGTATCAATATCTCCATATATATTTTTTAGGTCTTCTAATGAGTATGTTTTAGTATACATTCATTGGCTGCTTGCTGGCTTATTTACTGAATAGACTTGGACTATATAATCAGATAAGGTTTGAAAAATACTTACCATGTAATCTTCTCCCCCTATAGTTTTTTTCTTGTTAACTATTAGTTTTTGGGTTGCTTCATTTCGTTTTCTTATCAATAATCTTTTAGCTAGGACAATCCTCATCCATTTTTGGAGCCTTAAGGTTGCAGTTTCTAAGGATAAACCTTCGTCAACGGCGTTTTCAAAATAAGAATAATCTTTATTTTGGACGTTAATGTTCTCATGCCTTTTATAGTTGCGTAAAAACGCTAGTTTTCCATTCGAAATCGCCAAAGAGTCAATTATCATCTTAATATTATTCCATTTGGAAAAACCGAAAATATAATTTCGTGGGTCAATTATTTTTTCCAACAAATTGTCTTGATCCATATCTCTTACTTCTACTAAAATCCCTTTTTTTGTGGAATATACAGTAACCATATATGCAATACCATTAATAAATCTTACACCTCGGCCTAAAATTTTGTTATGATTTTCCCTATAATTTTTCATAGACAGTAATTTTCTCAATTCTCTTGCATTTTTAGATCGTATAAATTTCTGAATTACTATGGCTGCTTTTTCTTCCATAGAAATCAATTTTTTATGTGGAATAAGAGGATTTTCAATCTTTTCAGTTATCTTTTTCACTGAAGGAATTGCTAGAGTATTTACAGTAGGGCAAGGGATTGTCTCAGTTGGTGAAATTTCTGGTAATTTAGGACTCTCAATTTTGCTTGACTTGCTACTTGATGTTGATGCGTTTATATAATTTCTTATTGTAGGTAAACTTATTAAGATAGCTGGAGGAAGTCTTGAACCTTTTTTCTTATTTATATGTAGTTCTGAGTTCTCAAGAGATAATAAATCTGCCATCTTTTCCAAGTTTTTATAGATATCTTTAACATTAATTTCAAGGGTTTCTGCGATTTCTTCTTTGGAAACTGACAAATAAATGTGGATAGGGATAACTTCTTGAAGAGTTGCAGCTTCTATTAGAATTTTTTCTTTTATTTCGCTGCTTTCAATTTCATAAAAAGTGACTTGATAATTAAAATTTGTATTTAATTTTTTTTCCCATGTAAATAGCAGCTCTTTGTTTACTGGGTTAGAAACAGGCTGCTTTGCTATTATTACTTTTCCTTGTTTTAAATCAATATATTTGAGTAATTCTTCTTTATGCTCATACACTTCAGAGTTTTCTCATAGTTCAAGAATTTCACAAATTTCTCTTAATTTCATCATAGCCATTGTTGGTTTTGGTAGTTTTTTGGTAGGAAATGCTTCAACTCTTATATATTCATTTCCGTTCATAACTTCTTTATATAAGCTTATTAAATATAAGCATTTAAAAAATATTTTTTGGCTTCGTATCAATACATCGTCTGTAAGAAGCTCCATTTGAGGTCGAGTAAATTTTCTTTCTTTTTCAGTTTCTTGTTGGCTTTCATCTTCATTTTGTGCTCCAAACTGGAGTTTTGGGAAATTTTGGCCTATATTTTCTTCATTTTCCTCTGGAAATCCAAATTTGTGAAATTTTAAATCTTTTATTTTTTGCGATTTTAGAAGATCAGCAACAAATGAACTTGGCTGAACATTTGAGGCTTCAGCCTTGGGTTTAGATGGTGATTTCTTTTTTCTGAATAATCTTTGAATTTTCACTATTTTTGATTCATCAAAATCATTAAGATTTGGAAGCTCATTATTTTTAATCTCTATTTTTGGATTTAATATTATTCTTTCATTTTGAATATCAATTCTTTCTAATACTTCTGTATTTAAATATTTAATGAGATCTTCCTCATTTAAATGAGTTATATCTTCTTCAAAAACTGAGCAAATTTCTTTGTTTTTCCCAAGCTCATGAGCTTTAATCATTAATTTCGAGTTATTTTCATTTAAGTAAAATTGAAATAAATACCCAGCATCTTGGACCCTTTTCATTATTCTTGTGATCATAGTTCATCTTATATTATCAGAGTTTTTTGCTTCTTTTTCAGGTAAATAAAGAGCATGATAACCATCAATATCAAGCCTATCTGCAAGTTCTCGAGGAGAAATTTTCATATTTTCAGGTACTGTGTATATAAGCTCATTAGTAAGTTTTCCAACCTCAGAAGCTTTGGCAGAAATTAAATTTTGATTTTGAAAAATAATGATACTATAAAATGAATTTTGTATTTTCCTGCAAGTTCTCAGAAGAATTTTTTGCTTCTTATATTTTCTACTCATACTCAAGAAATCTTCTGCTATATGTCTTCTAAAATGTTTTTGTATTAAAATTGCTGCTTTTTTCATTTTATCTAGGTCTTCCTTAGTCAAAACTAGCTTAAGTTCATGCTTAAATATTTTAGGCTGCAATTTGAATTTTTTTGTTTCTTGCCTATTAAAAACTTCAATTTTTTGGATTTCCGTGTTACTGCCGATAGAAGGATTTGGCCTTATTGGCTCTGCACTTATTGGTTCTTGAGATTTTATTTCTAATGAATCTGATCTTGAGCTGCTTAAATCAGGAATTTTCAGCTGCGTTCTTGGCACAGACTTTGGCTGAAAAGCGAAGAATGGTGCCTTTTCATTTTTAGGTGAATTTAGCTTAGTATCTGAATTGTCCAATCTTAAGGTTTCCAATAAATTCTTTGACTTCCCAAGCTCATTTGAATTTTCTCTATTTTTTTGGGTGCTTGATGCTTTTTTTTCTATGTAAGAATCCTTATTCTGGCTTATTGATAGTATAGGTACTTCTTCATTCAAATCAAACCATTTAGGGATTTCATATCTAAAAGTTGGTATTTCTTTTGGCTTCTCAGGCTCAAAAATAATTTTTTCTTCTTTCAATAACTCTTCTGAAGGTTTTGCAAAAAAATGGTCGATATCTTCATAAGTTTCACGCTGTGTTACAATATCATTTTCACGTAACCTAGAACTTGAAGAACTTTGCCCAATTCTAAAAATCGTCCCAGGCTTGGGTCTTGATGAATTCCCGCTTTCAGAGCTATTCTTCCTACTAGATTCTCTGCTGATTATATAAGGTTTTTCTATTTCGCTGCTTTCATAGCTGTTTTTACTACTCGACGCTCTGCTTTCTGCTCCAATTTTTCTTCTTCCTCCTCTAACCCTTGCAGTTCCTCTGCTTATTGGAGGTTTTTCAAATAACGCATTTGATCTAGAATTTTCGCTTATTTCAGATTGTTCTCACAGATTTTCTACAGAAAAAGGTGAAACATTTGTTGCTCGATTTTTCAATGCTAAATTATTGGTAGACGCTGATTTTAAATTTTCTCTTGACGATGAAGATTTAGCTGTTTTTCTTGATGGATCTTTTTGAGTTTTGTTGCTATCTGAAACAATAGGGAATGAGTGCTCTCTGCTATGCTTTGTGCTGTGAAAAGAATGAAGCTTAGATACTTCTTCAAAAAGCTTTTTAAAGGTGTGGAGCATTGAAGAATGTTCTTTAGTACCGTTTTTTGATAAGAAATCAATAGATTTTTTATAATTGTGAAGTGCTTTATGTATATTTCCTAAATGCTCATTTTCCACCCCAGAGTTGTGGTAAGCAACTGCTAGAAGGATAATTTGCTGGGATTTTTCACTATTTTTGTGCTCTTTAAAGTCAATTTTAGCTAAAGCTTTAGCTTTGTTGGAATATAGGAGAGCTTCTTCATGTTCCCCTTGACTTGATAAAATTGAACATTTATTTAAAAGAATAGAAGTTTTGGTTTCTTTGAGGACTTTTGGCATAGAAAATAGTGTTAACGCTTTATCGACTGCATCATTTGCAGCATTTGTCCTATTTGATTTTCTATAAGCTACAGATAGATTATTGAGAAGATCTAATCTTTCATTTGCTAAGTTTACCTCAGTATGAGAAGAAATTATTTTATCCAGCGTTTTCATTGATGAAATTGCTTCTTCATAATTTTCGTTTTCTATTAATTTTGAAAATTTTTCTTTAAATTTGCTATAAAACGTTTTAAAATTATTCAGAATTTCAATTTCTTTTGGAGTATTTGCATCAGCTGATACATTAAATATCTTTGATATATACTCGCATGCCAGCTTTAAGTTTCCTTGAGAAAGTGCAGAATTGATTGCTCTTTCAAGTTTTTCAATGCTATTTGTGATTGGGGTTGAATTTGAAGTGCGTTTCACTAGAAAGTTTGCCATTTAATATTCCATGCGAAAATAAAATATTTACAAAAATCTGTATATAAAGTGTTTAATGGCTATTTCAAAAAAAATTATATATCTAGTTTTTGGAATAAGGATTTTTTAATATAAATTCCATAATTTAAATTATGAATATCAGAGATGAAATTTCAGAGCGAGATAAACTCATTCAGTTTCTTAGAGAAGAATATGTCAGAGCTGCAGGACATGACATAAATATCCCATTTCAATGGGAAAAAATTGCAGGTCCACCTATCGCATTAACTGAAAATATTGAAGTTCTTGTAAAAGAGCAAACATTTCTCGACGCGGTTAGAAGCCTCGATCTTCCAAAATTAACTAAAGAAGATAAATTCGGCGGCCCTAAGAAAAAACCCCTTAATCAAAGTCAAGCCCAACTTGCATCAAAAGTAAGTCTCTGTGGGTATGCTGGGAAAAATCTCACAAAAGAAAATTTTGGAAATTTTGTTACTGGGGTAAAAAGGTTGCCCAATCTCAAAATTATTGAACTCTCAGGAAATGGCTTAAATGACACTTTTCAAATAGAATTAGAAGAATTGCTTTTATGTAAAAAAATCAAAAGAATTAATTTATCAAACAATGACTTAGGAAGAGCTTTTACTTCCAAATTTGTTGATATTTTAAAAGCAGAAGACTCTCAGTATGAATGAATTGAGTAATTTTTATATAGTATTTCTTCTAATCCTCTATCATCAGACAGCACAGCAATTATAAATTTTTCTCAAGCTTTACGAAAGCATCCAAATTTATATCATTTTTCTATCAGCGTTGAAGGAAATTCTTCAGAATATATAGCAAGAGCTGTGGTTAATAATAAAATAATTACATCTGTGGCACTTCCTCATTCAAAACTAAGTGATAACTGCATTGAGACCTTGTGTACAGGCTTAAGTTCGAAGCGTCAAGTTTCAAATATTTCTGCGCTGAATTTTTCCCATTGCTTTTTAGGAGCAAGACAAATGCTTTTGATAGCTGATATGCTGAAGCACAATAGGACACTTGTTAAACTTGATTTAAGTTATAACGGACTCATTTCGAATGTTGCTCGATATTTAGCTGATAGTTTGAGGTTTAATTCTTCCCTACATATTCTATATCTCCAATATAACGATCTTGATGATATTTTCTGTGAAAATTTGTCAGAATCGCTGAAAAGAAACTCCACATTGTTTGAGTGCGACCTATCAGGAAACCCTTTTACAGAAAGAGGTGCAAACAGATTAATAGAAATAATGGGGTCATATAATCATACTATTTCGACATTTGGATTACTAGATACTAATGAACATTTAGGAGTAAACGTCAGAGAACAGCTTAAAAACAACACAGGATTTAATAGAGGAAATTATGTCTTATTGAAACCAATTGAAGAAACAAATCCTTATGGGTATATTGAAGAATTGCCCTGGAATTTAAACGATGCTACTCATTTTTAGAATAAAATATAAAGGGAAATTTATTAATTTAGAGAATAAATAATAAAAATTTTAGTGCAATAAAATAAAATTACATCAAAAAAAGTCTATTATCAGAAAAAATTAATATATTTCCTTTTTATTAATTTAGCGAAATAATTAACAATTGTAAATGTGGGGTTTTCTTTTACTTCTAACCATTTGCTCAGCTTTTGAAGTCTTTATTGTCCCACATTCACATTGTGATCCAGGGTGGATCGAAACTGTAAAGTGGTACTATGATAGACAAGCTCGAAACATCCTGAATAATATCGTCAGTATATTGCAACAGGATTCAAGAAGGAAGATTGTGTGGTCAGAGACTTCTTTCTTGAAGATGTGGATGGACGAACAATCAGATGAGAAAATAAAACTATTCAAAAGCTTTGTCAAAAATGGACAAATTGAATTCGTCGGAGGTGGCTATGTTCAGAATGATGAAGCTAACCCAGATTTTGAGATGGTTATAAGACAGCTGGAAACTGGCCACCAATACCTAAACAAAGAATTTGGAATCACAAAGGTAAGGGTTGGATGGCAAATTGATCCCTTTGGCCATTCTGCTTTGACACCTAGCTTATGGTCAAAATTCGGGTACGAATTTTTGGTAACAAACAGAATCAATGTAGGGCTAAGAGATGAGCTTAGAAGAGATGGAAACATTGAGTTCTTATGGGAAGGAGTGAATTTTGGGCACAATGAATCGATTTTTACTCACAATTTGTATGATCATTACGATCCACCTCAGGTACTTCACCCCTATAAAAATCATTGCTTTGGCTATGGACCTATTAGTGACAATATCCTTAACAGATGGTAAAATTTATTTAGTTTGAGCATTATTTATAACTTATTCAATGAAAGAAAATCTGCTTATAAGCATGATAAGCTGATGCTTTTATATGGTGATGATTTTTACTATATGAATTCAGATGAAGGAGAAAAATTATATAAAAGAATTGAAGCATTGAGAGACTACGCTGAAAAGTCAAATGAATACCCAAACATGAAAATCAAAATAGCAACAGCCAGTGAGTATTTTGACGCAGTAAAAAATAGCAAGCCTAAGCTTTCAGTTTATAAAGGAGATTTATTGCCTTATGTTAATTTTAGAGCTGGATGGGAGCCAGCTCATTGGACTGGATATTACACTACTCGACCACACTTGAAGCAAACTATTTATTATACACATAAATTAGTAAGAGCTACTGAAATTGTTCTTGCACTCAGTAAAGGGAAATCATTTTTTGCTTCAGAGTCTAGTCTTGCGCTGCATCATGATGCTATTACTGGTACTTGCAGACCTCAAGTTGTCGAAGACTACACAAATAGACTTATAGAAGAACAGAAAAGTGCTAGAAAAGCGATAAATGATGCTATTAAAAACAAATTTCCCAAAACAGAGCCTAAGTTCGCATTAGCTTTGCCTTATAGAGTATTAATTGTTTACAATCCTCTAAATTGGGAAGCCACAAGCCTACTTCATATAGAAGTAAGTAATGATATTTTTATCCAAATACAAAATTGGAAAGGAGAATATCTTCAATTACAATCAGTCAGCAACCTGCTTGATGATAAAAAGACGGTCTATATGAAATTATCATTACCAGCATTATCATTTGTTACCTTATTTATTAATGAGCAAACTGAATTTTCTGAATATTGTGATGAGAAATCAGAAGAGTCAGAAACAGACCGATCAATCAAGGATAAACATTTCTCAATTAATTTCAATGAATTTGGGCTAGTCCAAGAAATTACGAAGCCTGGCTTTAATTACAACTTAAAACAAGAATTTTGGACTTATTCAGGAAACAGAGGCGGGGCATACATTTTCCACCCTCCAAGTAATGGAAATGAAATACATGATATGAGCTTAGATAAAATCCTTGTATCGAAAGGGTCCATACTCGAAACAGTTGAAGTTGTATGGAGAAGACAGAGAAGATCTTTTGATATTGACTATTATTACCAAAAAATAATTTTGTATGGCCAATCGAGATTTATCTGGAAATACGGATTATATGCGACTAATAATGAAGAAATTTTGGTGAGATTTTCAAGCAATAATATTAATGGTGAAAAATGGCTGCTTACTTCAAATTCAGGAGATTTGAGGGAAAGAAAGTACTATCAAGAAAGCCCGAGCAAAAAAGGCTCAAACATGTACCCTGCCCCAGGAGGTTTTGCAGTAAAGCTTGATGAAGAGTATTTGCAAGTTTTCCCGAAATTTTCGATTGGAGTTGCAATGGTAAATGAAGGATCTTTTGAGCTTCTCATGCATAGGAATCTAGGCCAAGATGACAATTTTGGGCTCTCTACAGGTGTAGATGACAAGAAATTCGTCCACTACCATTTTGAAATAGAATTAAACAAATTATCACAAAAAAGCTATTGGAAATCTTATCTTGAAGCCAAAGCTGATATTTATACCTTCACACTTACTGACTTAGCCAATTTTTCTATATCTGATAAACCTTGGTTTGAAGGAGAACTTATAGAAAAAAACTGAAAAAGAGAAACTGTCTACTCTTTAGGATTTAACAGTAACGATCTTTATTTGTCAAGTCTTGTTGCTAAAAATAGCAAATTAGTAATGAGAGTGTTAAATTTAAAAGATACAAGTCAAAAAATATCAGTAAATGGTTTTGAATTTTTGAATAAAAAATTATTTGATGGATTTTTAGACACAGATGCTGTGAAAATCCAATGGGATAAAGGAGATGAATTTGTGTTCAACCAAAAGCCTGATTCCAGTTATCCGAAGTTTGTAGTTAATGGAGATCAAGAGGGAAATGATGGGGAAGATTGGCTGAAACCCTTTGAATTGGCAACTTTTGAAGTAAAAGTTGTACCTATAAAGGTGGAAGAGTCAATAATTGAGGAGAAAAGTGAAGTAATTGAGGAGAAAGCTGAGGAAATTGAGCAAAATTTAGAAAATGAAGCAGGAAAAAATGAAGAGCAAGTTACTGAAAATGAAATAAAGGCCGAAACCAATGAAGAAACTATTGAAAAATCTGAAGAAGTTAGTGAAAATCAAGTCATTGAGCAAGAACGTTCAGAGAAAGAATCTACAGTGCAAGAGCCTACCGATCCTAAAGAAGAAACTAAGCCAGAAGAAAAAAAGTCTGCAGCAGAGCAAGAAGATGCTCAAACAGAAGCAGACCCTATAGTACCAATAAATGAAAATAAAGAAAACATAAAAGATGTGGAAGAAGATGGCTCCGAGACTACCTTTATCCCTCAAGAAAACAGAGAAATCCCTGAAGAAGAAAGCAAGCAAGAAGATTCAAAATCTCATGATGGAGAAGCAGAAACACAAGAGGCTAGAAAGAGTGAAGAAAAACAAGAAGAAAGTGCTAAGGAAGAAGAAGAAAAAACAGCTCGCTGAATCCCTTCAAAAAATATATTAAACACAAACCTCAATATAATGAATAATGAGCATCGAACTGCTCCAGTAATAATCGAAAACACTGAATCAGCACAAACAGGCGTTACTGCTCTGCAAAGGCTAGAATATGCAGTCGTAATCTGCTTGTCTGGGATTTCAGTTATGAGCATCATTTTATATTTCAGGTCCAAGAAAAAGCGAAAAGAGTAATAGGAATAGTTAAATAAAATAATCAAATATAATAAAAGAATTAAATAAGGCAACTTTACTAAAAATGAAGCTAAGATAGATGCACCTTATTTATTGTATCATAAACTATATAAATGTGGGGAATTTTATTATTTCTTGGATACTGCTTTGGCTATGAAATTTATATAGTCCCACATTCTCATTGTGATCCAGGATGACTTAAGACTGTTCAGGAGTACTATCAAGAAGACGTTAAACATATATTGAACAACATTGTGTCCATTTTGCAAAAAGATGCAAAGAGGAAAATAGTTTGGTCTGAGACTGTTTTCTTGAAAATGTGGATGCGTGAACAGTCAGAGGAAACTAAAAATACCTTTAAAAATCTTCTTAACAATGGTCAAATAGAAATTGTGGGTGGCGGATATGTTCAAAATGATGAAGCCAACCCTGATTTCGAAATGGTCATAAGACAATTAGAAACCGGCCACCAATTTTTAAAAGAAAATTTCAACATAACCCGTGTAAAGGTTGCCTGACAAATTGATCCATTTGGACACTCAGCTCTAACACCAAGTATTTTAGCAAAATTTGGATATGAAAATCTGGTGACCAGCAGGATGAATATTAACTTTAGAAACCAGCTCATAAAAGAAGGAAATCTTGAATTTGTATGGGAAGGTGTCAACTTTGGAGACTACGAGTCTATTTTTGTGCATAATTTATATGAGCATTATGATTTCCCTGAAATGTTCAACCAATGAAAAAGTGAATGTTTTGGAGCATCGAATATCCTTACTGACACTTTAATCAAATGGTAAAAGTTATTTTAGTGCTGATAGACTGAGATCGATGATTGAGGAAAGACAACTTGCTTATAAGCATGATAAAATCATGATTTTATATGGGGATGATTTTTATTATAGCAGGCAGCCAGAGGCTGAAATGAAGTTTGAGCATATGGAAGCTCTTAGGGATTATATAGCTAAATCAAGCAAACATCAAGATTTGACTATTAAAATAGCAACACCTAGTGAATATTTTGAGGCAATTAAAAATACAGAGTTCTCAATATATAAAGGAGATTTATTTCAGTATGTAAATTTAAGGCCAAGCATGGGTGGAGTGAGCTGGACTGGGCATCTAGATTACGCAATTTGGACAGGCTTTTATACCACAAGGCCATTATTGAAGCAAAATATTTATTACGCCCAAAAAATCGTTAGAGCAGCAGAGATAGCCCAAGCTATAAGCTTACAGAAACAGTTTTCCTCTTCAGATGTAAGCCTTATGTTGCATCACGATGCCATAACAGGAACATGCAGGCCACAGGTTTATGACGATTACAAATTTCGCCTAGAAGAAGTTGTAAAAACTTCAGTCAAAGCTATAAACGAGGCTATAAGATCAAAATTTCCTGAATCCGAAGCCAAATTTACATTGGCGTTGCCTTATAAAGTGGTAATTGTGCACAATCCATTGAATTGGGAAATTTTGAAGCTCTTAAGTTTCACTACAAAAAGTGGGAATTTTTTAGAGATAAAAAATTGGAAAGGAGAAAACATCTCTTCACAATCAGTCAAAAATCTATTAGATAATGAGCAAAAAACTGTTTATATCAAGATAGAATTACCTCCTCTTTCCTTTGTCACTTTATTTATCAATGAGCACACAGAGAAGTGTGAGCATTGCGATAAGGAGTCAGAAATATCTGAAAATGAGAGGAAAATCAGTGATAAAAATTTCACTGTTTTATTCAACGATTTTGGAATGGTTGAAAAGGTCACAAAATCAAGTTCTACATACGATTTAAGACAAACATTTTGGACTTATTCAGGCATTGATGCAGGAGCTTATCTTTTTAGTCCTAACAGTAATGGAAATAACATCACTGACTTAAGATTAGACAAAATTGTTGTATCAAAAGGCTCTTTGCTTGAAATGGTAGAAGTCCTATGAAGAAGGAGCAAAAAATATTATGACCTGGACTTTTATTATCAAAGAATCATCTTATATGGAGGAAAAAGGTTCACCATGGAATTTGGCGTATATGCTTATACAAATGAAGAAATCTTGATGAGATTTTCAAGCAACGATATTACAAGAGAAAAATGATTTTTAACTTCAAACTCAGGCGATCTTAGAGAAAGAAGGTTTTATCCAGCAACTCCAAGAGGAAAAGGGGCAAACATGTATCCAATTCCTGGCGGCTTTGCAGTTGATTTAGGAAGTAGCTTTTTACAGGTTTTCCCTAAGTTTTCTGTAGGGGTTGGGATGGCTAATAAGAACTCTTTTGAGCTTCTTCTTCATAGAAACTTAGAAAGAGATGACAGTTTTGGGCTGTCAATGGGAGTAAATGACAATACTTTTGTTAATTATCATTTCGAAATCGACATAAGCGAATTAACACACAAAAGCTATTGAAAAAACTATTTGGAAGCTAAGACAGATATCTATCAATTTCCATTAATGAATCTCAACGATTTTACCATCTCTGACCAAATTTGGTCTAAAGGAATAGAAATTAGCCAAAACTGGAGCAGAGAAACACTTTATTTACTAGGGTTTAATCACTCAAATATATATCTTTCAAGTGCTGTAATTAAAGAAAACAATCTTTTTATGAGAGTTCTAAACCTAAAAGATGCCACACAAAAGCTGAGTGTTTCAGGTTTCAGATTCCACGATAAATCTCTGTTCAATGGATTCTCAAAGTACAAAAGTTACAAATATACTTTGATAAATAAAAATGAACTCTTCTTTTATGAAAAATCAGACACAGGCAAGCCAAAATATTTACCACAATCTGATAGAAATTCACTTGGAAAAGTGCTTCTTGAGCCTTTTGAGTTGTCAACTTTTAAGGTCGAGATTGCTCCAAATGAAATAGCTGAAGAAGAGGATTTGATTTATGATATTGAATTTCCAACATTTCTGGAGAGTATTAAAATTACGGAACAAAATCCAGAGAACTCAGATTGGCTAATTTATATTGTGGTGGTTTTATCTTCACTCATATTTGCTGTTGGAATTGCACTTCATTTCAAGATGAATAAGTCAAAAAGTATAGTTAATATGAATTAGATAATTAATAAAAGGAAGGAAATTCAAATAATAAACATACTATGAATAAAAATAAATAAAATTCAATAAGGTAGTGCTTTTTATTTAAATTGATAAAATAGAGATATTATTTTCTCTCAAAAAGATTAATAAAAATAGTAACAAAAAATCCCAGGGGCGTTTCCCTATCTGTACCCAAGTTCAGAGCTGGAACTTAAGATGCCAAACTGATTTTGGAAGTTTATCAAACAGAGGAGAGTCAAAGTGGGGTCATTGCCATTCTCACGGTATATTAATATTTCTCAAATAATCAATAAAATGAGCCGAAATGTCTGTATGATTATTTATGTATCATCATTTTACATAGTTTTATCAGTAGGAATTATAGCATGAATTGGAATTTCAACAAAATACTTGTATACCTCCTCAACTCTCTCACTCCAAACCCTCTGAAATTTCTTTGTCTCCTGACTTCTCCAGATTGATAACGTTCTCCTTTCTTTATCTTTCTTTTTTAAAGGAAACCTAGCTGATATCTCAGAAAAAATGATTTTGATTATTCTCATAATATCAGGCCCAGTTTTACTAGCTTTATGTCTCTTTGGCTCATATTTTGACTGCATTAACTATGAAGCGTGATTTTGTGAAGAGCCGCCTTGTGTAATCTTCAAATAGGCCTGGGCAGAAATCCTCAAAAGTGTCCACTTTGCTATTTTGTACTTTATTTCAATATTCTGCTTTGGGACGCTGGTTTCTTATATATATCTCAATTATGTAGCACCAGAACCTTGGAGAGAATCACTGACAAGACCATTATTAGAAATAGATACAGAGACTTTAGACGTCTCAAATGGAGAAATCTGTTCGATTTGCTTGGAAAATATGAAAGCAAGCGAAATTGTTAGCAGACTCAGCCATTGTCACCATACTTTTCATAATTCGTGCATAGAAAAATGACTACAAATAAAGCATATTTGCCCTTTATGTAGAGATTAAGTAAAATATTGTTATTTATCATATAAATAATGCAAAAAATCTATAGTCAGCAATGTAATAATTACATTCGGAGCCACTCGCATTACATAAGCGTCAAGTCCTACATATAAGCCTGTGAATCCTTCATTTTTTATGCTCTTCAATAAGCAATCAGAAAAGCCTTTATAAGGATATTTTCCATCAGGCCCTTTGATCATTTTTTGGCATTTTGTCTTTATATTATCAAACGGCAGTGAAATAAAGCAAGCGCATACAGCAGCAATAATTGATGCTGAAATCCTATTCATGGTATCTGATTTCCATCTTGAGTCTAGATACTCCTTGGCTTGGTCATATGGAGCAAGCATACCAAAATTTAAAGCAGCAGCACGCAAAATTGTAGGAGTGCAGCCTCGCCAGTAGGCTAAAATTCCTTCTTCTTTAGGGATCCTTATTAAGGCATCTATTGCATTTTTGTAATTTCTTCGCAGTTGAGGAGGCAAAGTGTTGTCAGTTTGCAAGCGAATTAGTGATAAATCACATGGGTTTCCAACAAATGCACCGATTCCTCCTGATATAGTGGAATAAATAAATTTTTTGAAAAATGGGATATATTTTGTGCCTGTTTTTTCTTTTTCTCGATCTGCAAGAGTTTTGTATAAGCCAAGCCTAGTTGTAGCGTATAAAGCTTGCCTGAGAATAGCACTGTCTAAGCCCTTGTAGAAGGTTAAAAGACCTTTCTCTCTATAGACCGTAGAGGCAAACTGTAATGGACTAATTCGAGTACCTTTGGAGCCTTCAGCTGCACATTGGAGGTGGACTTTGATGAAGTCCATAGGAAGTACTGCAGTTGTGGCAACAATTCCAGCTGTACCTCCTATGGAGAAATTCTTGATACTTTCCACCCATTTACCTTTATGGAGTTCCGAGTGCTCAACCATTTTGATATATAATACTTAAATAAAATTATTCGTTAAAATGGTATAATGAATTATTAATTGTTCTTTTTAAGATTTTTATTGCAAATATACTTATAATTTCTGTTCAGAATATCTAATTCTGAATTTATTTTTTTGTTCTACTTAATACTTAATAAAAAATTAATAAAACCTTATTCATTCCCTCTTAGCATGCTCTCACACTTAGCCTTTAGTTTTTTTGCTTTTTCTTTTAGGGCTTTATTTTGTTTTTTAAATATTTTTACATCTTCTTCTAAGCGGACTTGGTAATTTTTCAAATTTTTAATCTCATAATGAGTTTCTTTTACTCTTTCTTTTGATGTCTGCATTGCATTGTTTTCTGCTTGAAAATTTGCAGATTCATATAATTTGTCATAAAGTTTGGAATCTAACATATTTGCTATTAGAGCATCACTGTCATCTAAAATAAATACGTTGTTATCTCTTTCTTGAAGAAGTAGATAGCTTAGGATTTCAGCTTCAATTCTGTTGGGCTGGTGGAGATAAAGTGCCATTTTTACTTTTTCTTGCTTAGACAAACTGACCCATAATAGCATTCTTTTATCTTCAGCAAGCCACTCTTGCTTCAACAAGTACCCTATTGGATTACTTGCTGATTTATAGGCTCTTGTCACAGGTTTAATATCATCGATTCACTTCTTTGCAAATTCTTTTTTCTTTTTCTCATCAAAATTCATTCAGCAATTTCTTTGGATGCCTATATTTCACTCATCAATATTATCTCCATATCTATTTTTGTCAAAGAGTGCAGCATTTCATACCAAAACACGCTCTTCATTCTGAAATGACTCTTCTCCCATTCACATGCTTAATTTATCCTTTGTTGGCGTTATATGTCAAAGCTCTACTTGCCTGGCTGACAGCTCTGAGGGGTCTGGAGGTTGAAGACCTTGCTGTATCGCTTTTTCAATTTTTCTTCTGATGTAGTCATTATGCAATATAGAGAGCTGCCTCCATATTCTCAGCTTGCTAAATGAGTCTTCTTGCAGCCATTGCGACTCTTCTACAAAAACAACTTCCTGGAGTGGAGCAGGAGGGATAATCTTTTTTTCAATATTGCTATCTTCCTTCAAATTTGGCAAGTTTATTTTACGGTTGCTTTTAACAAACAGCATTTCTTCCAATATTTTAAGTCATGCATTTACTGTATAATTTACAGGCTTAACATCTTCTACTTCATATTCTTGGTTTGTAGTATTATTTGGGAGTTCATCTTGTGAGTCTTCAGCTTGGTTTTCTTTAGTATTTGGTTTTTTCTCATTATAATCTTCCCAGTCCATATATTTTTTCTTCTTTATTCTTGCCTTTATTACGAAAATAATTTTTTTCAAAAATCCAATAGTATTGACATTTCTGTCAGCTTTAGTGGTATTATAGTGGGCATAAATAATTGCTATAAAAAGATTAAGCAATAGCAAGTTGAACACAAGACTTAAGGTGACAAATCATAGCATGCCAATCTTACTGTCTGCACCAATAAATCGGCCAACACTGAAATTGCCGATTAGAACATTAAAGGTTGAAAGGAGAGAGTAATTAAATTTTTGGAACTCATCCAAAGCTTGGCCAAAAATTAAATATCCCATAATGGTATAGCCTATAATCATAATGAAAAACATTATTATGTAGAAAAGCATATCAAGCTTGGCAGAAGCCAATATATCAGTAAGCAATGATGTGTGCTTGATGAACTCAAAATATTTGAGAAATCTTAAAAATATTATCAAAGCATTGAAACAAGATACATAACCGTAATGTTGATAAATTTTAGCAATATATCCAAATTCTCCAATATTATCTTTCCAAATCTCATCAATTTTTCAGTTTTTTATGAAATCACTGGATATTAGTCTTATAAGATATGAAAACTGAATAATAGACAAAATGACTATTAGCAGCAGTAACAGCTGCCATCCATCCATTCTTATAAATATTCAAAAAGACTGTATAAGCTGTTTTATAATAAAAACCACACCTACAACAAATTTCTGTATTTTCCTTCAAGCAATCTGCAGCATATACATTATTCCTTGAGGTTCATTTTCTAGGTCATTACCCATAAGCTTATCAAGGACATCTCTGACTGCTCTTTTTCCTCTCAGATATTGTTGCCTTTCTCCTATTAAAGCTTTCATAATCAATCATCACTCATAAATAAACTGGGATATGAAATAAACAATAAAGCATATAAAAATGATTTCCAGAGCTGCCCTTCCAATATGTTCTGTGGTATAAGCATCAAGCTCAGCACTTTGAGAGGATAGGGAGGTTGTAATTTTCCCTGAAATATCTAAATTGAAATAAATATAGGCATAGCTGAACATGTTCATGTTTATGTTATAAAAGACTCACTCAAATACAAGAGAACTTGTCTGGTTACCAATGATATCATCAGCTTCGAAATTGATAAAAGTATTTTTAAAATTCAAATCGGGGAAGAGCTCATAAGTGCAGCCGCCTTCTTCCTTAAATGTTGCTTTTGTTCCAGGTTTAATGTACCTAAATTTAGTCAAAGAAGATTTGCCTTGAAATCCGTTTTCATCTCATTCTCCTGGATCGTCGGTAATATAACCGATAACTGAGCTGGAAAATTTATTCTTATTTTCATGAATTTTGTAACGATTCATATTAAAGCGAATCTTTGGAGAAGTTAGGAAGTAGTTTTGAGTTCCCACAGTCTTAGACTCTACATATGGAAGCATAATAGCTGTCAGAAATTCATAAGCAGAGCCAGAGTCATATATCTCAAGAAATGTGATATTTGAGCCTTTATAAACAAATTGAGGAATCGCAATTGAATCGTATACGAGAGTATTCATAGCATATGCATCTTCTATTCTCATCCTATACTTAACTGACATGACATAAATGACAATAAAAACTACATACAAAACCATTTCAACAAAGATCCTAAAATTGTAGTTTACGTTGTTTTCTTTCATTTTTTTCAGGATTTCGTTTTTTTTCTTTTCTTTTTCGATTGTCATGATAGTGTTTTTGTACTTAAGCATCATCTGTTCCCTCGTTAATAGGGTGGAGCCTGCTCCTCTCAGGGCAAGTTGAACTTGCCCAAAATTATATTTAACGATACTAAAGATATTTTGCTTACTTTGATGCAAAATAGCATTTTCAAGTTTTTTAAGCCTTTCATTGATTTCTTCTTGTTCCTGAGCATTTGCAGTCGTCTTTACTGATAAAGCTTGATACTCAATTGCATCTTCTTCTAATGTGTTCTTTATCCTAAACAATAATAAGTTTATAAAAATCTCAATAAGTTTATGGCTATCTTCTGCAAGCATACGTGCTTTAGCTTCTAGAAGAAGCTGAGACCTTTTTCTTAGTTCAGTGTACACACTTAGAACAATCGCTAGAAAAGTATTCAAAATTACAAAATAAAACACAGACATATATGCTATGTAAAAGATCCCAGAAATGCTTATATTTCCTTTTCGTATTTGTGAATTTATATCTATCCCAAATAGAGATGACCATAAAGATGCAATAGCAGCACCAAAGGTGAAAAATCTTTCTGTCTCTATTCCAAAGCCTATGTATGCGAAAAGGGAAAAAGCTACTATTAGGAGCAAAGTAATTAGCCCAAAATTAATAATGTCTTTCTTAGCCATATTTATGGTATCAAATAAAACCCCGAATGAAGGAAACTTAGCTTTTAAGATGATAAGGATTCGGAATATAATTAAAAGAGCCGCAACTGCAGTTACTCGTATAAGAATTTTGAAATTTTGACAGTACGTTACGAAATCCGAAAACTCACTTTCAGAGTTAATAGGAATTTTTAGCTTTCCAATATTTCCAATTACATTTTGCACAAAAAGGGAAATTGATGTAATAATCAAAGCTAAAGTCAAAAATTCTATATACTCATGCCACTCTATATCAATTTTTAACTTTGTCCAGAGGACTGTGCATATTCTTAATAAACTTTGTACCATCTTGAATATCTGAATAAGAAAGCCAACAATATAAATGATTCCCAAAATGACTACAATTGTCGATTCAAGAGTCCAGTTCTCATAAGCCTCTGGAAAAATTCCGACACTGTCGCTTTCAAGGTTGAATCTCCCAGTGCTTGCAAGTTCTGCTGTCTGATAATAATATAAAGTCGTCATTAAATTTCCGTTATGAACTATAAGCTCTGCAGTAATGCTGACGAAATCATCAGATTTTAGTCAAATAGGTCTCATTATTCTCCATTTTGCAAGTGCAGCCTCTAGAGTCATATTGCAGAAAAATTCAACATAAGCGCCTGCTTTATCAAATCCTCCACCATGAGTATAATAAAAAATTCCTAAGTCGTTCATCTCTTCTCCATCAGTACGTTCTACCCCAGCTTCTAGATTTGGGTCTTTTCTGACTTTTTCAACAGCTTCTTCGTACTCAGAAAAAGGATTATTAATCAGTCTTGCCTTTTTCAGCGAAAACCTTAGTCCAACAACGTAATTGTATTTATTTATAAAAGCGGCTGTAAATATGCCTGGAAGCAGAATCGTTCTATAGTAAGTGTCTAAGTCAGTGAGAGACTGGATATCTTTGAAGTATCTGTTTGGATCACCAGCCCAAATTGTATTTTCGAAAATATCAATTATATTGAGGCTAAGAGGTGATGATTTATCAACCCTATTTATAAAAATGCTCAGAACAATGAAAATTAAGGAGACTATAACCGACAAATACACACCTTTGGCATTGACTGGGGTTTCTTCAATGGATTTTTCGAGATCTTTTTCAACCTCAACCAACTTATTTTCAATGGCATTTAGCTCTTGCTCATAAAGCTCTACATCGTCAATGGTAAGCTTTCCTTTTCTCGTCTCAATTTCTTCAAGAATTTTTTGTCTACTTTTTGCTGGAGATGGAGCATTTTCATTATCACCCTTATCAGTCTCCATTTCATCAGATCTTCTAAAGGTAAAGGGAGACTCCTCGTCTTTTTTGGCTTCCATTTTAATTGACCAAAGTTATTTTCTCCAATTATAAAAACTAAATTTAAATGTATATTTTAGGCTCTTTAAGCTCTTCTTGTTCTTTACCAAGTCCTGAAAGATTTTTTTCTTTGAAATTTTAGTTTAAAGCTTTAAGTAACTGCTATGCATTTTTTTATTTGACTTCAATATACCTTTTGAATTTTCCTTTACTTGAGCCATGAGCTCGATGATGATTTTAATTGCTATTAATTTTAGAAATTTCTGGAAAGTTCCATATTAAAATTCCTTTACATTCCTATTCAGTTCATTTTTTTACTATAAAATTATCAAGCTTTTCCTTCAGATCTAATTACATCAGTTTATCTAAATAATTTAATTTGAATAAAATATCATAGTCAAAATAAAAATTGCTCTATTACTCTTTTAATCTTAATTTACTATAAGTTATTTCAATGAAATATCTGACAAATCACAGATTCCAACCCTAACTCAAAAGCTACCTCCACTAACTATCTGATATATAATTCGTTGTTATTTTTGGGGCCAGTGTCGGTGTGTATTTCACATTCAGAAGACGCTCAAATAAACCAATGATTGTGAGCATTTAGGCAGTCTACTGGCGCCTAAAATGTCTCAACTTACTATAATAGCATCTGCTATCTGGGTGAGACGAAACAAAAAACTGATGGTTTTTTTTCATGCTGCCTTTCAAACGTAATTTTAATTAGAGTTTTTTCCGGAAAAACCCTAAGAGAAGGAGATATTCAAAATATTATTTTTTAGCTTATAATAAATTATTGTGAATAAGAAAATAGTGATAAGTCATTTTATAATTTGAAGTAAAGACATAGTAGACATCTCAGAGGTATAAATCTGTTAATTTGTTTGGAAAATTTAAAAATGAATTTAGGGCATTGAAACTTGCTTTTCATAAAATATGAATTAAAAAGGCCTTTTTTTTGAATATCATAAATATTACTTAACCTATGACTTCTCCTTCAAACAAATCTTCTTCATCGTTAAACTCTTCTTCCTTTACCTCTCTTGGGTTATCAAGTGCTTGAAATAATGGTTCATCCTCAATTTCTTCTACCTTAGGCTTTGCTTCCAGACGAGCCCTTATTGCTTCGATATGATTATGACTTATCTTCCCCATCATCGCTGCCTGCATTATTGGTTCTGTTTCTTGCTGCAATAAAGTAAACCTTTGTCTGAAAATAGGATCAGTATTACTATATATTTGGATTGCTCGTTGGAGAACAAGAGTTGCTGGTTGATTTAGCTCATCAAGCCCATGCTTTTCAAAAACTTTAAATGTCGCTTTTTCAACTTTCGGGCTTTGTCTTTGGAACTCCAATTGAAATTCAGGGCTTTTTTGGTTGTTTATTCCTTGAGATTTTATATTTTCCAAGATATCATACATGGCTAAAAGAGTTGCATCATTCATATCCCGGAAGACTTCTAATGTTTTGTCAGCAGTCATGATTTCAGGCAATTCTATATTGAAACTAGGAGCATGGCCACAAAATGATTCTTCCAGAGACTTTTTCATTTCAACCATGAGTCCTTTTATTTCACTATCATCAGCATAAGTAGCTGTGCAGGCTACTTGGAACATTTCTCTTGTTATTGAATTTTTCTGATAAACTTTCTCTTCAACTTTCGCGATCTGTTCACCGATTGGAGTTTGGGTCATAATGATCTCCTTTATGTATTCGTTAGGAATTCTGCTGCCCATCTGCTCTTTGATGCTCAAAACAAAGCTAGAAATCTGAATATAGACATTCATAAGCTCATTGCGGAGATCTTGGAGGATTCTAACTACATCGTCTCTTGTGAGAGTGACTGATTCTGACAATCCATCGTCTGAATAGCGATATAAAAGATATCCAAGCCCCAAGCATGCGGCTAGACCTCCGACGATTACTTGAGTATCCATTACCACACTATTAAATCTAATTAAAATATAGTTATTTGTGAATAAAAGATTCAAAAATTATGCTCACAAAATTGTAATAATTGCATTTTAACTAACTCCAACTGATAAAATGAATAAATAATTTTTTTAAAAATTAAGCTGAATTTTATCCCAAAGGAAAGCGGCCATTTAAATATCTGCTATAAATTTGAGGTGGACTTTGGTGAAATCTATAGATAATACTTCAGTTATAACTATGCCTTACGTAAGAATATTTTTGAAGTTTCCAATTATAGAAATTCAAATTTTCGACTATTTTGATATATGATAACATTTAATTAATTTAAATAAATAATTGTAAGAGAATTTGGTAAACAATAGATTTTCACTAATAATTGTCATAATTACTCATTTTCCGAATTTAATTTCATCTTTACTTAGTTTATAAATGCTGCTCAATTCTAAATAATTAATTAATAATATCTTACTATTGCCCTCTCAGAAAGCTCTCACACTTAGCCTTCAATTTTTTTGCTTTTTCTTTTAGCGCCTTATTTTGCCTTTTAAATTGTTTTAAGTCTTCTTCCAAATGGACCTGGAAATTTTTTAAATTTTTAATCTCATAACGAGTTTCTTCAACTCTTTCTTTTGATGTTTGCATTGCATTATTTTCTGCTTGGAAAACAGCAGATTCATATAATTTGTCATAAAGTTTGGAATCTAGCATACTTGTTATAAGCGCATCGCTATCATCTAAAATAAATACGTTATTATCTCTTTCTTGAAGAAGGAGATAGCTGAGGATTTCAGCTTCAACTCTGTTGGGCTGGTGAAGGTAAAGTGCCATTTTTACTTTTTCGTGTTTAGACAAACTGACCCATAATAGCATTCTTTTATCTTCAGAAAGCCAATCTTGCTTCAGCAAGTACCCTATTGGATTATTTGCTGACTTATATGCTCTTGTCACAGGTTTAATGTCATCAATTCACTTTTTAACAAAATCTTTTTTCTTTTTTTCGTCAAAATTCAGCCAAAATTCTCTTTGGACATCTATATTCCACTCATCAATATCACCTCCAAATCTCTTTTTGTCAAAAAGTGCGGCATTTCATACCAAAATGCGTTCTTCATTATTAAATGGCTCTTCTCCCATCCACATGCTTAATTTATCCTTAGGTGGCGTTATATCTCAAAGCTCTATTTGTCTTTCTGATAATTCTGATGGTTCTGGAGGTTCAAGGCCTTGCTGAATCGCTTTTTCAATTTTTCTTCTCAAGTAGTCATTATGCAATATAGAGAGCTGTCTCCATATTCTTATCTTTCCTAGTGGGTTTTCCTGCAGCCATTGTGACTCTTCTACAAAAACAACTTCTTGAAGCGGAGCCGGAGGGATAATTTTTTCTTCAATATTATTTTCATCTTTTAGGTTTGGCAAGTTTATTTTTCGGTTGCTTTTTAAGAGCAGCATTTCTTCTAGCATTTTAAGTCATGCATTTACTGTATAATTTATAGGCTTAACATCTTCTATTTCATATTCTTCCTTCTCAGGGTTACTTTTGATTTCGTCTTCAGAATCTGTGATTTGGTTAGCTTTTGTACTCGATTTTTCTTCGTCAGTGTCTTCCCAGTCCATATATTTCCTCCTTTTTATCTTTGCCTTTATTACAAATATAATTTTTTTCAAAAATCCAATAGTATTGGAATTTCTATCAGCCTTATTTGTATTGTAATGAGCATAAATAATTGCTATAAAAATATTGAGCAATAGCAAGTTGAACACAAGACTTAAGGTGACAAACCATAACATGCCAATTTTACTGTCTGCGCTTAGAAATCGCCCAACGCTGAATTTTCCTATAAGCACGTTGAAGGTCGAAAGGAGAGAATAGTTAAACTCTTGGAACTCATTTAAAGCTTGTCCAAAAATTAAATATCCCATGATTGTATAGCCTATAATCACTATAAAAAACATTATGATATAGAACAGTAAATCAAGCTTCGCAGAAGAGAAAATATCAGTAAGAAGTGATGTCTGCTTACTGAATTCAAAGTATTTAAGAAATCTTAAAAATATGATCAAAGCATTGAAACAAGATACAGTACCATAATGCTGATAAAGCTTGGCAATATATGCAAAATCTCCTATGCTATTTGGTCAATTATCATTGATTTTGTAATTTTTGATGAAGTCATTGGACATCAGCTTCGTAAGATACGAGAGCTGGATAATTGATAAAATGACTGATAGTAACTGCAGAAGTTGCCAACCATCCATTCTTAAAAAGATTCACAAAGACTGTACAAGCTGCTTTACTGTAAAAATTACACCTACAATGCATGTCTGTATTTTCCTCCAAGCTATCTGTATTAGAAACCCTATGCCTTGGCTTTCGCTCTCTTGGTTATTGCCTAGAAGCTTATCAAGGACCTCTCTGACTGCTCGCTTCCCTCTCTGAATTTTTTGCCTTTCCCCTATCAAACCTCTCATAATGAGCCATCACTCATAAATAAATTGCGATATGAAATAAATAATAAATAAAACAAAAATTATTTCAAGAACTGCCCTTTCTTTGTTTTCTTGAGTGTAAGCATCAAGTTCAGCACTATGAGAGGAAAGCTTGGTTGAAATTTTCCCTGAAATATCTAAATAGAAATAAATATATGCGTAGCTAAACATGTTCATATTCACATTATAAACGACTAATTCAAATACTATAGAGCTCGTCTGGTTGCCAATGAGATCATCAGCTTGGAATGTGAGAAAAGCGTTTTTATAATTCAAGGAGGGGTAAAACTCATAAGTGCAGCCGCCTTCTTCATTAAATGTTGCTTTTGTTCCAGGTTTAGTATACTTAAACTTAGTCAAAGAAGATTTTCCTTGAAATCCGTTTTCATCTCATACTCCTGGATCGTCGGTAATATAACCGATAACTGAGCTGGAAAATGTATTCTTATTTTCATGAATTTTGTAGCGGTTCATATTAAAGCGGATCTTTGGGGAAGTTAAGAAGTAGTTTTGAGTTCCCACAGTCTTCGACTCTACATATGGAACCATAATATCTGTCAAAAACTCATAAGCAGAGCCAGTGTCATAAATCTCAAGAAATGTGATATTTGAGCCTTTATAAACAAATTGAGGAATCGCAATTGAATCGTATACGAGAGTATTCATAGCATATGCATCTTCTATTCTCATTCGATACTTAACTGACATGACATAAATGATAATAAAAATTACATACAAAACCATTTCAACAAAGAGCCTAAAATTGTAGTTTACTTCATTTTCCTTCATTTTTTTCAGAATTTCGTTTTTTTTCTTTTCTTTTTCCATTGTCATGATAGTGTTTTTGTACTTAAGCATCATCTGTTCCCTCGTTAATAGAGTGGAGCCTGCTCCTCTTAGGGCAAGTTGAACTTGACCAAAATTATATTTAACGATACTAAAGATATTTTGTCTACTTTGATGCAAAATAGCATTTTCCAGTTTTTTAAGTCTTTCATTGATTTCTTCTTGTTCCTGAGCATTTGAAGCCGTCTTTACTGATAAAGCTTGATACTCAATTGCATCTTCTTCTAATGTGTTCTTTATCCTAAACAATAATAAGTTTATAAAAATCTCAATAAGTTTATGGCTATCTTCTGCGAGCATACGTGCTTTAGCTTCTAGAAGAAGCTGAGATCTTTTTCTTAGTTCAGTGTACACACTTAGAACAATTGCTAAAAAGGTATTCAAAATTATAAAATAAAACACAGACATATATGCTATGTAAAAGATCCCAGAAATGCTTATATTTCCTTTACGTATTTCTGAGATTATATCTAGCCCAAATAGAGATGACCATAAAGATGCAATAGTAGCGCCAAAGGTGGAAAATCCTTCTGTCTCTATTCCAAAGCCCAGGTATGCGGAAAGTGCAAACGCTACAATTAGGAGCAAAGTGATTAGCCCAAAATTAATAATGTCTTTCTTAGCCATATTTATGGTATCAAATAGCACTCCGAATGAAGGAAACTTAGATTTTAAGATGACAAGAACTCGGAATATAATCAAAAGAGCAGCAACTGCAGTTACTCGTATAAGAATTTTGAAATTTCGACAATATGTTACGAAATCTGTAAAATCACTCTCAGAGTGAATAGGAATTTGCAGCTTTCCAATATTTCCAAGAACATTTTGAATAAAAAGTGAAATTGATGTGATAACTAAAGCTAAAGTCATAAACTCTAAATACTCGTGCCATGCTACATCAAGCTTTAATTTTGTTCAGAGGGTTGTACATATCCTTAATAAAATTTGAACCATCTTGAATATCTGGATAAGAAAACCAATAATATAGATGATACCCAAAATGGCCACAATTTTTGACTCTAGAGTCCATGTTTCATAAGCTTCAGGAAAAATCCCGACACTATCACTTTCAAGGTTAAACCTCCCAGAACTTGTTAGCTCTACCGTTTGATAATAATATAAAGTTGTCATTAAATTTCCGTTATGAACTATAAGCTCTGCAGTAATGCTGACAAAATTATTACGCACTAGCCAAATTGGTTTCATTATTCTCCATTTCGCAAGTGCATCACCTAAAGTCAAATTGCAAAAAAATTCAACATATCCACCTGCTTTATCAAATCCTCCGTTACTTGTATGATTAAAAACCCCTAAGTCATTGATCTCTTCTCCATCAGTGCGCTGTATCCCAGCTCCTAAGTTTGGGTCTTTTCTTACCTTTCAAACGGCTTCTTCATATTCAGAAAAAGGATTGGTAACCAGCCTTGCCTTTTTCAGTGTAAACCTTAACCCTACAACATAGTTGTATTTGTTTATAAACTTATTTTGAAAGATGCCTGGTAAAAAGATCGTTCTGTAGTAAGTGTCTAAGTCAGTGAGAGACTGGATGTCTTTAAAATATCTGTTTGGATCGCCGGCCCAAATAGTCTTCTCGAAAATATCGATAATATTAAGGCTTAGAGGTGATGATTTATCGACCCTGTTTATGAAAATGCTCAAAACAATGAAAATTAAAGAAACTATAACTGATAAATACACCCCTTTCACATTTACTGGAGTTTCTTCAATGGATTTTTCAAGATCTTTTTCAACTTCAGCCAGTTTTTTTTCGATGGCTTTTAGTTCTTGGTCAGCAAGCTCTACGTCGTCAATGGTAAGCTTTCCTTTTCTCATCTCAATTTCTTCAAGGATTTTTTGTCTATTTTTTGCTGGAGATGGAGCATTTTCTTTATCAATTTTATCAGGTTCAATTTCTTCAGCGCTTCTTTGGGTAAAGGGAGAATCTTCATCTTTTTTCTCATCCATTTTATATTAATTGAAGTTATATATTTTATTTAGATAAATGGAATTAAATTTCTCTTGCAAACGTCATATTTCGAGCTATTTTTCTTTCAGCTTTTTTGAGTCTTTCTTGTTCATTATCAAGTTCTGGGCTTTTCCCTTTTTTTACAAACTTTGGCTTGTAGCCTTGAGTGTAGATTTCTTTAAGCAGCTGCTGTGTATTTTTCTTTGATTTGATGTCAAGATATCTCATGAATTCTTCCTTTGTTTGAACCATAGGCTCTATAACTAATTTTAATTGTTCTTGAATTTTAGCAAAGATTTCTGGGAGCTCCATCCTCAAAATTTCTCCTTTATAATTCAGCTTATTTAAGATTTTCCCTCCCCAAGTTAATAAATTTTGGTAATAAACTTGTGCCTTATCTTTTTGATCTTTTAAATTATTAAGCTCTTTGTCTTCTGCTTCAATTTGGTCTTCAATAGCTCTTAGCTCACTATTATGAGGTCTATCATTATTTTCTCCTTTAACAAGTAAAAGTTCTCGTAACTGTTTTCTGGTGTTTTCATTTACCGTCTTTAGATTATCAAGGTTTTTTTCTGCTTCTGCTATTTTTTGAATTAAAATATTATGGTCCTCGTCTCTAGAAGTAAACTTTTGCACAATGTCTTCGATTGAGTTTAAACCAGTCATTGCTCTGATGTTTTGGAATGCAGATTCTATTTCAGTAGAATTTTGTCAGTCTTTTTCCATTTTCCACTGAATGAATCCGTACCAAAACCGGTTTATTATTAGTTTTTCTTTCATTTGGACTTCATGTGCGAACTGGTCTTCATTTGCAGCTGCTTCTGCAACCTCTGCTTGCTTTCTTAGTCTTTCCCTTCTTTTTTCTGCTATTTCATTTCTGAATCTCATCTGCTGCTCCAATTCGTGTGCTCTTTCATCTTTTCTCCTTATTTCCAGGTTTAGCGAGTCCTTTAATTCCTTTAGCAGCTGTTTTGACTTGTCTTTTGATTCTCTATGTTTTAAAGATTTTTGCTTTTCTGACTCCAAAATCGACCTAGTTGAGGACAAACTTTGTTGGATAGTATTTGATTCTTTTTCAAGGGCAATTTTTTCTTGTTTCATCCTCTGCAAGACGTGCTCATACGAGTCTTTGTTGATCATTTCTTCATCAATTTTGATTTTCGCCATTTCGATAGCGGTTTCGAGCTTAGAGATCTTATTAGAGAACGAAAAGTCTTCAGCATTGCCAGTGTTCACTACTACAGTTAGCTTTTCCAGGTCTTTTTTCAAGTTTTCAAGCTGCATCCGCTTGCTCTCATTTTCTCTTTTAAGCTCATCGTACTTTTTTCTTATCATCACCAGCTGGAGAGAAATTTCTTTCATCTCGTCATCTTTGTGGGTCGAGGTCACGTTTTCTGACTGGCTAAATATGCTTGACTCAGGCTGAGTCACCAGGAGTTTTATATCTCGCTTCTTCGCAAGGCTTTTCAAGGTCTCAGACATTTATTTTTACTTAAAAACGCCTGAATTTCTTTACAATCAATATAATTAATCTAATTTTTTATTTTCGATGAGTTTTTCTGTTGGAGTATTTATACCATTTTCGTGATAAATTTATTAAAGCAGGGCAGTTATAGAGAATGTCGAGCATGTAAGTGATATGCAGAGCTTATGATATACAATGACAAGAAGCCATGACTGACTTGATGGAGCAGGTTCAAATGGAATACCTCCCTTCACATAAAGAAGAAGGTCAACAGCAGCCAGAAATTGAAAAATGGAATCCTCTGAGGCGATTTCAGCATTTCGCTCTCCTTTACATCAAGTATGTCGACATCATTCGCAAGTTTGAGGAATGCTATGATCAGATGCTGCACCCTCAAAAGCGAGCACTCATCAAGAAGCTGTTAGAAAATACCATTCTTAGACTTCTCGAAGTAAAAGAAGCTTTGGTGTTTTTAAATCCACGACCTAAGTCAATATTCATCAATATCGATGATTTGCTGATGGATTTAAAGCTAGACCCAGATAACATGGAAATCCCAATCCCTCGTTATTTTGCTGAAGAAAATCGTGACTATTTAGAAAGACGCACCCAGCTGATCAACAGATTAATGATAAACAATTTCCAGACTGACGAGCCTGAGGAAGACCAAAGAGAAGAAATGTTTTTCTTGGAGCTGAATATAGAGAACGCTATCCGCATTATTCAGAAAAACGAAAGAGGAAGACAAGGCCGAGACAGAATTATCCAAGCCAGAAATTTCTCGAAGAAAAAAAGGCTCAAAGAAGACCCCAAAAACAGAATTGAAGAAGAAAACACTGAAGCGACCCATACAGTGATCGTTCAAAAAGTATTCAGAGCATTCCTCGCAAGAATTTACATAGACCAAGCCAGAGACAAAGAGCTCGAATTTCTCGGAATGGTCGCTCCTAAAAGTGTGGAAAATGACCCTACTCTTGAGTATGAAAAAAACCAAAAAGTCCGCAGAATGAAAAAAGAAGAGCACCTCAATGAATATATAGGAGCGCTTAAAGATCTCCAAGATGTAGTCCAAAGAAATGAAGGCGCAGATATGGAAGATACCATGAAAGAAGAAAGAAGGAAATTCATGATTGAGTATATTTCAAACCACGAGTTCAAAGAAGTACCTAAAATCGAGGATTTCTATAAAAGGGAAAGCGAAAATAGGGTATTGTCATCAGAGGAAGAAGCTAAAAAGAAAGTGGAGGAAGAAGAAGCAAAAAAGAAAGCTGAGGAGGATAAGAAAAAAAGCAAGGGAAAAGGAAAAGATAAAGATAAGGATAAGAAAGGGAAAAAGGGGAAAAAAGGGAAAAAAGATAAGAAGAAAAAGGAAGAGAAAAGTGATGGGACGAAATGGATTGGTACAACACCATGTGTACAGAAAATGCAGGAAGAAATAGTGAAGTTTAAGGATGTTTGGGAAAGCAGGGATGAGTCCACAAATCCAGTACAGAAATATGATGAAGAGCTTGCTAAAGGGACTGTGAGGCCAACTATTCAAGAAGCTGTTAGACTGCAGGTTGATCAGCTGATGGAGGCTGAGCTGCAAAATATAAGAATTTACCTTGTAGGAGCCCCAGCACCCAAAAAAGGTAAAAAAGGCAAAAAAGGCAAAAAGGGCAAAAAAGGTAAAAAAGGTAAGAAAGGCAAAAAAGGAAAGAAAGGCAAAAAGAAAGAAACCAAGGAAGCTCCACAAGAAGGACCATTGGATGCTTTAACAGGAAACGTAGCCATGGATTTCCTAGGAAAAATGAAAGGAGGTCCAAGTGAAAAGCTGGTAGGAAACAGAGCTCCTGATGACATGCTAGCTGAGCTGGTGGCTAAAGGAATTTTAAGAAAGCTCGTTCCTTGCCATCTTAAAGATTTTATCGGCACATTCAACTATTTAGGATCTGTTGTCCAGCACAACCTCACTCTTGCAGACAGAGAGCCTGATCCATCATATGCACAAATTCGCCAAGTTGTTACAGAATACGGAATTCTTCCAATGGGTTCTCCATTTTTGAGGCAAAATTCTCCAATCTATACAAACTCCATCCTTCTTTACGGCCCACCTGGCTGTGGTAAAACAATGCTTGTCAGAGCGATGGCTACTCACCTAAACGCTGTCATTTTTGATATTTCCCCATATACTGTTTCTGAGTCTCCTTACAAAACTGAGTCTAAAGGTCTCAATAAAATGCTGTATACTGTATTTCGCTCTGCCAAAGAAAACCCGCCTGCTATCATCTATATTGATGAGTGTGAAAAATACTTTTCAGGTGGAAAAGGGAAAAAAGGCAAAAAGAAAAAAGGTAGAGGAGAGTTCGCAAAGCTCAAAAAAGACTTAGTTGGGCATAAGAAATACCTGAAAAATCAGCACCGAGTTATAATAGTTGGCTGCACTTCAAAGCCATGGGAAGCTAGCAAGGTGGACTTAAAATCTTACTTCAACAAGCATATCTTGATCCCTCACCCTAACTACGCAACAAGAAAAGAGCTGTGGGAGCACTTCCTAGACAAGCATGGAGATATTCTGAACCCTAAGTTCAATATAAGTACATTGGCTCAGCTTTCTGAAGGATATACAGCTGGGAGCATTAATCAGACTGTCAATAAAGTTATGACTGATCTAAGGAAGCAAAACCTTAAGTGGAGACCTTTGCAGATAAATGAATTTATTGCTCCATTGTCTAGGACTCCATGTGTCGATACTAATGTCGATAAAGAGCTTAGAGAGCTTAACTATGAGCTACTGGGGATAAAAGCTGCTTATGAAAAAGAACTAAAGGATAAAGAAGAAGCAGAAAATGCGAAATCTGATGGGAAGAAAGGCAAAGGAGGAAAAGGCAAAGGAAAAGGGAAAAAATAATATAAGGTTAAATTATGATTCAAGCTGCAAAAATGGGCCTTCTGGGTTTTTGATAATAGTGTCAACCATTTCTTCTGTGATTTCTCCTATATCTTCTGGATACCATTTAATATCTTCTTTGACCTTCTCTACTAGTTTCTTTGCAACAGCTATCATAAAATTATAGCTTCTTCTATAGCACAGTTGGACCCCAAAACTGTAATCCTGCTCAAGCACTTCTTTTAAATTCCTGTTTAATCCTAGCTTAAAAGATTTTAATGCGACTTTTAATGAAAGCGGGCAAAGTTTGGATAATACTAGTTTAGTTTCACGCTTAAATGGTGTAGAATTTGTAGATAATTTTAGAAATAAATCATCAATAGTTATTATATCACTGAAAATCTCTTCGATTTCTGCTAGGTGCATTAGAAGTTTGGACTTTTCTTGTGGAGGAGGGTTATGATATTTGTCTAAAACCTCATGGAGATTACTTGAAGATTTAATTTCTTCTAAAACTCTAGGGATATTAGCTTCTGGAATATAATGTGTCGAAAGGCCAATGCAATATAAATCGATTCCATCTAGAACCTTTCCTGTTAGCATTATGTACAACCCTAATGCTTTATTAGATAAATGTGAGAAAAAATAAGATGCTCCACAGTCAGGAACAAGACCAATTGTGCTTTCCGGCATTGATAACCGAGTGGTTTCTGTGCATACTCTATATTTGCAAGCCATAGCTATCCCATTCCCAGCACCTATACATAATCCTCGCAAAATGGTCAAAGTTTCATTAGGTTGCTTATAAATTTCATATATAATAAAAAGTTCTGCCCTATAAACCTCCAAAACAAGTAAAGGATTGTTAAAGATCGCTAAGACATCTCCTCCAGCTGAAAAAGCTTTAGGAGTACAGCTTTGAAACACGAGATGCTTGCATCTTTCTGTGTTAATTAGAGAAGAAATTGTTTGAAGCATTTCATAATTTAAGGAGTTTAATCGTTCAGGTCTATTTAGAGTAAAAATGCGTGTGGTTGGAAAGTCTTCATACAATACATTTGAACTTAAATGCTGACGAATTATCTGAAGTCTTTCCATTTAAATAATATCAGAATAACTCTTAGGCATATTGAATGGCTCATTTTGCTTGCCTTCCGTTTAATAACTGAAAAGCTTGTATATAGCTCACCAGCATCAATTGTTAACTCAATTTCCAAATTTGTAAATGCAAATTTAAGGCTGCACTTGCCAAGTAGTCGACTAGTTTTTGCTATATTGCTGTATGAAACAAATTCATTAAGCAAAGAATGTATAGTTCAGGAGAACGAAAATCATCTCTTGGCTATAATCTTCAAAAAAATTTAATATTTATGCTAAAAAAGTCCAAGGTCGGGGTCGATCCCGATTATTAAAAGCTTTGATAGTCTTGTAATTGGTCCAAGCCACCCTGGATTGATATTTATTAAGCTCTATCTCTGTCTAAATTAAAATATCTGAGAATCTGAGCTAATTAGTATTTCATTTGTGAAATGGAAATTAGTTCTAATAACTTTTAATGCAATAAAAATTTTAATACTCTAAGCCAATTCATATTTTAAAAATAATGTCACATCTCATGCAAGACCCTAGCAGAAATCAAAATCATCCTTCAAGTCCATCCCTAACTGTATCACCAATTGACTCAAATCAGCCATCCCAGCATGTAAGCTTTTCAAATCAGCCCACACCTCATATATCCATGATTCAATCATCCCAAGAAAAAATTTTTCGTTCCTCAAGAAATCAATCCCCTTTACCAGCTAAAAATCCCCAGCTTTTAAAAACAGCTAAAACCCAATTAAAAACTCGAAATTTTTCACAATTAAATGATAAACAAAAAACTGAGGCCTACTATGATTTATATGATAGGAATCTTGAATTAAAACAAAAACAAAATGAATATGAAGAAAGAATTAAACAGCTTGTAACACAGCTGACAAGGTTAACAGCTGATATTAAATATGAACGAATTTTGACAAGTGGAGGGGAAAATAGTGAAGTGAAGCTAATTATAGATGATTTAAATAGCAGAAATCAAAAATTAATGCAAGAAAATAACAACTTAAAAGAAAAAATTAAAGAATTGTCAGCCAAGTCGCTGAGAGGAGCAAAGCAACCAAGCGGGAAAAGTGTAAAATTATCATCGGAGAAAACAATGAGACTTCAGCCTACAATTATTGAAAAACAAAAGAGACTTGAAGAAATTATTGTAGAAAGAGACTCCTTGATTCTCAAGCTAAAAGAGCAGCTTCAAAACTCAGAAGAAGTAATCTCGCAGCTGAGAAATGAAAAATTAGCTGCCTTGGGAAAGATTCCAACAGAAAAAATGTACAAGCTCTCAGATTTTGAAGAAAAAGTTGAGACTATTACTGAAAGCTACGAAGCCCAATCTACTTATTTAGAAGTAGTAAAACAGATGCTTGAAGAATCTGAAGAGCTTTTAAGAAAAGAAAAACTTTCCTCTTTTGATCTCAGTCTAAAAGTCAAAGAGCTTGAAGCAAACTCTGTAAAAGAAGATACTTTTAAACTAAGAATCCAAGAACTGACACAAGAAAAAATGCAACTTGAGCTAAAAATAAAAGAACTATGCGAAACCCCAATCATCAGAGACGCAAATGGATTATCAGACACCACTTATAATATTTTGGAAAACGAAATCATAGAAAGGCATAAATTAATTATCCAGTACAAAACTAGAATATCAGAGCTGGAAAATGAAAATATAAAGCTTAATGAAATGCTAAGACTTTTACAAGCTGAAAGGAATAAACTGAAAGAAGAAAATCTTATACTGGCTTACAATTTGGAAAAAAGAGCGAAATATGTAGAAGAGTTTGAGAAAAAGCTTGTTTGGCTTGCAAGGGATAATGATACTGACGCTTTTATGAGAGCCCTTGGGATGCTAAAGCTAGGGCTTAATGGAAAAGAATGGCCAGTTGTTGAACCTTTTGAAGAAAATTCTAGGCTGAAGCAAGAAAATGAAAAATTGACTGTGGAAAAAGGAGAAATTGCAGCTGAGCTCAAAAAGTGCCAAAATTTACTAGAATTAAGAGATCAGATTGAAAATGAAAAAGTTTCAATAGTTCAGTCAGAAAATGACAAGCTTAATTGCTTGTTGAGATCTGCTCAAAAACGAATAGATGAACTTAGTAGGCTTGCTGAGTACAGAGGAAGTTTAGCTTCTCGTGGCAGTCAAGAAATACAAAGAAATTTTGCTATGGAATCTTATGGATATGGAGCTGGATTTAAAGAGGATGGCAGCGAAGTAGGAGTTGGCCAAAATATTTTTGATTTGCTTATTGTAGATGCTGAATTTTATAATAAAGCGTTAGAAACAGATGGGATTTCATTTGGGAATAAACTAGTCACATGTCTATCAATAGATTTCTACGACCATGAGACACAAATTACATCTCTATGTGAAGGCCTTCAGCCGAAATACGATATCCATATGAGTTTTCTGATAAACATGGACCAAATGTTTTTAAGGTATTTGCGTGAAGGTATCGTTGTAATAGACGTCAACATTGTTAACAGAGATAAATTTATTCCAATTGCTAAGGCTCAAATACCTTTATTGAATTTATTAGGCGTTTCCAAACCTGAAAGCAACAGAAAAGTAATTGAATCTACATGCATTTTAACTAGCTGGCAGGATGACAAGAAGACATTAGGAGGACTGAGATATAAAATCAAAATGAGACATCCTCTTAACGACTTGTATTCATTAGGACAAATCGGAGTTATTGAAAGCCCAATAACTAACAATGCAACCAAAGCCATGACAAATCTTCAATCTTTGTATTAAATTAAGTCTAATTTAAAAATGATAAGCTATTGAGGTTTATTAATTATGTATTTACATCGCTTATTAAGCAGAGAAACTGCTATTATCAGAGCTTGCTGACGTGCTCAATACTGACTCGATTCTTTGAAATTCTTCGTCAGAAACCATTGGATTTGTTTTGAGACGTTTAGGGCATTTTTCGATGATTTTTTGAAAAGGATCAGAAGATCCTGCTTTCTTTGTGATAGGAGGCAAAGAAACAATTGATTTTTTTAGTATTGAGTTGATCTCTTTTAAAATAAAATCTTCATCTTTGTGTTCATGATGATTTAGCTTTAATTTTGGTAGTCTATTTTCGTTAAATGGGTTCACTTTCGGATTCGGGTCTATACAACTTGATTGTTTTAAAGGGCTGGGGCTGAGGAGAGCAAGGCTTTTCCTTTTACGTGTATCTCCCATTAAAAAATACCAGTTATGTTTCAAAAAAGAGTTCCATTGTTAATGATATCTAATTAGTTTGGCATAAAAATTAACTGATGTTTGGATACCTCAAGTTTCTGTTTCTCTTCTTTGATTTCAGTTCTGGGCTGAGTCGGCATGTAATGCCACTTTCGTTACTTTTGTCTCTAATTAGTGAGCTGTTGATTGCCTTAAGCTGGATCCCTTTTTTATTATGCACAAACATGACAGAAGGCTCTACTTTATAGTCATCTTCAATATCGTCGAGAGCCGGATCTTGCATGCTACTATTGAACTTTTGTCTGAATTTTTTTAAATAAGGTAGCGGCTCTATCTTTGGGCCTTCTGGCTTTTCAATTTTTAACAATTTTGCGTCTTGTTTTTTGATATCTTTGCGCAGTTTTAGGTGTAGGAGGTAATTATCCATCGCTTTTTCAACTTCTTTTCTTTTGGACTTTTTAAGAGAGCGGTTTTCCCTTTGTCTTCAGGCTTCAAGAACTTGATGTTCAAGATCATTAAGTCTGTGGGAGTTTGCAATAAGCCTGACTTTGGGCTCAACCTTATTTTTATTACACAAATCCTGTATAGCTTTTTTCTCGAGTCTTATATCTTCTGCTAATATATATTTCTCTAAAACGAGGCGTTCTCTGTTTGCCAATACTGAATTCATCAATTATTTATTAAATAAAATCAGTGCTCTAATATTCAAGCTAATTTTTTACTTAATCTCTTCTGAGTGGTATTGATGTCTGCTGAATCCCATCAGCTGTAATATCCCAAACGGTGACTGCATCTCCAGTATAAATATCACGCTCTGCACAAGAAGTGAAGACATCTCTAATAAGTTCGCATGGGTCTTGGGTAAAAGAATAATCATCTGTTCTATTAGCACCCTTGCATTGATTGTCAAGAACAGACATACAAAGCTCCTGGCCAGTGCCTTGAACGCCGTACTTCAGTTCGTCAAAACTTCCTATTGCATCGTACCCGTAGACTGCTCCTTGACCTTCTTCGTTAAGTCCTGCGAGTAAATTGAAAGTGTAAAAAGGAAAGAATCGGCGCGAGTAAAGAGTTATGGAGAGAAGCTTGGATAAGGCCTTAAGTGACGGTTCTGATCCGTGCTGGTGCTTATAGAGAGTTATTCTTGCTAAAAGCAATTTATGGAGGTTTTGGGCATCAGTGACCATTCCTGACGATGCTATCACCGCTTTTGATGTCAGCTGTGTGATTTTGCAGTAATTTCGGCTGATGATGTTGTATCCTACAGAAATTCTGGTGTCACCACCAACTGCGACTCGACCTCCGAGGGCTACTGCTGCAACTGTGCCGCCATTGTTTTGATAGGGGTTGAATTGACCTTGCTTGCTCTCCTTGACCATTTTTATATAAGAATTACGATCTAAACTTAGGTGACTTATATAAGTGCTATTCTAAATAAACCTTATGATTTAAATTAAATATAGCAGCTTTATTAACTGAAAGATTCTTCTAAGTTTTAATCGTCGCACTTATGGCTATTACTCTAGAAAAGTGTGATTTCTCTATAAATATGTATTTTGCGACAAAAAGTGTGATTAAATATTAAACATTATTGCTGCCTACTTATGAGCTTTAGGCAGACAGAATTGTCCAGTTTCCAAATTAAAATTCATTTGCAAATACCTGATGTACTTCTCATTGACTTTTAAATTCTTCGCTTTCCTTATCAAGCTTTTTCAACAAATTTTCCCCCTTCCACCATCAAGCAGTTCTAAAAACTTTTTTCACTCCTTTTGTGATTTATGACAAATTTTCAGCGGAGTAAGCACTTCGATTGGATCTCTTGCATCTAGCAGCTTCTTTTCAAGACATTGCAAAATTGCTAATACAAATTTATAGAAAAATACTCAACCTTTTTCAAAAAAGGCATCAAGCATATTCAGCATCTCATCAACTGGGACTGCACTACCAAATAAAGTAAAGCATCACTCTGCTAAAAACATTTCGTTCCCTATTCTGTGCTCAGCAAATTGTCGGTGCAAGTTCGGGAGATTTTCAACGATCAGGATTTGTATTATTTGGCAATGCTTAGAAAGCCCAGGAAGACTTGGAAGGTAGGTATCTCTGATTTCATAGTTTTCCATCAAGCCTACAAAAAGCCAAAAAGCGTCAACTTCAGTAGCATGCCACAGCAGTGCTCCGGCAATAAAATTCATTCCCTGGACATACCCCATTTGTATGTCATATTTACTGAATGCTTGCAAGACCCTCCTCAAAGCAGACTGGCCTTCTCCATTTATGAAATAAGGCTCATCTGGGAAAGTTCTGTTTAAATCTAGTTCAATTTGTTTTGCACTATCTAAATACTCTGTGGCATCTAACGGAATTTCTAAAAGATTGTAATAAACTTCTTCTGCATTTCGAGGGGGGTTGCAATGCTTTAGTCATGACTGGGCTTTGCAGCATGAACTGACAGTAATTTGTTTAATCAATTTGAAATAGCTTCGAGAAAGGAGACTCATATCTTCTGCATCGCACATGCATTGAGGTCGGTGAATGCGCTGGACTTGGTTTTCAATCAGAGGTGGCGTTAGAGTCATCGGGGAGTTGTCCTGTGTTGACATGCCTTCCATTCTGTTTTGTGTTTTATTTTAAAATTATAAATGTCAAAATTATCGGTTTCTGGTTACCTTTATTTATAAACTTGCAATTAAGGAATCTTCATAAGCCTACAGAGCCTGTTTGGTGGATTTTAAAATATTTGCTGTAGCGAATTTAATTATGAATTAAAGATTAAATTATACCAAATAAATAATTTGAATTTTAACTTAATATAATATTAATACAGATTATATTGACGAAATCCATTTAAGTCAAACAGATAAAATATAATCTTTTTATTTAATATGGCTATGCACCTGTGGATGATTACAAATTTTTTAACACATCGTTAAATTATATTTTTATAGTTATTTGTGACGATTTTTAGGAAGCTTCTTAAAAGAGTCATCTTCTAAATCTTCAGCTTTAAAATAATGAGGGGCAAGCTCTAGCAGCCACTGCGGATTTACTTCAATAATCTGCCTCATAAATTCTTTTGTGGTAAGAACTAATTCATGATAAATTACCCACCTTGGTAAATCTTTAAATAATACAGAGCTTGGATGAACATGCACGCTGTGCTGGTTTTTCACAGTTTTATATAGTCCTGTCGTATGCAATCTTGCTGTATTAAAGAAATAGCCAGAGCAGAATGATTTTATGATCAAATTACAATCAGAGCAAGGTTGTTCGTTTACTTCTACCTCAACTCTATCACACAATTCCAGTAGCTGCTCTCTAATATCACTAGCTTTTTGGATTGACCGATATTGAATAAACATTTCTTTACATCAGTTAGAAGATCCGTCCGATTCCTCTCATTGGTTATACACATTAAGAAGTGTTAAATGATCTCCACCTGGCCTGGCAAACCCCATTCTTATGTTATCAGCGTGGAGGGCTCTATCTTTTGGCCTATAAAATATAGAATTCCCAACACTCAGCATTGAGCAAATAGTAATCACTTCATTTACACAGCCATATTTATGGGCTTGCATAATGCACTTCGACATCATTGGATCAATAGGAAATTCTGCCATTCTTCTGCCAAGCTTTGTTAATTCTCCTTCATCATTAAGAGCAGCCAAAGCATAAAGCTCTTCTAGTGCTCTTATAAGTGTTTCACTAGCTGGAGGATCCATAAAATCAAATTTGACTAAGTTTTCAATCCCTAAAGACTTGAGTATTAGAACCACATTTCCTAAATTAGTCCTTTGGATTTCAGGGATCGGGTTTTCTTCAAGTTCATGCTCATATGATCATAAAGTATACAGCCTAAAGCATTTCCCAGGTGCAACTCTACCTGCTCTACCAGCTCGTTGTCTTGCAGAAGCTTTGGATATAGGAGTGACAATCAAACTTTCCATACCTGTTCGTGGGTTATAAGAAGACTGCTTGCATAAGCCACAGTCAATTACATAGATAATCCCATCAATAGTCAGAGAAGTCTCTGCAATATTTGTAGCGAGCACTACTTTTCTGGCACCTTCTGGGGTTGGCTCAAAAATTCTGGCCTGCATATCGCTAGGAAGAGTAGCGTAGATGGGAAGAATGATCATTTCGCAAATTTTGGTGCCCAGTCCTCGAGTTCGTGTAAGTAACATTTCTTGGGCTTGCTCTATTTCGTCTTGTCCGGTAAGAAAAACAAGGACATCACCTGGAGGCTGGCTTACGTGGATTTGGAGAATGGTAATGACAGCTGCTTCCAAATAATCAGCTTCAGGAGCTTTTGTATAGTAGTTTTCGACTTCGAATCTTCGTCCTGGTATAACAAATACTGGCGCATCATCAAAATAGCTGCTCATTTTCTCTACGTCCATAGTTGCAGAAGAAATCAGAACCTTCAAATTGCTTCTCGCCCTTGCCAAATCTTTAATTAGCCCGAACAAAATATCAGTATGAAGAGTTCTCTCATGGGCTTCATCAATCATAACCACAGAATAAGAGTTTAGCTCTGGGTCAACCATGAATTCTCTTAGCAGCATTCCATCAGTTAAGTACTTAATGATTGTCTTTTCTGAAGTCTTATCTTCAAATCTGATACTAAAACCGACCTCATGGCCAAGCTTCACGCCAAGTTCATAAGAAACCCGTGCTGCCACGCTCATAGCTGCGACTCTTCTAGGTTGTGTGCAAGCTATTTTCCCATACTTTGTGTATCCTATTTCATGCAAATACTGAGGTATCTGTGTTGTTTTTCCTGACCCAGTTTCTCCTACGACTATTAAGACATTATGATCTCTAATGGCAGCAAGCAGCTCATCCCTGTATTCAAATATTGGGAGTCCTTTTCTTTCCTTCTGAATTGGAGCCCCCTCTTCTTCAATTTGCATATCAGATTCAGAACCGCTTGACTCACTTTTAATTTTCTTCAGATTTTCCTTTACAAAATTAACCTGATTATCCAGTAAGAGTTCATAGTTTTTCTGCTGGGCTCTGTCTTTAGCTCCATATCGAAAAATGGCTCTGCCTGTTTGATTTTGATCCCAAGTTTCTTGCTCAGTTGCTTCAGGCTTAGCTTCTACATATCGGTCATAAAGGACTTTGAATCTTTGCTGTGGATTTGTTTTTTCTTCATCATAAGCATCAGGAAGACGGTAGCTCATGACTTCTTCATGTTTTTTTGCTTTCTCTAACGCGATTTCAAAGATTTTCTTGTTTAGCTCGTGCTCTTTGATTTCTCTTTCGGTAAGTTCCTGATCTTTGAAGATTCTTTCTTCGTCTTCTAATTCTCGCTTAAAAAGATCAATTTGTCTTGGTTCTCTCCGCTCAAGATACTTCCAGCGGGAAAGCCTTTTCATTTGTTGAACTGTTTCCCTTCTATCTTCTTCTGTCATTTCTAAGTGTTTCTGCTTCTTGTCTTTTTTCGACCTGACCCGCTTTTTGATTCGGTCGTGAAGCTCATCTCTTTCTCTTTTGTCTGCTTCAGGGTCAATTTCGTTTTCCACCAACTCGTATGCTTCATTTCTCTGTCTTTTCTCTATTGCTTCTTGGTGGCTTGCTTGGTAAGAAGAAATAATTGTTTCTTTTGGAGATAGCTTTGCAAATAGATCTTCAGCGAAACATAGGGATTTTTGGTCATTAGGAAATTCATACTCAGTCAATTTTTCCAAAATTTCTTCTGGAGACTTAGCTTTTTTTGATATTTCTTCAATATAAAATACTGTGTGTTTTTCTGACATCCCGAGAATGTCATAAAGCTTATCGCTAATCCAGGTCTTCAAATCCATCTAATAGCCAAATTAAAATTTACATAATTGCTATAGTTAAATTCTTTATATTGAAAAGCTGCTTAAATATCCAAAGCACATTCAATTAAATCATTAATGATTGCAAATTTGAAAAATTTAATTATAAACGGTTTTAAGTTTCTAGAAATTAAATTCGCTGGAAACGATAAGGGTGCTAGGCAATCTGAATTTTGAGTTTAACATATTAATAATTAGAAGTGCTTGTTCTAGGGAAAACATAAGTAGATAAGGGGTGATCGGTAGGTGATAAGCCTTGAGTATGGCTTCGTTTGTCTTTTCTAGGCGACTTAGTGTGAATTTTTGATTCTGAGTTTTCTATAAGAATCGGAGTTTCTGAAAGTGCATGGGCTTTTTCGTCTTTGTTTTTAGTGTGATTGATTTCATGGGGTCCGTTAGTTGAGCCGGAAGTTCTTGAAGTCCCGCTGTCAGTTGATTTTTTGGGAGTTTGCTTTTTCCAACAGCAGCAAAAAACTTTTTTCATGATATAAAATTATTACCTTATTCCAATTCTATTTTATTTGAGATGTTATTCATATTGTAAGAAGTTTCAGAAGGATTAAATTATTTCTTGGACAAACTCAAAATTTGATATTGGCTTCACTACAAATTCTTTTTTAAAAGGTTTAGGAGGCAGAACTGGTGGAGGGATTGGAGAAGGAGTGGAGCTATGAGATGTGGGGTTCTGCTCTGTCAGATGAGGGAGCGTAACTGGAGGCTCTTGATGATATAAAATTGGTTCAGGCAGAATACTTGGAGTTTCAAGCGTAAATTGAATCACGCGGAGGCTTGAGTTTCCTATTTCTTTTATTTTTTCTGGCATTGTTAATTTGTCTTTTTTTGCCTTATTCGCATACTTTTTAATAATGTGAGTCTTTTTGGAAATTTTTTGAATAATTTCAACTCTTGGAGTGCTTAAAGTCTTTTTGGGATTATATTGAGGTTTGAAAGAGGAGGTCCGAGTTGTTAAAGGAATCTTTATTTGGCTTGATGTGAGATTTCTGGACATCTTAAGTACAGGTAATGATTTAGCTCACATGAGCTTATTATAATCACCTATTTGATGGCGCTTTAGATATCTAGCTTGATCAGCCAAAGGAGCCTTTTGAACAAATTGACGAACAGTCACTGTTGTAGGACTCAGAACGTTGTCAGCACCTAAATTGACTTCGGTGTTTATATATTTGCTTTTAAGAACACTTTTCATTTTTAGAAATGAAGCAGAATTTACTCTATAGTTGAGGAGCTAATTTTTAAATTTTAAAAGATAATAAAGAAATTATTTTATTTATATCAGGTCATATATTCAAAGTATTATAGAATCTGTACACTTAAGGAATAAGATATAGAGCGAATCACAATAAAGAAAATCAAATTTTTATCAGTGCACAACTCATTTAAATGTATAAAATTTATCAGCCAAAGCATGCAGAAGTGAGCATAAATAGGTAATATTGAGCAATCCAAATCAAGTATGTGATTCTCTATTACATAATTAATTTTTCTATTATTTAAAAATTTTATAAGTTTCGTTCTCCAGCATCGTTATATAAATAAAATCTATGCTACGCATTCTTTTCTCTGCATTACTTCGATGCAATCTGACACTACATCTAAAAGTTCGCCTTAATAAATGGCTATTTGAAATGATGAGGAAAAAACTATAGTGATTTTAATGAGTTTCTTATCTTTAGTGATGAGCGTCTGAATTACTTTCATTTATCTCAAATTTAAAGAACTCCAAAGACACCCCTCAGGACTCTTTTTTTGGATCTCAGTTTTTGACATAGGGATCTCTCAGCATACGATTTCCCTTTTCCTGAGTCCTCGAATCGCGTCTGCTGGGAATTATCTAAAAGAATTATTTTACGTTTTAAGCTTTCACCAAATGACGTCAAAAGAATCTGAAGATATATCATGCGCTATAAATCAGATGATGCTTTGCGGATTCTTGTCTGGTATGATGTGTTATAATATCTGTGTATGTGTCGACTTGATTATAACAATCAGAAATCCGCTGATAGAGGGGAGATCTCGAATGAAATATTACCATCTCTGTTCTATAGTGGTGACTAGTGGAGAAGTTATTTACAATATCGCAAAAAACCTTTCATCAAGAGAGTGCCAAAGTTCGAATGACAGCTTTATTGATGAATTAATGAACTTTGGAGTCCTCACCGTACTATTTTTTATATATTTGGTTGTGGGAATCGCCTCATTCTTTTACGCGCTTATCAAGCTCTCTAATGAAATGATTCCTCAGCACAATGCAGCGAAAATCTACTTCAGAAGGCACATCTTGTATATATCAATTTTCTGGCTGTTATGAGGGGTTGCTGCAATTGCTTATTGGTCAAATGATATGCTGAATTCCTATGGAAGCTATCTGTGCATTTTTCTTATTGTTTCTGCAGGTTTTATTCTTGCAGTGATAAGAAATTCAGAAACAGCGTTTTTGAAGAAGTCAATCTATTTTTTAAGGAGAAGAAAGGTCAAAGACTCTATGAAAGAGCCTCCTGATATGTGGAATACCCCTATTTCTAATATAATTTACAGCGATTTAAAAGCCCAAACCACTTTTTGCATTCTCTCAGGTCTATACGAAGCGATGAAAAACTCGCGAAGCTCTTCTTTTATTGCATCGCAAGCCACTTTTACTGAGCGTGATTACGCTGCTAGAATTAACCATGAAGTGAAATTAAACCCTTATAACAGCCAAGGCTTAAACATTTTTAAGCTTCAGGCTCCTTATTTCGTCGTTACAGAGTACGCTCCGTCTGTTTTTGCTCATCTCAGGTCATTCGATAAAATCGAAAAATATTTAATTCTTGAGTCTTTGAATCCTGACAATAATTTATCAGCGCTTATTAAGATTCATGAGAAAAAGGGAGGATCAGGGAGTCTATTTATGTTTACAGATGATCAAAAATTCTTCATGAAAACTATCGCGAAAAAAGAGAGACAGTTTTTTATAAGGGATTTGCTTAAAGGCTATCACCATCATATTAAGAAAGAGGAGAAGTCAATATTATGCAGGACTTATGGACTCTTCACAATTAGAGTGCCTGGGTTAAGTCCGATAGAACTGATGCTTGGACAGAATTTGATGGTTCCTGGAATCATTAAATATTATGACTTGAAGGGTTCTTCGATTAATCGGCAAACAAATTCTCCAGAAGAAAATTTTATAGGGCCGTTTAAAGATGGAGATTTTATTGCAGACCAAAATGAGCTCGTGCTTCATCCAATGGTAAGAGACAGCTTGATGGAAGGAATACATGCAGATGTCCAGTTTCTGCTGAGACATGGCATCATGGACTATTCACTCTTAGTTTTTATAATAGACAAGCCGAGAAATTTCACGGATCTCATCCCTGATGCGTATAACCAAGAATGATACAAACTTTCAATCATTGACTATCTTGGCAAATATGATTATGCAAGGAAGATGGAGCATTATTATAAGGCTGTCAAGATCGGGCAAAACGTATATCTATGTTCTGTAGTTGACCCTAAGCGTTATGCTAACCGCTTCTTGAATTTTTTACATACAAGAGTGCTAAGAACTTTTGCGTCAATCATAGAATCCTGTGATGAGCGATTTTAGCATGAAAAGAGCTGAACCCTGCTAGCATATATTAAATTAATAAGACATATTGCAACTTCATAATCTCAATTAAATTCAAATGCAAGCTAGCTCTAGCATCCCTAGACCGCCAAGGCCGAGACGTTCAAGAATAAAAATTCCTCCAAATCTTGCCAGTCGAGAAAGAACTTTATCAGACAACACAGAAAGAACTAATCCAGAGCAGCCAAGAACCAAAAATCCAAGCTTGCCTCCTACTTCCAATAATCTTTCACTGAATAACTCACAATATCCAGATGAAAGAACAATGGTCAATCTCCAGCACGCTTTACTGATCGAAGAAAAGCTGTGAGGACTCCTAGAAAAGCTCAGGCATGGAATAGCTGAGAAATCTTTATGTGAAGATTACTGGGCATTTAGTGAAGAAAGCCCTTTACCTATCCTCGAAAGACTCTTCAGTGAAGAGAGGACGCGAAAAGTAATCAGACAAGCCTGCATCATTGAGCTCTCTGTAGTTTGCTTTGCAGGATTTTGCTTCGGAGGTGATATGCCTCCTGACTTAATCCAGCAGTTTCGGAATTTATTCTTCTATGTCCACCAGAATTACCTCAGTTGCATGAAACTTATGCTTTTTCGGTGCAATGGAGATTCTCTGAACAACACTTGGGTTCAGTCTGTAAATAAAGTCATAAAAGAGAAGCAGGTCGAAATCGCTAGCAAAGGTGGCCAGAGTGGGTTCATGAAGCAGCATAACGGCATCATGTGCAAAATTTTGGAAGCAATAGGCTCGGTGGTAAGAGGGCCAATACAGAACTGCTTGTTTTCGATCATGTATAACTTGGATAGCATTACATATGTCAGAGCGAGGTGACTCCTGGAAAATGCGATGGCCAGTATGCCAATCATTATGCCGATCCCTGATCTCGCTCAACCTATGCTGCCTCCTGCACCTTATCTTCCAGCTATCCAAAACAGATCTTACTCTTTAGTAGTTGATTTAGACGAAACTTTGGTGCATTATTTTGAAGCTGGAGCTGACAGTAAGCTGCTTGTGAGGCCAGGATGTGCAACATTTTTGAATGAGTTAAAGAAATATTATGAAATCACTATTTTTACAGCTGCTTTACAAGACTATGCGGACTGGGCAATAGATAGTATTGATACAGAGAGTGCCATATCATACAGACTCTACAGACATCACACAATATCTCTTGGACCGATCTTTATGAAAGATTTATCCAGGCTGGGAAGAGATCTGAGCAAAGCTATCATAATTGATAACGTTACAGACAATTTTAGGCTGCAGCCTGAAAACGGGCTGACGATGAAAAGCTGATTTGAAGACGTCAATGATACTTGTCTTCTAGAAATTATACCCCTATTGAAAGAAATTGTAATAAAAGAAGTCCCCGATGTTAGAATAGCTCTGAGGAATTACCGGGATCAGGTGCTTCGACAAATAATCAAAGGAATCCCAAATCCTCATTTAAATTTAATCACATCAGCTAACCCTTAAAATCTTTTTGGCTTTGCTATTGAATAAATCCACATTAATTTTAGATAAAGCTTATAAAATAAGTTGAATAAAAAAAATCTGATGGAATAAAAAGCGTTTAGCAATCAATAATTAAGAGAAATTATAAAAACCTTGATGCAACAATTGCAAGTATGATGATCATGATTGGGATCAGCATGACTACGTTAAAACCTCCTTCTTTTTTCTTAACATCTACGTTTTCTCCTATAGAAAACTCTCCAATATAATAGTCTTTCATCATTTCTGCTGCAGTTGAACTGTGGGAAATATCATTGAAATCCTTTGTTGCATCCCTTCCAGAAGAATCAACCAAAATGTCTTTTCCTCCAGGATGGTCTGAAAACTTTGACACATCGTAAACTTTGCCATTAATAGCCATCCAACAGTCATCTTCGTCTGTGTGTTTTGACAGTTCTTTAGCGTCTATCACTTTTGGCTGAGCCTTTGATGCTTCTCCCATTTATGTATGATTGCAATAATAAAACAGAGGATTATTTGTCTATTTTTGGGCACAATTTTCTCTTGTAACAGTGTCATTGGTCAAATTTTTTTCACATTTCACGAAAATAACAGTTTTGAAGAGCAAGCGTCTTAGAAAAAGTTTCAACCAATTGTTGCTAAGAAAATTTCTTCCGAGGAAAAATCAAGCCTAAAAGACATGGCACAAACAGAGCCTTTGATATTATCAATAAATAAATCTATTCTGCAGTATCTTCAAAACTATTATCCTATTTACTCTATAAACCAGTAATACTTAAAGGAATTTTTATGGGACTAATATTACCATAAATAATTTTAGATTAATTAGTCTTTATCTATACCAGCTCGAACTTTGTTCCTACTTTCTTCGACGTTCCTTTGGTAAGTGTCTAAATCCATATTTAGACTTGTATGATTAATGTTTTCAATATAGCTCGCAGCACTTTGGAACTGCTGGAACACGAAGCCTTTAAGTCCAATCATCTTTGTGTGGTGTCTGAATTTAGAAATATAGTTCAGATTTGAGTAAAGTCTTTTTGGCTTCGCTTTTAATACCACATAAATAATAATCGGTAAAGAGTCGTCTGTGCCAACTCCTCCACTGCCTGATGACACAAGGCTGAGAACATTAACAATTATAGACATACAATCAGCAAGACAATTCAGCTTTTCCGAAGGAGCCCGGTAATCGTCGATTGCTTCTAAGGACTCAATCGCAAATTTCCACATATCTTCATTTCGGTTCGAAGGGTCAATATCCATATGTTCTGGCTTTACCCAATCAAGCTCAAGTGTTTTATTATGCAAGTTTGTGTCTTCTATTGAAGCTTTGCTTGGGAAAATGTGGTGGTACATAGAAGAAGTAATATGTTTTTCAATTTCTTCAGTCGTTGTTTCAATGTCTTCTTCACCCAAGCCTGCATCTTTAAGCACGTTTCGAACCAAAGCTACATAGTCAAAGAAAGCTCCTCCTACATTATAATGGTCTTCTACATTTTCTGTGGATATGACGACTTGATCAAGCTTCATAAATCTTTGGTAAAACTCTTCTATGGAAAAAATGTGGGTACTTTCGGTTTTTATTGACTTTGAGCCCCTGCCTCCAAGCACAAAATCTCCGACAGATTGCAGCTTGGAATGTGGACATATATTTTGGCTGTAGACTTGGACTGTGTTATAAGGCCCTTCTTTAACTGTGAGCAGACAAGCTGGGACTCTTCCGTCCTTGATGAACTGTATAAAGTACGCTTTTCTCTGCAAAGACTCTTGGACTTTGACTTCTAACTTAATGTCGCTGACGTGTTTTTCCATAAAATTTACAGCTAAAAGCAGCAACTTTTTATTTTTGTTCGCTGCTCTCCTCAAGGTCTCAAACCTGTCTTCGCATTCTTTTTGCAGAGTTGTATAGAGTTTTCTAAAATTGTAAGCAATGTAGTCCTGCGGAACACTTTTCAAATAAGTTGCTAAAAACTGAGCGAGTAGTTTTAATGGAACACCTTCTTGGGCAGCTGCTTTTTTGTTTTCAAAAAGATAAGAAAATTGAATGACGAACTCCGCGATGTCTTTGAGTGACCATTCTTTGCTTAAATCAAAGAATATAGACATATCAAGGCAGCCTAACAAGTTTCTTGTCGCATCTTTTACCTTAGCTAATAGCTTTTCTCCTTCAAAATCTGCAGTTTTCGGGAAATTTGACTGTGATTTATGAAGATTCGCAATATATGAATTTTCAATATCTCCAAAATTTTTTTTCATAAAAAATAGATATGGGATTTCATTTTCCTTTAAATTAATTTCAGCAGCATAGCTGGATTGAATAAGAGAATCGGTCTCATCAGCTTTGCTTATTACTTTAGCATATCTTAACAAATCATTCCACCCTTTTTCAGTAACAGCTGTCTCTTGTTCTTTAACAATTCTTGCAAGAAACTTAATATCTTCGATTGACAGAACTGAGGTAATAACTTTGAACTCTTTGATTTCGCTCATATTTTCAGCCTGCTTCCTAGTCTTTGAGTGAAAATTAAATGGACTTATTTTCGGGCGAGTCAAAGCTGTCAAATAGTAATTGCACATTGTTCCTCTATTTTTTTGGTCCTCAGATACATTGGTGCATGGCTGTGGATATAGAGGAAATGAGCTTTTTCTCCACAGATCTGCTCCTTCTTCTAAATAAATGATATCCCGAAAGAAGTCCTTCATATGTGCGGACTCTTCCTTGATAAAAGAATTGATCACGAAATACTGAGGCTCGTCAAACTCGCTTTCTTTGAAAATATTTTTGAAAATGGTACCGATTGATTTTAAATAGCCCAAAGTAACTTTATGAATCATCACATTTTGAAGAAGCCCGTTTTTAATAGGATCGATAATTGCAGGGATCCACCAGAAAGTGAAGAGCATGTTTCCAAGGAGAGAGTATTTTTCTGCGTCACTTACCCCAGGCACTAATTCATCAATCAGCGCTATTGTTTGTTTGCAGATTCCTCTCAAACCATATGGCATTGTTCTGACATTTTTGTATAAGCTCTGCAGCAGCGATTTGCAATGGTCAATTATTACTTGACTTCTCCCTTCAATTAATTCTAGGACTTGAGGACTTGCCATTGCTTCAGCTTCATTTACTTCCATAACTGGAGACACCTCTTCTTTCTTCTCCTCCTTTGCCTTTCTTCTAAATAGTCCTGTTTTTTTCTTCACAGGAGCAGGCTCTTCTTTTTGATAGACCCTAATCTTTTCATTCTCAGCTTTGTAAATCTGTTTTGGATCAAGAATCAGTTCTTTTATGCGCTCTTGATCATGAATGATTTCCCTAAGTGATTTTTTGAAGACCAGCTTCATGTACTTTCTCTGATTTTTCCTTTTCATATAAAGAATAAGCATCTTCCTCAGCACCAGATTTTCATTCAGCAAATTCGAAACGTGCCCTGAGTCCCTTAAGTAGACTAGTTCTTCTTTAAGAATGCGATGAATTGCATTCAGCAGCTCCAATTCTGTGTTTTCAGGATGAACCAAGTCAAGAAAAAAAGAGAAGCCAAAGCTCTCAACGAGTCCATCAATTTTGTCCCTTCTTTGTCTGCATGAAGAGGCTATGAATGCAAACATATCCGATTTCGTCCTGATTTGTAAGATAAACGCTTCTACATATCGAAATGAGTCCCCCAAGAATGCATGGGCGTCTGGGACCAGCCGCTTTTTGTAGTCACTCTATTTTAATTTTACAATCTCTTGGAAGTCTCTGACCTTTAGCTGATGCTCGTAATATGCTCGATGAAGATCTTCAAGCTTGGAGAGTAACTCTTTTTTTTCTAATTCGTCTGGGTTATAATTACCATGGGAAAGTCTCAGTTTTTCGTATTTTAAGCACTTCTGCAAGTAAGTCCAGTCCTCAAAAGTCACTTTTCCTTCACTTTCCATTTTTAATGACAAATCTAGGTTTCTTTGCATCTTCATCTGTGGAGAAGGCCAGCTTGAGCGGTTTTCTCAAACTCAAGAATTGTCAGAATTTCGAGATTAGTCTAAAACTTAATTTTGGCTGAATAATGAATTTAATCGAATATAAAGATAGATATGTTAGATTTTGAGTATATAAAGAGACTTATGAGCATAAGTCAATTGCATTTCGCTATTTTGGAATTGCATTTAGAAGTGAGATTATCGAATGTGATATATATAAAGAAAATATATAAATAGAGAGTCAGGGCGATTGGAATTTATTTCATTAGGAATACTTGCTTCCAGGTAGGTTCAGACTTGGAACAAAAGTACCCCTTCGTGAAAGTTGTTCATCATGATAAAATTAATTATAAGAAAATGTCGATTTCTATTCCATAAGTTTATGTAATTCCAAATACCCATTTATTTTTCAAAGAAATTATTAAGATGATTAGATATCCTTCAATTGTCATTCAGTGGGCATAAATCAAATAATTTTAAAGAAAAATCTTCAAAATTATAAGATTTAAGATTTATAATTAATTTTAATGCATTTAGCTAAGGCATTTACTGCTAAAAAGAAATAACTCTAATGTATAAGAATTCCCAATAAAGATGCAGCTAAGTCTTTAATTTTTTCAATTTAGTGCTTTCTATTGGTCCGTACAAGTAAAAAGCCTGATATAAAAAACAAGGTACAGTCAGAAAGCTTCAGGAAAAAACTATATAATTTAAATAAATCTTTATATTGTGATAATTAAAAATTAGAGAAATGGAATCTGCTATAGCAAGAATCAGCTTTACTGAAAAAGAGCAAAAATATTATTCAGTAGAATTTGACCGACTCACTGCAGAGCAGAAAAAACCTCTTAATGAAAGAGAACTGATGGGACATGGAGCGGCGACCTTTTTTCGAATGCTCAAAATAGGAGACTCAGATCTTGCCAAAATTTGAGAACTTGTGAGTGAGAGTCAGCCTTTCCTGAAATTTCCTAATTTCATGGCTGCTATGAGGCTTTGCAGCGCCAGAAAACAAGGAAAGCCAATAATAGCAGAGAATTATATGAGAGAGCAGAGTGTTCTTGCAAGACGGCAAAGAGAAAAACCGAACCCAGCCCCTCCTATTATTAATAAATCAGCGAGTTCTTCACAGAATGAAAACTCTCAAGGCTCTTCAAATAAAACACAAGAAGAGTCTCCACAATTAAACAAAGAAGAAGTAAAAAGCCAAGAAGAGAAAATACCTCAAGAGAAGCTTCATAATCCAATACCCCCAGAAATACAGCCGCCAGCTCCTGTAATTATAGCAAATAAAGTTGATGAAAGCATTAAACAAGAACAAAAGGAAAGTTTATATGAAGAAAGCAAAGATCCTATCCAAATCGCATCTTTGAATGACCAACAACCAATTCAGCCGTCCATTAATATAAGCCGAAATATACAAGATAGTTCTAGAGAATTATCCCAAGAAGAAATATCTTCTGCAAGGCAGGATAAAATAATTGAAAATCAAGAAAATATAAATAATGTCAAAGAAGCTCCACAATCAATAGACCTAAGCCAAGACAAAAAGATAGAGGATAATAAAGAAGATTCAATCCCAATCCAAGAAGAAAGTCCTATAAAATCTATAAGTGACCAAAAAGAAATTGAAAAAGAAAGAAAAAATGAAGACAAAAATGCGAGTCAAGAAAATCTCCAGCAAGTTGTCCAAGACCTGCTTGATCGCGATCTAATCCAAGGCTTTCCTGCTCCAATAATGAGTGAAAATAGATTGGTTGAGGAGGAGAAATTTTCTTCTAAATTAGAAGTTGAAGAAAACATCAAAGAAGAGGTCAAAGAAGAAATCAAAGAAGAAATTAAAGAAAATGAGGAAGAGCAAAAAATTGATGTGAAGCAGGCAGAAGCAGAAGTAATTGAATCTGCTGTTAATTTAGATGAACCAATGGCTTTAAGTAAAATAGCCAATCCAGTTCAAATTAACTTAGAAGAAGAGAAGATCCAAAATGAACCAGATAAAAAAAGTGAGGTTGAAGAAGTAAGTTATAAAATTGTAGAAGAGGTCAAACAAATTCAGCAAGATATTTCTTTGGAAGAGGTAAAAGAATGCATGCCTATTATTTGTGATCCAATCTATAAAAATGAAATCCCAATAGAGAAAATTGAAAGCAAAGCTAATTATGGTCCAATTGAAGAAAAGCCAATAGTGGAAATAAGTCTTGTAGAAAAAAATGAAGCAGTTGCATTTAAAATTGAGGAAAGGAAAATAATAGATATATTTGAAGAAAAGAGCTTAGAGCCCCCACAAAAGGTAATCAGGCCAGACATTGCAGTTGTAGAAAAAAATATAAAGAAAGTTGAGAGTCAGCCCTTTGAAGAAATAGATTTAGAAGATTCTATAAAAGAGAAACCAAAAAAGAGTTCGGAAAAGTTTAGAGATATAAGCATCAATTCAGAAGAAAAAATAAATGGAGGCCAAAATCAGAAGCAAATTGATATAAAAAGCTTTTTCAAGGAAGCTGATAAAAATCCTTCGGAAGAAAGCACTCCATCCCAAGCGATCCAAATTTCAAACTCAGACCTTTTTAATGAAGAAGTCTTCCCAAGGGTCCAAATCGATTCCATTAATCTAAATGAAGATGGAAAATCTGAAAACCAAGAAAAAAGCCTTGAAGGAGACTCTGAAGTTTTCCAGCCCAGGCTCTCCAAACCTCTTTCTTCTGGTTCTGATAACTTACTCAGCTATTTAGAAGCTCAAGATCAAGCATTTTCCTCTTCACGCGAAATTGTTTCTCCTCCTGCAAAAGCAAGCGAAGTTAGTTTCCAGGAAGAGTTTAACAATGAAATAATTGTTGAAACCCCAATTCATGTAACCAGTGGGTGGTTTGGAAGCAGCTCTTATTATCTCTACCCAATCATGACAAGATTCAAAGGCTGTGTTTACAACGTAAAAAGAAGGTTCAGTGATTTGGACTGGATGCACAATCTTTTGGTAGTAAAATACAAAGGTTTTATCATTCCTCCAAGACCAGACAAGAAATATATCAATAACACTGATGATAAGTTCATTGAGGAAAGAAGAATTCAAATGGAAAAATATCTAAATATCATTTTAAGGCACCCAATTCTATGCAATTCTTCTCCATTTAGAGTGTTCACACAGTCATCAAGTGAAAAGTTTGAAACTGACAAAGCGCAGGCTGAAGCAAACCAAGATACGATGGAATATAGAAATTTTGAAGATATGTACGACAAAGTGATGGCAAAAGTGCAAAATAAATTCCAAGTACTTTTCGCACAGAAAATTTTGCCGTTTAGTAAAGAGATTTCTATTATAGAAGACAAAATCGAGAGAATGGATGCCCCAGTTCAAGCACTTTCAGAAGCATTTTCTTCCTGGACTCAAAGACAAAAGGACTCTTCGAAGTCACTTGTAGGGATCAACATGCCAGAAAATCCAGAGCTAGCTAGACTTATGAAGAAATTTTCTCTTGTGCATCAAGAAAACTTATCTGAGCTGCATTCTTTGTCACTGGAAATCCATGAAGAACAACTGAGACTGGAAGGGCTGAAACTTGCTGTGAGCTCTTATAAGTCAATGATTGATGAATACTCTCAACAAGAAACCTTAATTTCAAGGAAATTGGCAAAACATAGGGCTAGCGCAGATGATGATACAGCTTCAAGATACCTGAGCGAAATCCAGCTGGCTCAAGACACACTTGATAAGCTTAATGAAACTTTGAGCGGGATTGAGAAAAATATTATTCAAGAAAACACAAGCTTTGATGAGGATAGAGGGAAACACATACTAAAAACTATCGTCAGCATATGTTCTCAGCAGAATTCTTATTACGAGGAAGAAAAGAAGTTCTGGAGAGAAACTGCAAATGTGCCAAAAGGTAGATTCTAATTGATAAATTATAGATATCACAAATATAAAATATAATTATATAAAGTTAAAAAATTAATCGCAAATATATTATTTACTTTATCAATTCAGAATATTATCATTACTTTTTAGATTTCAGCACCTTGAGCTTCTCGAACTCTGTCGATATATACTCAATCCTTTGTTCAATGGTTTTGAACATGTCTTGTCTTTTGACTTCATCCAGAGATTTGTTCTTTTTGATGGCTAAAGAAGTGCTTTGAGGAAACCAGAGCAGTTCCTTTTTATCATATTGCTCTTTTACATAAGACTCAATGCCTGAGTACTCAGTCTCATCTTTTGACTTTAAATAAGCAATAAAGAGAATATAGTTTCATTCATTATGCTCAGTGTAAACATGATAAGCAAAAGGTCTCCCTGTGAAATGCTCAATTTCATCTCGATCTAAGCCACAAATGAAGCACTTGTTTTCCTTATCATTTGTGCTTTCTTCTTGCTGCTCTCTCAAAATGGTAAAAGTATCAATAATAACACCCTGCACAATTTTTAGGGCAATAATCATGATCAGAATATTGAAGGAATTATCAAAAAATAGTCTGTCGTAGTCTATCCACCCAGCGCCCCAGTCTGAAATTCAACCTCCGATACCTCCATTTGCTTTAAAGCCTCTGTCGCCAATAAAAACTCCGCATTTTAGCAAGCTTACACAGTTTCCAGAAAAATCAGATGGAAAGCCTATATATGCCCAGACACCAAATAAATAGATTAATACTATCAGAAAAATGAATAAAACCACCAGGGATTTTCAAGGTAAAATGACTGATTTGATGACGTTTTGCAGTGAAGGGTATTTATAGAGAATATCTGAAAGCAAGAAACAGAAGAAAAATGGATGATAAGAAAGTCCCAAGATTGAAAAGATCATATATGCAGAGTAATAAACGACATCTACAGTAACTGAATAAAATAATGTAAAGAACAGCTGTCGACCTCTTATATAAATGACTATGAGTTTTTTTGGATTTGAGCTCCAAAATTTCTTATCAGGGCTGCTTCTTCTTCAGGCAGTTTTGGCTAAGTATGGCCCTTTTTGCAATAAAAAGAACGTCACAATTAAAGCTGAAAGCACAACTTGAACGGTCCCAAAAATAATCATCAAGCTCTTTGTATCAACATAACTCAGTCCGCCATCAGTGTTATAAGCATCATAATAAAATAGCGAGTATCTCCAAAGTCTTTCTCTATCCTCATCCAAATTTTTATCCTGCTCATATACAAAATCTGAATACGAACTTATAATAAAAAAGTTTAAGACTAGTGTAATCATAAATGACAATTCACGATAAAGATACACATTTGATACAAATAAAGCTATGAATTTGTTTTTGTTGTATAATTTTTGGAGAAAATGCTCATGCTGAAGCTGCTCAATTACTCTATCAGATTGATTGGTAAGATAAGTTAATTTTGTTTGTGTAGAAGTTCGGTCAGCGTCTGCACTAAACTCTTCTTTTAATTCACTTGTGTAGCCAAGCGCTATTGGAGGCTTTGTGAAGTAGTATTTGATGATTTCTTCGTTGAAAACTATCTCAATATGAGAAGTATTCCCGTCGAAAAACTTATAAGCTGCTTCTAGTACTTCTGCGGAGTCTTCTTCAGCTTGCTTTCCTCCTTCATTATCAACTATTTTGGCAAGCTTAGTAACAGTTTCAAGCGAATTTTTTACAAAAGCCATGCCAAACTTTCCCAGGCCCCCCAGAAGTTTCCCACCAAAAATCATGTTCAGTTCAGGGAGCTCTTCAGCAGGTGGAAGTCCACCTTCTTCCATTTCTTCATTGGTTTCATCAGAGTCACGGAACATTTTCATGAGCTGATATATCATCATTCCGACTTCAATGACCAAGGTGTAGTATTTCGGGTCTTTGTCTTGTTTTCGGATGCCGAAGCTTTCATACTCTTCATTCTCTGCTGTATGGTTAAAGATATCATAGTCATAGTGGTCAAGTCCATAGAACTCCACATACTTTTTAAAAATGCTGATGAGGTTTTCTTTAAGCAATTCTGTATGGAACGCTCTGACCAGCCTAGAAATGACATAATTATCATTTCTTGCTTCTAGAAGCGCCAAAATGGTGATCATGCATTTATATTTCAGATGAGAAATCATCCATCCTTTTAAGCACTCCGCTTGGTTAGTTACAAACTTATCATAAATCTTTTCATTTTTAAGTGCTTCATAGACCTCAATAAAATCTTTATACTCATCAATTGCAAGGAGATTTGAGGCGATTTCTACAAACTGTCCATCAATAATATATTCCTGGTTATTCTTGCATGGCCCCTGTATAAATTCTGTCAAAGTATCAAAACATTGAGAAATTTCTAAGAAATAATTAATGTGCATTTTTTTCATCAAGCTTTCTAAAAGAAATATGACGTCATTAATCATATCATAGCTATTCATTGAATGGGTCTGGAACCGAAGGTAAACTTGAAGCTTGCTATTGTGATTTTCACAAAACAGCTGCAGAAGTCTCAATATTACCTTAATAATATCGCGATCTTCTTTATACACGGCTTTTTTCGAAGCAAGAGGGGGTGGACCATTTGTGATGGTTTCGATCCTGTCAATAAGTTCTTTATGCATTCTTTTGAAAAGGTTCTCAGAAGTTGGGTTGTTGGCAAAGAACTTATAGATTTCGGCTTGCACTATTCGGTTGCCTCCATCTAAGAGTTGAGTTAAGAAATGGATAAGAGTCCCAAACATAGCTTTTTCTGTGTTTAAGTCACAGATCAGAGTCAGACAAACATTTGTGGCTCCGAATGAGTTGAATTTGTTTTGCATTTCTTCTTTGGTGATCTCTAGTCCGACTGAGTTCTCATTTTCTTCGTTCTCTGATTCTTCGATAAAAGACCCAAGTAGCTCAATTGATTCTATCAAAATCCCTACTGGGACACGCTGGTTGCGGCTTCCACTTATAAAATTGATGATTTCTTTAGAAATTTGGGTAAACGCAAGACCTGGGTGAAAATTGTCAATATAATAAATTGCCAGTCTCAGCGCTTTCTTTTCGTCAGCCAAGATTTTCTTTATATTTTCGCTATAAAGGACATTTTCTATAAAGTTTTTCCAGCCCTCTTCAGCTTCATTTGTCCATTCTTTATCATCAAATAAAGAATTTCCTGAGTCTACAAGAGCTGCTTTGAATACTTCTCTGCTTTCACCAACTGCATCATTTATTTCACAATTAAAGCTGCTACAAAACTCATGGATTTGGTCAATTAGCGGCTGCTTTACAAATCTAGAATCGAATTTTGATATGTTTTTCGAAAGAGACTTGGCGAATTGAAGAAGTGAAGAGCTACTTTCTTGCTCTGTGTATGGGACATCTGGTCTAAAAAATGTTTTGCAATAATGAAAGAGAAGTTTTAAGAAAGCTGCTAAAAGGTTTGTATGGTCTTCATCTACTACAGCTATGATATCCAAGATTTCTGCTTGTCTTGCTATATATAAATGGAAACTTTCAGAGCTCTTTATTTCATCATTAAATTCTTCAGATTCCATATAAATGTGTAAGAAAAATTCTAATGCTGGCAATTTTATAGGAATTGAAGAGCTTTTACCGTCTTCTGACTGTAATAATATATCCAAAATATTAAACAAAGGGAGGTTTTTATGAATATTAGATTCTTTTATATATCTATTTAGCGATTTCTGATTTTTTGGATTATTGTACACAAATTTTATCAAGATGCTATGGCAAATTGTAAACAAAGTATGAATTTTTCTGAAACATTCTGAGTCTTTATTTTTATCCTGATGCAATAAAAGCACATACATTCCATCTTTTAAAAAATGCAGCAACAGCTCATGGATTTTTAAATAGAAAAATATAATTTGGCGACTCTTAGAAATTATTTCACATCGTCCTGGGTTTACTGTATTTCCTTGGATTGTTGTTTCTTCGAAGAGAATGTAATCAATATTTTGCAAAATCTCATTCACGTTTTCAAAACTGTTTACTGCTTTTGCTTTATCAAGGCTGTCATCTTTTCAGTAAGTAAGCCAAACTTCGTTTTGGTCTGCATATTGTTTAAGCCAAGCCATACTTTTTTTTAGGTATTTGTATATTAATGCTTCTTGAGAGTTGCAAACTACATGAAGTTTCTTAAGGGCATGCAGCAGGTCAGTTCGTTGACGAAAACATCTCATAATTAAGGCTAGAATATTTTGTTTTAGTTTATAATTTTTGCTTTCGACAAAAACGTTTAGCAGCTTTGGAAGTATTGGCTCAGATGACATACAGTTAAGATTTAGTATAACTGGGGCACACCAAGTTTTAAAGTTACTTTGTTGGAATTCATTTGTTGCTTTGTGGTTGACATGAGAAATCTTCATTATTGGGGGAAATAAAATGGAGAGATCTTCATATATCCAGTCTTTTGAGTAAGTTAAATGATTGAATCAGCCTAGAACATTGTTTATTAAAAATTCCATTTGGATGTCTAAGTATAGATTGAGAATTTTGCAGATCCTAACCTTAATTTTATCTTCGGGAGTTTTCTTAACGTGGTCTTGGAAAGAGCTCGATTTAAGAATGGAAATAAAATTCTTTAAATTAACTGCACATCTTGTTACAGGCTCAGAAAGCTCAGCTGGATCGTTTAGTAGCTCTTCCAGGTAGTTTTTTTTGTCTTTATCCTTATCATCTTCTCTATCTTCACTTCTTCTTGATGACTTTCTTCTTTTGAGACTTCCTCTTTTCTTGATAGAAGACCTCCTTCGTTCAGCTGTAAAAAATAATAAGTGAGATATTGATCGTAAGAGCCTAACGATATCCATATTTTCACTAGAAAATCCAATGCTTAATGGATTTACAACTGTGAACTGCTTATCAAAATTTGTGCAGCAAGTGCCATAAAGATTGAATTTAATAAGTTTTTCTGAGACCCTAAGCATCTCATCAACAAAAATATCATACTGGACTCCACTTCTCTGAGTAGAAAAGAACTCAAGAATATTATAGAGTATAGTTTGTATCAAAGAGTTCTCATTAGTAAACTTCCTCACGTCAGCTTCCTCAAGATCTCCGATATCGATAGAAGCCCTTTCAATATTTGTTTTCGCTGTCTCTAGCTCATCTCTTAAATTAATCATTGTATTTTCAAGCAGCCTCACTTCAACAAACGACTGTTCTGTTTCACTGCTCCATTTTTGGCTGATTGACTTTTTTCCTACCAAGCTTTCTCCCATCCTTATAATTTTTACAAACTCTGGCTTTTTTATTTCCATCCTAGGATGCACATCAATATGCATCGAGAACATCAGCTTTGAAGCTGCAGCTCGTAGTGCCTTGGTGAGTTTCGGATTTCACATGATATTTTGGAGAATATCTCCAGGAAAGTCTTCTTTTAGTGCATCTATAAATAAAGTATTTCTCCCAAAGCACAATGCTCCAAACAGTTCAAGCAGCTTTATGAAGTAAACAATCAACGCTGATTCTTTTGTTATATGGCCGTCGTCAAAATAAGTATCCAAAGCTTTTAATTCGCTACTTTGGTCGGATGAAATCCAAAATTGATTTTCTTTCATTTTGATCTGTATAAGAGTGCTGCTGTAGATTTCTTTGTCCATAAAGACCAGCTCGAAGATTTTTTTTTGGTTGACTTTAATTCGATGATCTTTGTATGAGCATATTGTTTTTAAGAACTCCAAGATCTGAGGCCTTCTTTTTTCGTGTTGTGAGCATAATAAAGAGCAATAGTAGCTTATTAGGCTGCTATCTACCATTTGACGAGGAAATAGTTGTTGAGGTAATGAAACCTTATGGACAGCAAACAGCAGTTCATTATTACTCTTTAAAATTGATAATAAAAATTTCGTTGCGCCTAAGTTATACTCAATGTGCTTCACAAAAATATTTAAGTAGTTGAAAGCGTACATTTGATTGGTGAGATTTTTGTAGCAGAGAGTTACTAATAAATCATAGATTTTCTCCACAATATTGATTACGTATCTAGTTTTTGTTACATTTACACTGTCTTCTGCATTTAAAATGCCAATTTTTGAATTTTCAGCTGTGATATCTAGCTCAGTTTTTCAGGTGTCAGTAGTGAGTTTTTTAACTATACTTGCTTCAAACTCCGTCCTGAACGTTGCATCTAATATTTCTATCACAACATCAAATATCCGTTGCTCTTTTATCATTCTTTGCCTCGCATGCTGCACTTCTCCATATTTTTTATCAGTTCCAACCATACTTCTAAGCTTATTTTTACAAAAAAGATCAACATCTGCTATGCATTTTGCAACCAAAATTGCACAGTTTTCAAAATTTTTTATTTCGTCTGGATTTTCAGTTTCATTGATCTGAATGCCATTATTCAAATAATTCGGAAAATTCTTGAGAATAGGATAGCAGTTGAGTAGGAAAAGAGTTTCCCAAATGACTTCTTGGTTTGCTTTTTTTATTTTAAAATAGCTCATCTCATCATGTACAAAATCAGCTGCTGGCTTTATCCAGCCACCTTTGATTTGTTTTATTGCAATTGACGCTAATTTATCACAATTCACAACTTTGCAAAACTGTCCATTTATTAAGTCAGATTTCACCCCTTCGTCAATGTGCTCAAACGTCCAAAGATTATTTCCCTTTGTGATATCTGCTAGTGACAAGTTATGATGGCCAGTTAATACATTTGTGGGGGAATTTATACCTTGGTTATTTTGTATTGTCAAATACTTTTTTGTTGATATATGCTTTAGGCGATATTTTGTTCCAATTTTCACTTTTCCACCAATTTGTGAATTTTCTCCTTCTATCATCCAAAGACAATTTGTATCATTAAGGTTTTTATTATAAAGTACTTCTAAATGGTTCTTCTGGAGGATCCCTCCTAAGCCTGCATATTCTTCTGCGTGGCTAAGCCAAATTATGTCTCCACACATAAGCGATTCTGACACTTCTTTTACAAAAGGAGAATTTAGCTCGATTATTCAGGCTGTCGTTTGGTCCAGCGAGCCGTCCATTTCTTGAGAAAGAGAAGAAGGGTCGAATTCGTCTCCAGCTAAAAGCTTGATTAAATTTGAAGGATTGATACCCTTGATGCTCGAATGCAAACAAGCATTTCTGCCTAGGTCCAAAATAGTGAATTCGAGCGCTACTTTATCCCCAGACCTAACGATTCCTTTTCCTTCTTTTTGGCATTTAAAACATGCTTCTACCCTAAAGTGGGAAAACTCACTTGGGTAATCCTCAAGCGATATTTTAATATTTTGGCGTTCTATATTTGAGCTTTGTCTGTTATGAACAGTAAGAAACCTATGGCTCTGCACATGCTCCAGCTGGATTAAGGAGCTGTATTTCACTGGAACTCCTTTAAAATTTGAATAAATGTGCACGTTTGTCTTTAATTCATCGTCTAATGAATCATTCAGCAGATCTACCCTCTCAGCAATGCTTGACCCGGTTCCTTCAGATATCAGCCTTAAAACTTCTTGCTGAGTCGCAAAAATGCTTTGTGGGCAGATTCTGAAAACTGCTTCTGAGAACGAAATATTTGATGCTTCTTGCAAATAAATAGTTGTGTCAACAAAGCCCTGAGAATATGCATAGCAGTTATCAATAGTTTTTAGAGAAATCAAAGAGCCGTAAACAATACTTTCTTTTAGTTGAGTTTCATCCATGATTATTAAGAAAAGAGATTATTTCATTATTCTATCATAAGTGGTAACAGACAAATAATCTTTGTGCGGACCTTTTACTGTGTAAGAGATAGTAATTTTATTTTCTGAATCATAGATAAAGTTGGCATCATATCTGTCAAGCTTGCATTGGTGTGTTGAAGATGAGCAGTAAGGCCATTTCTGTTCAGAAATGATGGAGGTGTCTTGGGAATTGAAGGATAATTGAATGAAAAGATTTCCCATAGTCATATCAGGGTTACAGAAATAGACTTCAATTGCTTTGTTAGCTAGGCTCAAACAATAGTAATATTCTTTTTGCACATCTAGTTCTTGCTTCATTTTACTAGAGGCCAGTTTACCACTTTCATTGTATAAAAATCTTTCCATGTCTTTATCTCTATTTGCTTCACTTCATGTGCATTGTCCATGAGCTGTTCATTGATTTCCAATTACTCTATCCCATCTTCATTGCCCTTTTAAAAGCCTGAAGAGCTTGCCTTCCATTTTTCAAAATCTTTAGGAGGTTATTAATTGTTTATTTAGTATAAAATATCCTGAAAATGAATTTTAAGCTATTATATCTCCAATATAAATTATCAAAAAAGACTATTTCTTTTATCTTTATAGCGAAAATATAATTACTAAATGTTATTAGAAAATATTTAATTACAGTTTCTTTACTTTACAAAGAAGCTGCTCTATCCTGCTTTATAATTAGTTTATTGTTTTCTATAGCAAGAAAAGACACAAGCTTATGAATCTTGTTTAGCATAACATCTTCTTCAGTAATTTCAAGCATTGCAGAAAGTTCTCCTATCCCTATAATTTTTTCCATTTTTTGTTGCAATGTAAATGCTGAAATTGAGTAACTTTTTGCAGAACCCTGTATGATTTCATAGATTCTTATATTGTAATAATTACCTGTACCTAATTTACTCTTCCCGCGGTAAATAAGTCTTTTCATAGGATCACTTATTTTTTCATTGCCAAAAAATTCAATATGGTCATTGGCAATTTTTACATTGTTCAATAATGCAGGCTGCAATGTGCTCCTTAAGTAATCAAAATCCCAAATTCCAAGCAAATCCGTTATTTCTTTAGTTGAATAACAGCTGAAATATGGCTTTTTAATGCCAGATACCAATGGGTATGCATCCAAAATAATATTAAATTTATTTGTGTTGGCAGCAAGTGGACCATATATTTTACGCAAATTTGGATAGTCAATTCCTTCGTATTTAATTGTGACAAAATATAATTTTCCGTTTAGCACTTTTCTCCCATACGCGATATAGCCATTAAAGCCGCATTGCAATGATTTGACATTTTTAAATCGTCTCCTGGTTAGAAATTTCCTTACAAATGACTGTATAATTGTTGATGTTTTTGTTATTTTATAGAATTTATCTTCTTCTCGCACGTTTTGACTTTCAAAAATACGATCTTTCTCGTTGATATTCTTTTCTTCATCAATTTTGTTTTCTTTATGGATAACTTTTGGAGGAATATTGGAATTGTCTATTTCATTTGTCAGTTTATTATCCTTATTTTCTGGCTGTTCTTGTATATTAAAGCAATTTTCATAAACTATATTTTGTGAACTTATTGGGGACTGCTGATCATAAGGGGTATTTTGATTGCCTTTAGTTTCTTTATCTGCAGTATTGTCTGAAGGTTTTTTATTATTTTCTTTCTCATCTTCATTTAGAAAATTAAATATTCTAGCCTTTTGATTTGGCTCATTTTTAAAGTCTGCTAATTTTGGTTTAAATGAAAAGCGCCCTGGGGGAAGAATTCTTGCTGATTGAGGAGTGAGAGATCCAATTTGGGATAAACCCTTTGGAGATTGAGCTTGCATTGTTTTTCTCTGAAGACCTTTACCTACTTTTAGCAAATCAATGAGAGCTTCTGATTCACTTAGACATTGAAATTTATCCCCTAATAATTTTACAAGTCTATTGATATTTACATGAACCAGTTTACTTGCATAGGACAATAATTTTACAGCGTTATCTTGATTATTTACATCAATTTCATTTTTTATTAGTATCTCTAGCGCCCTTTCTTGCAAATCTCCTATAACACTATTATCCTCTTTTAGCTTATTTGCAGACTTCAGAACTTTTTTAGCAAATTTGCCTGAAGTTTTTCGTTTCTTTTTGATATCACTGCAAAATCTGCTATAAAGAAGATATACCTCCAATATTGTTTTATCTAATGGAAGACCTTTTGACAATTTTATTGATTCTCGAAAAAAATTCTCAGCTTCACTAAAATTTTGGCTTTCAAAGTATTGCTTTGCTAGAGTACGTTTCACATTGAAGATTTCGCATGGAGCTAATGCTAAATGAGGCTCGGTAAGTTTGTAGCAAGATAAAAGCACAGATATGGCAGTTTCATTTTCTTGTATATTATTTGGTATTTCTAGACAAGATAATAAAACTGCTCGTAAATACTCAGAAATTGCTACTTTATGCTCTGGTAAATCTTTTACAAAGCTTAAGTATCGCTTAAGCATTGTTATTCCTTTTTCATAATAATGTTTTTGAAAAAATTCGTCGATTTTTGCTTGCATTCTCTTAATAAAAGCGAGCTCAACCATATTAAAAAATTTATATAAAGATAGTTAACTGATTACTAAATATACTTATAATAATATTGTGCTGACACCATCAAGCTTAAAAATTTATGAAAATAATAAATTTTTTATAATAATAAAGATAATAAAAATTGGTTTAAATGCAAATATTTTATGTTATTAAGATTTAAACCCTTCTTGCTCCCATTCCTTTGTTGCTCGGTTATAAATAAATATACCAAGCAAAAACCCTATAATTATGACCTCATTTTTACTTTCGTCAATAAAGTATGAATTAGACCCAAAAGTGTCTCCTTCTGGAAGTGTTTTCTCGTCCAATACTATTTCATTTGTGTCTAAGTTTCACTCAAAAGTCTCAGGTGAACTTACACCTCTTTCTCTTCCGCCTCCAATAATCATTATATTTTTCGGGGCTGAGTTCACAAGTCCAACCCCTGACATTGGCATAGGAAGATTAATGCTCAAAACTTCCCAATGGCCTTCAAAGTATTTTTCAATAGAACTGATTAGCTCAAGCCTTTTTGTGCTCTTATTTGCCCCTCCTACAACATAGATTTCATTATCAACCGCTAAAGCAGTGGCATTTTCTCTTTCTATATTTAGCGGTTCACACTCATCTCATTTCCCATCTTTATATACTTCGACTGATTTTATAGGCTCTTTTCTTTCAGGATCTCTTCCTCCAATCACAAATAGATCTTTATTAAGCACTGTTATTGCATGCCATGCCCTTCCTTGCCTCATATCTTCGAGCTTTGCTGAATCTCTTGTAACTAAATTTATTAAAAATACGTTTTTTGAATTTTTTAAGCCTCCAGTCACAACTACACCTTCATCTATTACGGCTACTCTTGAAGAAGATTGGAATCTGTGGCTATTTAAACTTGATGTTTTTCTTATTTTTCTGGTATCAATTTCACAGATGTAAGCTCTACCAGGGACTTGTGCAAGAGAGATTGCAAAGTGTCCTTCAATTTTTGGAGCTAATTTTGCTGCAGGCTTTGCGTCAGTTTCTTCGTTTTGCTTGGAAACTTCGTTAAGATCATGCTCTAAATCGCCTTGTGAGAGATGATGCTTCAGTTGTTTGAAATCCCAACGTTTGTTTTCTTGGACTGCTAGCATGTGAGCAAGTAATATTTTGACCTTATCGCTATATGAGAGTTTAGCTATTGCTCTTTCAACTTGTTTTTGCAAATTGTCAATTCCGACTTCTAAATTATTTAAATCTGTCGGTTTGGCTAGACTCGCCATGTGCAGAAATGTCAAACCTAAGGAATACACATCTGATTTGATTGGATTATGCCTGACATCTCCTCTTACGTTATTGCCTTTGATTATTTCTAAGTACTCTTTAAACAACTTGGGGCTGAAATACATGACTGTTCCAGTAACTTGATAAGTCTTGGTAACTAATGCCTGCATTCCTTGTCTTGACTCTCCAAAGTCTCCTAACTTCAGCTTCCCATTATTTGCCAAAAATAAGTTTCTTGGTTTGACATCTCCATGAGTCATATTCATTTCTTGCAAGTATGCGAAGGCATCGATAATTTCTGTCCAATGAGTAAGCAGTGTGTGCTCTGGCCAATAATCATTTCTGATTTTTCTATATTCAATGTCTTGCTCAAGGTCACCTTTCTCCGAGAATTCCATCACAATCAAGAATTTAAATCCTGGCCCATAATTTTCATCAATAAAGTATCCAAGGCAAGAGCATATATTGGGATGGACCATAGATTTTTGAAGTTTGGCTTCTTGCTGCTTTTTCCTCAATTCTCCCTCATTTCTGCAATACATTACCTTGATTGCAACTTTGTCTGGTCTGTGAACTACTCTTCCTTCAAAAACTTCAGTGGAGCCTTCTGGAGATCGATAAATATTTCTCGTGAAGACTAAAGAGCTGGTAGAAATTGGAGCATCAGGGTTATGGGTTTTAGGCTGGGAATTCAGTTCTTCAACTTCATGCTGTTCTCCGTAGTGTTTATTATCCTTGCAGTTTTCGCATATCTTTATATTTCTGCAATGGCATAGATATTCAGCCTTTTTAGTGCACCATGTAGATTGGCAAGAATTTTTTCCTCCCATGATGTTAATGAATTCTTATTAAATATAAATGTACGTTTATGGATTTTTAGGGAATATTGATATCCAGCTTTTCTTTTAAAAATAAAACATTGTAGGATAAAAAAATTATAAAACTGCTGTGGCTTCTAATATGATTGATTGATATAAATCTTTTAAATTTAAGGTAAATTAAGTTTAAAAGATTTAAATATTATAAATTATATTTAAAATATAAGATTTGTTGGATTGGTTGGTATCAAATAAATGAAAATTCAATTGTTTTATTGGTACAAATATAAACAATCTTGAAGAGAGTAAAATCAAACAAACCCTTAAAATTCTGGAAATTCTTAAAGACTGAAAAACAGAGAAATTTGAATATTACAGCTATCATTATGAATATTTCAAATAATTTTATTAATTGATATCTCACATATTTATATTTTCAGTATTTAATATTTTTCTAATAATATTGTATACAAATAAATTTGATTTTAGCTTACTATATACTTTTATTAAAGCTATTATGATTATAATCCTCACAAATATGATAATTATTTAGTTTTAACCTAAAATCTGAAAAGCCATCAATATTATGATAATTAAAGAAAAATAATTTATGATAGTTCTGTGATAGACATTCCTTTTTGATCCTGAATATACCTTGCTACGAACTTGCAAGCAGCCACATTTCTTCCTATCATATCTTTGATCTCCTTTATCCTGCTCATCATTTTGCTTTTGACCCTTTCTATTCTTATCAGCCATTCTTCATTACTATAAACGCTTGAAACCAAGGTATTTTCATGAATTTTCATCAGCATCAAAATACATTTTACTGTTAGTTCCGTTTCTACTCCCTTATCTAAATAGCTTTCTAAATGATAAAATAGCATCGTTGCATAAGCAAATGGAAGCATCTGAATTGCTGAATCAAAAGATGAAGAAGGTATACCTGTCAGAATTTTAAGAATATAGCCATGCTCATCAAGTCCTCCATAATGTGGAGGGGGTAGTGCATTTCCTCCTTGGCTTAGATGCTCTCTATACTGCCGGGCCACTTCTAATGCCTCCATTAGTACTTCTCCAGCTTTAAGTGCTTCATTTGTAGTTCTTAGCACAGGTACAGCTTCTCCAACTGGCTTTTGTATTCCTAGTTCTTCAGGTTTTGTGGACTCTTCAATTTCTTTTTCTTTTTCTTCTTCCAAGAAAATCTGCTCACTTGTCTGCACCCAAAGTCTCAATGAATAGTCATTTCCAGCCGATACCAAAAAGTCTCCTGCAGAACTCAATATAATGGACCAAATTTCTGATTTATGACCTTTGAGCGTTAAAATGCATTCATATGTATCAGCGTTCCAATATTTAATTAGTCTGTCTCTGCCTGCTGAGAAGAATAAATGTGTATCTTTTACAAACTTGATGTCAGAAATAGGCTGATCATGAGCGAAAATTGACTTATGGCAGTCTCCATAGTCCAAACCCCATAGTTTAAGGTTCTTATCAGCTGAACCACTCACTAGAATAAGGGAATCTGAAGAAATGTCAAAACAAGAGGCTGGAAGTTTATGCCCATAAAGTGACAAGTAAAGCTTTTTGCTGTCACTGTAAATTGTTTGGATAGTAGAATCCAATAATGAAGAGCATATTAATTTTCCATCTGGGGAACATTTTACTGATAAAATTTCATCTTTGAGAGAAAAAACTTCAGTTAATTTTAGCTTGAACTCAGGCTGGAGCCTGATTTGCCAGAATTTCAAGTCATGATCTGCGCCTCCACTTATTAATACAAGAGATGATGGGAATAAACAAATACTTCACACAGACCCTTCGTGAGCTTTCTTTTCAAATATTTTTTCATGTGATAAGATGTCAAAAGCTTGGATTAAGCCTGATCTTGTACCTATTAAAACGAATCGGTCTCCAGGGAGGAATAAGCTGGTAAGAGCGTAATCACATTCAAGTGTACTGATGCAGGTCTGGGTTTTTAGGTCCCAAATTTTCAAGGATTCGCCTGAGCCTGATAATAAATTCCAATTATCTTGAGATAACGATAGTGTTCTGGCAGGGGATCGATGCCCTTCTCGATCAAGCGTAGAAATTAGTTCAAATGAAGGAGCAGTTTTTACTTTTGAAACCAAATTGCAGCTGAGGTCATAAATTTGCATATAATTTGTTGCATAGCTTATTGCTATTTTGAATTTATGCTCATGTGTGCTGCTTTTGTACTTTGTAGGGAAAAATTGAGCACTTGCAATTTTGGAGTCTGGTTTATGTAAGACTACTCTTTCATAATAATCTGTGAAGATCATATTGACTTCTTCTTCATCTTTGCCTTTTTCTCTTAATCTTTTCCTTCTCCTTTTCATCATTTTATCAATTTCGTTTTCTTTTCTTTTTCTTCAAACTTCAAGTGAGCCTTTGCTGACTACCAAAAATATTGACTCATTAGGATGCTTTGTAACACTTTTGGTTCTTCCTTTTGGACTTTGCTTTGAAATGGCTCCAAGTTCTTTAAAGTTATCTATGCAGTCCCATACATGGATATACTTATCTCCACTTCCAGCATAGAGTTTATTATCAATGATTTCAAGGCTCCATACCTCGCTTGAGCTCAGTAAGGTATCAGAGCACATTTCGCTGATTAAGTCCCATATCTTTATCATTCGATCTCTGCTCCCAGAAATCAATGAATTTTCACGGATAATTAATGATGTTATTGAGTCTTTGTGGCCTTGAAGACGGACAGAAGCTGCGTCTGCTACTAAGTCCCATATAATAATAGAGGTATCGTAAGACCCAGAATAAAGAGTCAGCCCATCTGATGAGTAGGTAAGAGCAGATACTGCTGATTCATGGCCTTCAAATTTGTGTAAAATTTCCCATGAACTTAAGCTCCAGACTAGGATTGTTCCATTTCTAAAGCCAGCACTTAAAGAATTGGTGGATAAAGCTAGAGATGTGATAATATCTGGGCCTTGGGAAAGCGATTTTATAAGCTCAAGTCGTTTTGCGCTTCATATGAGGACCGATTCATTTGAAGATGTAAAGATCCAATCATTGGAAGAAACAATTAAATGTGAGTTACTTGAAGTGATCTCTCCAAAAGACGACTTGAATTGGAAGGCAAAGTAAGATTTTGCCATTTATTAATAAATTTCTATTGAAAATTTAAGGTTATTAAGGTATCTATGTTTATTTAGCATGAAAAGTCGCCAGAACAATGATTTAAACCCACTTTCTCCACTTAAAAAACCATATAACACTTATTGATATTCCAAAAATAATTGCCCAGCAGTAAATTCAGGGCAAACATTTATTATCGGTATCATCTTGCCATGGAATTTTTACATTCATTCCCATTATCCCAGGGACATAATTTGCAGGTAAGCATACAGTTGCCATTGCAGTAAAATAATTCACGATTTTTTCGAGTTTTAATGAAGTTGTGTTTTGAGCATCTTCTAAAGTTGCATTGAAAATATGCCCAGCTTTTGTTAAGGTTGCATGGCTTGTGATATTTTTTTGGTTAAGTACAATTATTCTTGTTTTCATACTGTAAAAATAACATTTTAGACCATTTGAGACATGTGTTGAGTGTAAAAGGGAGTCAAAAATTTTAAATTTAGGCCTGATAAGATCTTGGAGATATTGAGCAGTTTTTTCTCCTGAGCTCAGCTTTTGAACGTACTCTATTCTGTCATTGTTGTGGATTTCAGTGGCATGCTCTAAGTAGCATTTAGTCTCAGAGTCTATATGCATTGAAAGATACTCAAGTCTACACAAAATGGATTCTAAGAGCCTATACAAAATCGAATCAATTGTTGTGCAACCATAGGTTTCATTTATTTCAACTTCTCGATATGAAAAATTATTAATTTGTGGAGTTTTGTTTTGGAATTCTTGAATAAGCACATCCTGAATCTTCATTTCTTCATAGAGTATTTGTTTAACACAAAACAAAGGATCTTTGCAAAAAATCATAAGCACGGTTTTATAAACAATTATTTTCATAGAAACAGGATTTTCTACTTCTCCATTCAAACTGGCATCATTTATGGTCAACAAAAAATAATCTGGGAAGTCTAAAATGTGGTCTTTATTGTTAAAATTATTGCTTGCGCACTCATAATCAATGACGGGATGAAGGCCAAACTCTCTGCGGATAAGTTTGACATGTGCATCCCCAAGTCCTTGCAAAATTAAAACATATGAAGACCTTTCTACCATTAGCATATCTTTGAGCTCCAAAAGATCATCTAACCTGAGCTCATGTGATTGTTTTTCATTAATATCGAACAGTATAATTTTCGAGTTGCCTCTATCTAACAATTCTGTTGGCCTTAAAGGTGATTCTGTATTTATATTATAATCAAAACTGTTTAATGGATCACTCGGGAGATACTCATCCTGCTCTGTTTCCTTTTGCATTTATTTGTAATTTAAAAAAAATATAATTTTTATTCGAAAGATTATGTCTCCCCTTTAAAATAAATTCGTGCATTTCTTTTAATATTTCTTCCATTAATAATGCTACTTATTTGTCATAAAGCTTTTTAATTTTTTTAATTATATTATATAGCTGATCATCATCATCAGAATTCTTCTCGTTAAATCTCATGATTCTATTAATAAAATTTTTGACCTTGTTGCTAGCTTTCACAACTTTTCTCAATGATTTTCTTTAATGCATTTTACTGGGCTTTATATCGAGAACTCCAGTGCTTGGATTCGAAGGGACATCATATTTTTACTGATTGACTCCAAAATAAGCGCTTATTTGTAAAAAAGGTTTATTTAAAATTACTTAAAATATCCAGACTGTTGGGTATTTTTTGAGCCTAATAAGCCTGATACAAATGAAGAAGACTTTGGACTTGGATTTGACGGTGGATTATATGTAGTGCTTGACAAATATGAAGGCCTTTCATTCAAATTAGATGTATAAGATAAGCTTTCTTGATAATTTGTTCTAGTCGCTTCACTGCTTTTGTAACCTTGATACTCACTTCTTGCATTTGCTTCTGGATATCTTGGTCCAGGAAGTGCTCCAAACATTCCTTGGTCTTGGCTGCCAGGTGTCAATTGAGAAGTCTGAGGCACATTTATGTGGTGATACTTGTTGAGAGCATCTTCCTTCATTTTTCTAAGATCAATTGACTCCTGGATAGGGTTTTTTAAACTTAGCGAATTCATTCCAAAGTCCTGCCGATATTGAGGATAAGGTTGGTTCGGTGTTATTGCTCTGTCAGGAGAAGCAGGAGGAAAAGACTGAGTTTGATATGGAGAGTAGTTTGGCACAGCTTGCGCATACAACTGCCCTTGGTTTGGAAAGCCTTGAGATTGTTGGATATGCTGAGGTTGGACCATGTAATTGGGAGGAAGCTGGTTGTAGCTAATAGAACCATATAGAGGCTGAGGCTGAAGACTGGCTATAGTCGGATTTGGCATTATTGAACTATATTGTTGGCCTAAATTAGGAATTCTCTCTCTTATAGCTCCATTTAAAGGCTCAGGAAAGTATCCGCCTCGTTCATACATTGGCTGCTTATATAACTGATTTTGTGTGCCAAGGCTTGCCCTTGGTGGAATATTCCCTGACTGCCCTGAGTAAGGGAGATTAGACTTGCCATCAGGGGCATATATAGAATTCATAGTGTAGGGGTTTTGAATTCCTGGATTATTAAGACTATATGGATTTGAAGTTCCTCCAAATGGAAAAACGCCTTCAGGTTGAGTATTAGTTTGCTTAAAGCGCTGAAGAAACGTTTCGTCAAATCTTTTCATCACCGCATTGAAAGAATCTCTATCAGAGACCTTGCTCAGCTCATCTAAATAGTAACTCAGTTCATGTGGTTGAATTGGAGGCGCTTGATTGGCTTTTGGAACTGGGGCATGTTGATAGTAATCCATAATTTAAATTTAAATAAGAAAATTTGAAGCTAAGTTTTTACAAGTAGTTGCTTTATTAAGCATTAATGTTATTAAAATAATATTAAATATAATAAATTAATTGATTATCTTAATTTCCTATTAGTTATTATCGGGAGAGTGTGGTATTTCATAATTAGATATCTGCTACAGCATGAAAGAGAAATCAATTATTTAATTTTTTAATATTAATTGAGCTAACTACTAGAGCAATCAATTCTATCAGTTATAAAAAATGGAAGATCAGCGTTTGATCAGAATTCCACCTTTTAACTATGTTCACATTACTGATGGCAATACCATTCTTACAAGAGTTGTCATAGGGCCTGCTTCTTATGTATTAAGGGATCATGAACAGCTCAAGCTTGGAGGAAAAATCATGAAAATGATTCAAATTCCTCCTAGAAATTATTGTGTTATTAGAAATCCAGTTGTTTTAGATGAAGGCAGGAAAATCACTTACAATGATTATGGGATGGTCAAAGTCAACTATGGTGAGCTTGAAGTCCGTACTTCTGAAACCCACCCTGAGCCTTTTCCATTATATCCATTAGAAGAAATCGAACAAGAAATCCAGAAAATCCCAATTGTCCAGCCAAACTGTGCTTTGAAATTAAAAGCTATCAGAGATTTTGTAGACTTAAGTTCAAAAGAAAGGCATGCAGGAGACGAGTGGCTTTACTATGGCCCATGCACTTACATTCCCAATATAAATTGCCAAATAATTGAAACCGTAAGATCACTAACAATCAAGCCAAACTCTGCCTTAAAGATGAGAGCCAAAAGGGAAACAACTGATAAATATGGAAATGCAAGAAAAGCTGGAGAAGAGTGGCTTATAAGAGAAATCGGAGACTATCTTCCTCAAGTAGACGAAGAAGTTGTTGAAGAAATAAAATCCATCGTGCTCACTGATAAGCGTGCCCTTCATCTCAGAGCTCTTAAATCATATAAAGATATCTACAATATTAACAGACAAGCAGGAGAAGAATGACTTGTCACAATCGAAAACAGTGACACCCATATCCCAGATATATACGAAATTGTCGTTAAGCAAGTTGAAGCAATAGTCCTTACAAATAGACAATATTGTTATATATTAGACCCATTTGAAGGTGGAAAAAACAAATTGGGCGAAAGAGAACTGAGGAAAGGGGAATGTACATTCTTTTTGAATCCTTTTGAGACACTTGAAAATGGAATTCAAGATATTTATGTCTTGGCTGATGATGAAGCACTATTACTAAAAGCTAAAGAAAACTATAAGGATGAAGAAGGGGAAGAACATACTGCAGGGGAGATGTGGATGATTTATGGACCTAGAGATTATATACCGTCTGTAGAGGTAAGTGTGCTAGAAAGAAGGAAAAAAATCCCTCTTGATGAAAATGAAGGGATTTATGTTCGTGATAATAGAACTGGAGAAGTTAAAGCTGTAAGTGGAGAAAGCTATATGCTAAAATCCTATGAGTCTTTGTGGGAAATGGAGCTAAGTCCTGAGGTAGAAGAGCTGATAAAGAAGCAAGCTGTCAGTGAAGCTTTAGCAACTTCCAGAAGAGTGGTGAGTAAGCGTGAAAGCCGATTCGCAAGAACTTCAAGCCATAATTGGGGTATTGATGAAGAGGCTCCAGTAAAAGAATATAAAAGAGATAAAACAAGAGCTGTAACTTTTAGAGTCCCAAGCAATACAGCAGTTCAAGTCCACAACTTCAGAACTCAAATAAGCAGAGTTGTTTTTGGTCCTGACCGTGTCATGCTTCAGCCAGATGAGCAATTCACAGTCCTAAACCTATCAGGAGGACTTCCCAAGAAAGAAAAGCAAATAAAAGATATCGCTCTCATGCTAGGCCCATCCTTTATGACTGATATTGTTGTAGTCGAAACAAGCGACCATGCAAGTTTACAAATGAAACTTTCTTATAACTGGCACTTTGACGTCAACAAAGAAAATCCAATTGATTGCAATAATCTGTTCGCTGTCAAAGACTTTATTGGTGATGCTTCCAAAACTATTGCAAGCAGAGTTAGAGGCTCCGTATCTTGCTATACTTTTGAAGAGTTCCACCAACGATCAGCTGATATTATAAAGGCTGGGGTGTTTGGAAAAAAAGGAGATTCAACTAAAAAAGAAATCAGGTTCCCAGCAAACAATTTTATAATCACTCATGTGGATATCCAAAGTGTCGAACCTACTGATGAAAGAACTCAAGCAAGCTTAAAAAAGTCAGTTAATCAAGCTATCGAAATTACAACTGAAGCAAGTAAAGCCAGAGCTCAACATGAGGCTGCAAAAGCAGAACAAAATTCGAGAAACAGGCTTGATCTGCAAAAGGTTCAGGATGAAATTGATGCGGAGCAAGAAAAAGTGAAACTTATTGAACTGAAAGTCAAAAATATTGAAGTCCAGATGATTGGAAAAGCCACAGGAGAAGCTCTAGCGAAGGCGAAAAGCCAGAAAATTGAGTATCAAAGTTTGCTCGAGCAAACTGAGTTGACAGAGCAAGCGAAAAAAATTGAAAATGAGACTGAGTTGGACCTACTTAAAGAGCAGTATGAGGCTGAAGTTGCTCATCAGAAAGCACTTGATGAGTTAGAAATAAATAAAGCGAAAGAATTAGCGGCCATTGAAACGCAGAAATTCCAGGAAATTGTCGATGCTATTGGAAGAGAAACAATTGTGGCTATGGCGAAGGCTGGCCCTGAATTGCAAGCTAAATTGCTTAAAGGTCTTGGTCTTAAAGGCTTTATGCTGATGAATTCAAAAAACCCTATCAACCTATTTTCTACTGCTTCTGGATTCATTCAAACACCTTCAGACGCCTAATAAAATAACTTAAATTCGTTATGAATAATAACTGTTTATTTTTAAGCTTATATAAAGTAGTAAATTTTTAATTTCATTTAATATGATTTTTTGTTCCCTTTTAATTGAATATCTTATGTAAAACTAATTATCCTTCTTTGTTAGTAAGAATATAGTGAAAATCTTGTTTTAAAAAAAAAACTTTACATATTTGATAGAAATAATCATTTTATGCAATAGTTTAGTCATAATAAATGATTATTCGATTAAACACTTGATTAATACTTATAAATTAAATTTGTTGGAATTTTTAGGAATCCACCCTAGGATTTGTGGCTTTAGGTACAAGAGATACAAGGACTTTATTGGTGAAACTTTTATTGACGCTTATCATACGCGGCTTGATATGGAAATAAAATGATAAACTTTGAAACAGCAATTCAATGCTAAATTTAATTATAAAATAGTAATCATTATTACTTTTAGGTTGGCCTTGCTTCTTTTGGCAATAATGGTATTATCAAATTTATAAGATAAAATGAATATTAGATACTCTATTGAGAATCTTAATACATGATTTTCAACTTAGGATTAAGAGTTAAAATCTGAATAACTTTCTCACCAACATCATTTAAATAGAGAAATAATTATTTTTGAATCAGGGCAATCTCTTTAGTTTCTAATTAGAAATCGCTTTGGAAAGAATATTTAAGCTAGAAATCTTAGATTATATAAAGGAATACCAATTCAATAGCTTTTCGTTAATTTCTTTTAAGTTATCACAAATGGTGAAATAAATAAAATGAAAGTGACACTGGCATTCATTATAATTGAAGTTACCTTATCATCAATATCTATTCCTATTTATGTAGCTTATGATACTCCCAAAGTGGTATATTCCCACCTAAAAAAATACCAAGGCCTAGGGACGTCAAATGTTCCTATAACAAATTATGGGAATATTCAATATTATGGGGACATAAAAATAGGAAATCCACCCCAAATCTTCTCTGTCCTTTTTGATACAAGTTATTCTTCTCTTTTTATTCCTTCAGTTTCTTGCTATTCCTCAAGCTGCCGTTATCATCATACTTACAATCATCAAAAATCCTCAACCTATATCAAAAATGGACAAAGGTTTGTTTTTAACTATGATGGTAACATCATTTCAGGATTTCTTTCTCAGGACACTGTTACTTGGGGTGGAAATATAATTCCAAACGTTACTTTTGCTGAATTAACATCCATGCCTTCTACATGGATATCATATAAATATGATGGAGTTTTAGGAATGTCTTGGCAAAGTCCTAATAGTAATGACTGCTCATCTGTTTTCCAAGCCCTTTTCGCATCAGGAGCTTTAGGGAAAAATAATAGTTTTGCATTATATTTAACTAGTACAGTAAATAAGCTTGGCAGCATCCTAACTTTAGGTGGCTATGAGTCTAATGTGTCTAAAAATGATTGGGTTTGGCATAATTTGATATCTCAAACTTCATGGGATATAAACCTTACTGGAATTTCAGTTAATAGGAAAAAAATAGGCGGAGCGAGTATGAAAGTTATTGTATCAACAGGAACTTCATATATAGGAGGGGATGCTAATATTATTTCTCAAATAACTCAAGAGATAAATTTTGGTGGAGACTGTTCTCAGGTCAGTATTCTTCCAGATATTACAATTACAATTGATTCTACTGATTATGTGATTACACCTGGAAGCTATATTTATAAAAGTTTTGTGGACAATATATGGCAATGCTGGCTTTGATTGATGCCCAGCAGTGGTGAGCAATATGCAAATACTTTAATTTTAGGAGATATCTTTATTAGCTCTTATTATACGCAGTTTGATATGGGAAATAAAAGAATAGGCTTTGCAACAGCCATCCAAAACTAAGTAATCGAAATTATCTTCTCTTTTTAATTGATAATCAATTTTCTTATAATGATCTAATTTATTTAATTTTTATAAAACAGAAATGCAATAGAAAACACTCATTTGCAGTATTATGCACGATCTTCGAGCTAGGAAAAAAGATGCATATCTTGACTGTATCTTTTCACTTAAATAATGATTTTTCTGTTGCTTTTCTACACTGTTTCTTCTCAATCTTGCCCTGATGGAACATACTACGATCATGCCCTCGCCATTTGTGCACCTTGTGACCATACATGCAGCACTTGTTCCAAAGCAAAAACCGATTATTCAGCAGGCTGCATTACATGCAAAAATCCCACAGATTATTTCACAAACGGCAACTGTTACGCTCTTTGTGAAGGCTCCACAAGCTGCTATACCTGCTATTTTAGCTGCAATCATTGTATTGGTCCTAATAACAATGATTGTGTTGATTGCTTTTGGGGATTCAATCTCTATAAGGGGATGTGCATTTATGAATGCCCTACAGGCACTTATTCAGACTCTGGGATCTGTAAAGCTTGTGACCCTTCATGTAATGGCTGTACTGCTGGAACTTCTGATACTTGCATTAGCTGCAACTCAGGTTATTATAATATTTCAAATGCCTGTTTAGCTCAAGTATGTGGAGATGGAATTATAGAAGGATCAGAACAATGTGATGATGGGAATAATATCAATGGAGATGGCTGCTCAAATTGCAAAATTGATGTATATGTTTGTTATCCGCCTTCTATTCTTAATAGCTACTACTCAAATGATTTCAGCAAATTTTATATACAGTTTAGTGAAAGTATTGCAGTTTCAGTTAACGACTGTAGTTATTTTATAAACAAAGAACTACTTGGTACTAACCCTAGCTGTTTTATTAATGATACATTAATTGAAATCACATTTGGTGATGGTCCTGAATTGACATGAAAAGATTATTTACAAATTTCAAATAGGTCCATATATGGTGCCTGTCACAATACAACAAGCTACTCTCTTCGAGCTACTGGATCTGATCCTGAATTCGGTGCAATGCTACTTGGGACCCAAATGATGGGAAAATGTGACCCTATTTTAGAGGTAAAACTAAGCCTTTTCTCAACCCGAAATCGAAAAATATACTCAGTGATTTGGTCTATCTTCCAAATAATCCCTTTGGTATCAAATGATGAAATTGCTTCTTACGCTACACTTTCGAAAGTTTTAAATAACAATTTTAATGGAAGCTACTCATATATCCCAAACTCTAATTTAGCATTGGGGAAAACTTATATCATAAAAGTTTCAGTTTATAACTTTTTAGGGCAGCATATTGACGTATTTTCTACTACTGAGACAAAAAATATTTCTTCCCCTGTGTTTTATGATTTCGGGTTTGAAACTTTATCGGTGAAGCCAGAAACTGAACTTACTATTAGAGCTGATGCTTATGCATGCGAAATAGCCTCAGAAATAGTATTTGACTGGGAAGTAACTCAATTAAGTACAGTGAATAATTCTCAGAACAAAATATCGACGATTTTAAATCAGCAATATGACAGAATCCTGGTAATTCCGAGATATTTGATGAATGATGGCGATGAAATGAATATTACTGTGAATGCTTGGCCTGCTCATTCAATGAAAGACGCAGGGTATAGAATTATTTCTATTAAATACATGGCTTCAGAAATATTAGCCAGAATTAATCCTAGATGTGTAAGCTTATTGCAAAACGAAACGATTGAATTAAATGCTTGGGATAGTATGGACTTAGGAAAGCCAGAAGCTAGCTTAAACTATAGCTGGGTTTTAAAATATTTTGGGAATACAATAGAGAGCTCAACTTCAGCAGTTTTTCAAATAGATGGCACCAAATTAAGTACTGGGATACATAAGATATATTTGACTGTGTCAAGAGGAAACAAGAATGATGAAGATGAAATTGATTTAATTGTTGGAAGCTATAAGGGAGATATATATATTGATATGGGAAAATATTTAGAAACTGATGAATATGTGAAAGTAAATTCGAGTTATTTTTCTGGAACTTGGTCTTCTAATTTACCTTCAAGTTCTGCTTTAAATAATAAGGAAAATAGATTTTTTAGAAAAGATATTGAAGGTTCTGGCTTTATAAATTGGACTAGTATTAAAACAGTTTGCAACGAACTGATTAATTTTGGATTAACTCCATATAATGGCTCATTTACAGTTGATCCCACAATTGGATTTCCATACAAAACTCTTTTTACCCTGAACGCAAATTCCTGGGAAAATGCTTTCAACTATCAATTTTTTTATATAGATACAACTTTAAGTGGATCGAAAAATACTTATGTTCCATTAACAGATCGGATTTTTCAAAACACTTTTGCTGCATACCTTCCCAAGAATCCTAATTATATATCTTTAGTTTTAAGAGTCTATTCCTTATCAGGTAGCTATATTGAAAGAATTGTTTATGTCAATTTTAATCAATCAACTCCAGAAATTACCTTAAAATCTAAAAATGATACTGTTGAAGATCTAACTGCCTTAATTCCTATTAATCATTATGAAAAAATGCTCCAGACGTCATTAATTTTATCAACTCTATTAAAAAATCCAGATCACCATTTTCTGCCTGATATAGCAAGCTGTACATGTGGCACAAATGGGAATTGTGTTGACAATAAATGTGTATGCAATATAGGGTGAGAAGGAAATACCTGTGAATATGAACAAGGCGAAATAGACATAGACACAAAAATTGCATCCACTCTTCTGAGCAATATAAATACTGCTTTTATTTTTCTTCCAAGAAACAAAAACCTAGATCTTATGATATCAGCAGTTTTAGTGAAAATTTTAAACAAAACTGAAATCATTACTTTAGATATGTTTAACCAAGTTCTTAGTATTTTACAATCTTTCTTAATACCCAGCACTGATGATGTAAACTACAATGATCAGTCATGTGGAAAAATTCTTGGGGATGAAATTTTGGAAGGAACAATCGAAAACGTTTTCATTTGTTTATCTTCATTAGCTGAAGTAGGTAATAATAGCCTATCATCTTCATACATTGGTGGGATTAAAGATTATATTATCAGTAGTCTTAATTTGCTTGGAAATATTATGACTTACCAAAAAACAATTTATGAAAATTCAGTTTCGTTGAAGACTGATATATTGAGTGCGTCCTTTGCTAAATTAGAAAATTTTTCTGGATCATTTATAGATACCAATTCTAACAGCTCCATGTCTAATGCAAGTGCATATTTATCAATTAATGGAATAAAAACACTATTCGCCTTTATTGAAATAAAATTGAACATTTATAATTGGATATCCCAGACAAATTCATCGTCATCACTAATTATAATTAACCACAATGCAGCTGACACATGTCAGGTTCAAGCTATTAACACTATAGTTAATGTATCAATACCAATTACGCACCCAAAAAAAGAACTAAATTATAACTGCGTCTCTTGAAACAGCAAAGACTGGACTCCTGATGGCTCTCTCCAAGATATTACTTATTCAAATACATCATATAGATCTGATATTACAAATTGTACGTTTTCTCATTTGTCTGCATATTCTGTTTCAAGTTATACCAATAAAATAAATCCAATTGTAATATCTTCTCATAATCGTAAAGATTATAATCTTCCAGCAATAATATTGCTGGCAGCTATTGCAGCTCTTGATATATTATGAATTATTTGGGGTGTAAAAAGAGATAATAGAGATGCTGCAAGGGTTAACCCAGTTTCTGAGCCAAGCTTTTCAGAATCAAGCTCAGGACCCCTTCAAAACCCTCAAAAGGCTAATATTTTTTGGCTGATATTAAAAAACTGCCACTATTTTGCCTCAATATTCTATCGATACGACCCAGAGCTTCCAAGATCCCATAGAATCTTGATTGTAAATGTAAGAGTTATCGGGACAGCAGGAACTTTAGCATATCTTAATTTCTTATATAGCAGTATACTGCTAATTATCGGTTTCGCATTAGTTGCTTGCGGATTTTCATTTTTATTAGGAGTTTTCCTAATTAGGCTGTGTAAAGAATACTCAGAAGACCACAAAGTTGAAATGGATTCAAATGCAAATTTTCAAGACGCTGTAAGAAGATCTCCTGTAATAAAATTACCTGAAATTGAAGATGCAGCAAGGCAGCAGTATTTTCATGTAAGAAATCTAAGTACGAACACAGCATTAAATGAAAGTGCTAATATCCCTGCTGCTTCACTGAGAGAAAGAACTAAAAGGATTGTTGGGTGGCTAATAGGAATATCCATATGTGGGTGCTCTTGCTATACAATATTGACTGCCCATTTTAATTGATATATCCCTTTTATTGCTGGGTTATCCCTGGATTTTTTTGGTCTACAAATTGTATCTATGTTCTTCCAATATCTAACAATAAAAGTGGGGAAAGGGATTGATTATTTTGCTTCGAAAAAGATGAAAGAGATCATTTCAATTGAATTTACGATTTAATTTATTATTATTTTATATTTATTTTTTAATTATTTATTTTATCTGTAAATTTCAGCTTTTAACATTGATTGAAATAGTGTTGTCCTTGGCAAAGAAAAAAATTATGTAAAATTTTAAATTTAAATGGTCTCAAAGTTTATTTGACTCAAAAATTATTAAACATGCAGTCTTCACAAGTTATGGACTAGTCCCTTTTCTTGCAGAATTCGTAGCTGATTTTTTGTGTCTCAAATAGCTTGGTATATAAGTCTTTGCTCGAGGAGTCCTTGTTACATTTTGTATCATACTACCCCTCGACACAGGCCTCGATGAGCTAAAACTTGCTTCATTTTTATTTCCCTTGGGAATAATTTTTGGGGACGGCGTCACTAATGTTTTTCTTGACGACACTTCTACATACAGCGATTTTGCGTGATTTTCCATTTCGTCATCATCTATATAAGTAGGCCTCACTCTTTCCACACTCCTCTTTAGCAACCTCATTTCTCCTTTAAGCTCCACTATTTCTTCTTCCATTTCAGTTTTATTTTGCTCATACAAGTGCAAAGTCCTTTCCAGGACAGGTATAACCTCATTTTTTAAATAATCTCTTTCTCTTAAAGATTCTTCCGCCACAAGTATTTGGGTTTCAAGCTCTTTTTTAAGCTCTTCGTATTCTTCTTCTAGTTCAAAAACTCTTTCTTGGTCTTCTCCTGGGCCATTGTCTGGGGAGCAGGTTAATAGAGAGTCTTTATATTTCTTTTCGTATGAATCTTTTAAGTTATTTGCGATTTGTAGATCTACTTTAAGCTGGGCAAGATAATTACTGGAGTTTGCAAAATCCCGTGACCGTTCGTAGTCGGAAAATTGGCTTTTTGATAAAACATCTGTTGATAAACGCCGTTGAGGATCTGGGGAGGGTTTTATGTCACTATCCAGAAAGCTTGCCGAAAAGGATTGTTTGAGTTTCGAGATTTCTTTATCTTTTAATTGGATCTTTACTGAAAGATTTTGGATTTTTTGTTCAAGCTGAGCGCGCTGGGTTTTTAAGAACTTGCTATTTTTCAGTAGGATTTCTTCCTCAGATAAAGCAGGCTTATGATCAATTATACTACGAGCACTTTTTTGAGAGTGAAAAGATGATTTCATAATACATTTGTGGAATTAAAACTAAAATTAAATTAATTCTAATTTTTTATTTATAAATAATCTAGAATTATAAATTTCTAATATGTCTTCTCTGATTACCTTATACTCTACTTTTTTTACTTAAAATTAATCAAGTTTATATTGTTATAGTCCTCATTGAGAATTAAATTTGCGCTCTTCAATTTCTATTTATTTTTATCTATTCATTTTTGATATATAAGATATATATCAGCATATTAAGTTTCAAACAATATTAAGAAAGATAGCAAGATATCTTAGTTTTTTAAGCTCTAAAACAATTGAAAAAGGTATTTGTTTATGATTAAGCATCTTATCATTTGAAGTGTTGCATATTATCTAGCGAGATTCGCGAACATTGACTTCTCTGTATTCTTGGCAAACTGCGCACGGGCCACAGCAAAAATGATAAAAGCAGTCAGCGACAAAACTACCATTTATAAGGTAGCGATCCCTAATTTTCCCTCGGTTAATTGCAGCACCGATGCAGCATAACACAATTGGACAGCAGTAAGCACCAAAGCAAGATTCTCCTGTAGCCTTTTTAACACTAAGTCCTTGGTAAATGCAATATGCCAATGGGCAAAACATCACAATTATGCAGCTGCAGCAATCTTTAAAACATCCAAATAAGGGTTCTTCCCACTGCACCATATTCTTCGACAATTATAATTCTTTTCAAAATTTATTAGAATTATTATTACGCAGCTGAGGTTGAATAAATTCGATTTATCAATAAGAGATGCGACAGCTGCAATTTAATGACTGATTTATAAGTGAAACTTCATTTATAGAGACAATCATGTGAATCAAAATAGTTATGATACAGTTCCAGTGCTTACTTTTACTGCACCTATTTTCGAGGTGTAATTTTAAGATTATATTTCAAAGAAAGTATTAATCATAAATTATTTGTAAAAATTATTTATGTCTAATGAAATAAATCTTAGATAAAGGTTTATTCATTTTCTGTTATAGTCTCGCCAGGTGCAAGCCATCTACTATGATGAGATTTATCATAAATGTTTCATTCCGCTGCAGAAAATTCATTTGCATTGACCTGCGCACTTAAAACAAAATCAATAAATCTTGCAGCAATTTCTGGCTCAAGTCTTCATATGAATTACGAAGTATCATAATTTAGTTCTTTTCCTGGAATTCTTTCATTGACTTCAGTAAGCATCTCAGTCTTAACCACTCCAGGGCTAAATAAATTTTACAATAAAGTCCCTACAGGAACTTGAAGCTCTTTTTTAAGAACTTGAGAGATCATATATAAGGCTGCTTTCGAAATGCAAAATAAAGGAGAATTAAATAAATAGCTGTGACAGCCTTTGGAAACAAAAAATAAAACTTTTGAGTCCTCAGAAAAGTAAGGGATAAGCAAATTGCATAAAAAATAAGGGAATTTTGCATTGATTGCCATAGTCCTGTCAAATTCTTCTGGAGTTGAATTACAAAAATCAGATCCTAAAGAGACAGCAGCATATATAGCAAATCGAACCGTAGCATTTTTCAAAAGATCGATAATAGATGCCATGCTCTGGTTATTTCCAATATCTAAAGTAACAGGAATTATGCTTAAGCTTGAAAATTCAGATAAAGTTGCTTCAGAAAAATTTCTTGCCACAGCTAATATTTTATCATTTGGATAAGATCTTGACAATTGTAGTGCAGTCGCTTTGCCAATTCCCCTACTTGCGCCTATCACTAAAATCCATTTTTCCATGATTATCACTAAGCTTGTTTATTTATATTTAAATTGTCTTACGTTAAATAGCTACAGGTGTTTTAAGCACCTGCTCTTGAATTGAGTAGCAGTAAACATCATTAAATGACATCTGATGCCTATCCCCAGCGAACACATACATCCCTCCTTCAAACACTATTGAAGAATGCCCATCTCTCGAGTGAGGCACAATTCCTTTTACCCTTCCTTGGGTTTGTGCTCCAACAACTGCTGATCTTTGCTTCGTTAAATCTGCTTTTGCAGACTCCTCTTTACTCAGATACTGAACTGTATGCCTTTGCTTTGCCAATTTCCTATAATTTTCTATCTCGCTAGGCGATAAAGGATCTTTTATTTGAGTTTCATGCTGTATCATTAGCCACTTATTAGAGGAAAAATCATAAGTGTGCATTGAGTTGGTTTCTTTAATAATTTCTCTAATTCCTCCAAATACAAGCATCACATCTCCACACACACAAACTGAGTGCCCTGATACAGTGCCTGGAGAATTTCCTTCAGAATGAACTAGTTCCCACTGCAAATTTCTTAAATTAAGTCTCCAAAAATCACTTAGCCGCTCACTTTCGCTGGATCCGCCATAAACCCACATATAATTTTGATATATGATTGCACTGTGATCAGATCTAGGATCAGGCTTTATTTGGGGATTTGGATGGCTTCATTCATTTGTTTGTATATTATAGATATAAAGCTCATTGCTGTGGACTCCATTAATATACCCTCCAAAAATAATCATATTGTTGTCTGCTTCATTAAAACAAGCACTATGCGAATCTATAGCTGGAGGCTGCTCTGGGCTTGGATTAATTTTGGTTCAGATTAAGGTTTCAGTGTTCAGAACGTAAATACTGTTATTTTCGACTGAATTATTTGTTCCTCCGAATAAATAGATTAGATTTCCTCTCGATATTGCAGAATGCCTACATAAATGTCCCGGGAGATCGCCAGATGGGTGCAATTCAGTCCATATTTCATTTGAGGAATTAGAAGGATCTATATTAAGGACCCACAAATCTCCTAGAACTCCTATATGCACATCTTGGCCTCCATAGATGTACATTTTGTTATGTATCATGACTGCTGAGTGATGACATCGCCTTGGTGGGAGAGGAGGAGGAATCCTGAGCTCTTCCCATAATCCTAGATATTGATATCTTGCTGTATCAATTCTTAAATTCCTAAATGAAGGTCTTTCTTTTTGTTCTTCCATGTTAAATAGTTACAATCAATGGATAAAGAATTACAAAATTGAATATTTAAGCAATAAAAGCAATAAGAAGAATAATAGACAGAAAACAAGTTAGCATAGATTAAGACCCCACCCTTGGGATATCAAAATGCTCAGTCAGCTCAGAAAGTTTTTTGTTGTATTGCTCAACTCTTTCCTTATGGGTTTTGGAAACTCTCTCTTCTACCCTTTTCGATCGATTTTTCTTTTGGTATTCCTCAAATGCTTTTTCTGCAGGCGTAGCTTCTATACTTATAGCAGTCCTTGCTTTTTCTTTCTGAAAAGGCTTTTCCTTTTTATGTTTCTTTAGTCTCAGCTTCCCACTTGGTGCAGACATTTATATATAGCCAGATTCGGCTTGACTTATATTTAAAAAATTATCGACTTAAATAACAAAACCAATTTTTTTACAGACCTTTCATTTCCAAGCTGATTTGAGTAAAAGTTGGCCTGCAACTTCTCATTTATCCCAATTTTACTGTATTAAAAAGATTAGAAGTTTGAACTTTTTATGCTCAGTCTATAGCAGATTTAAATAGAAGCTTAGCGATCAAACAGAAATTATACTAATCTACTTGCACGTATGCTTAATATTAAAATGTCCTTCGTTCATAATATTTTGGATTTTTATTGTCTCTTAATGATTCGATAAATTCAGCAGCTGGCTTCCCTAAAGTAAATATTAGCATACCTCCAGAAAGAATGGAAACACCTATAGTATACACAAAAAACGGGGCAAGACTTCAATAAAGAAACTCTATCAATATCTGAAGCATGCCGAATAAACTCGGAAGTGCATTTGACAGTAAAACGTCCTTTTTAAGATAGTCCTGATTTATGAAAATTCCAATTCCAAGCAGCACTCCACCAAAAAATGGCCAAAATAAGTTATCTTCTGATGTCCAAAGATGAACTCCTAAAATATATTTTATGACTAAAATAACTATCAAATTCACTCCAAAAGCCATAAAAGCATATAAAATGTTGATAATATGCAATTCCAATGACGATTTTTTTGAGTAATAAGCACAAACTGCAGCTCCTGTCATCAAGAGCATTGCAATAAAGCCTGATAAAAATGCATGTCATAAGGAGTCAAAAATAGAATAAATAAAAATCAGAAGAAGCCCTGCTAATGCTAATGATCCTGCGACTGCATGAGTTCAGTATAATTTCAAGTTCCCGAAATAGCAAGAATAAACAACATATAAGAGGAGATAAAGAGTGACTATAGAAGAAATCACTCCTCTACCTTGTGGCTCATAAAAATACCCTAGAAACATAAAGTCTAGGCCTAATCCAAAACTTATGCCTCCATAAATGGCTAATTGAATGCCAGTCTTCAATGATATGGTTTTGCTTCTGAATCCTTGCAACTGGACAATTTTCGTCTTAGATCTTGTTTTTTTGATAATCAGTCCCAGAATAAGGTATAATAGCGTAAATGAAGCAATCCCTGCTGATGACATGGCAATTACCAAAACAGGGTTGTATGTGTAGATTCCACTAATAAAAGCTCCAGTTGCAAGCGATATAAGAGAAATCGCTGATAAAATAATGCATAAATAGCACCTTTCTGAATCATTCAAGGAAATATAAAATACTCCTGATGAGTCCATATTTTATACCTAAACCAGTATGAAAGACTGTAAAATAAACTAATGTGTATTATTAAAATCTGTTCATTATTTTTTCTTGTTCAGCTTCACTCACAACTTCATAAGAGTGGAAATTCATTTGGTAATAACCAAGCCCTTTAGAGAGGTTTCTTAAGTTTGAAGTGTACCCCAGCATTTCAACCAATGGGATAAGTGCATTAACAACTGACATTTCATTATCTTGCTTTTCCATGCTCATGACGACTCCTCTTCTTGTTGAAGTTATATCAGAAATCAAATCTCCCATCATTTCGTCTGGAATGGTAATCGACACATTCATCAGTGGCTCCATGAGTTTTGGATCAGAAATTTTTACTAGCTCTCTGACTCCTTTTGCAGCTGCTTCTTTGATAGCAATCATATTGGTTCTTTTTTTGGACCAAACTCCATCTTCGACTGTTATTTTGATATTAATCAAAGGGTAGCCTACTATAGCGCCTCTTTGCATGGCTTCTTCAAGGTACTTAAGAATTTGGTCTTGTAAGTCACTTCCAATAGTTTTTAGAGGCTGAAACTCGTTTTGATCTAAATCGCTTCCTCTAATCTGGTTAATATGGTCTGAAAGTGAATCTGAGACTTTATCAATATTCCATTCTACTGTTCCTATTAAATCTCCAAATTTATCCCCATGCAACGCATCTTCTAACTGCTCAACTTTCATATTGGATTCGACTAATTCTAATTTCAGCTTTAGCTTTAGAAATTGGCCAGGCTTGTCAATTGAAATTAAATATTTTTTCCCGCCAGTTTCTGCACTTTCACGATAGGCAACTTGCATTGGGCCTAGTCTTGTTTTTAGCCCATATTCTATTTCAAGCCTATCCCTTAGGATTTCTAAATGAAGTTCTCCTTGGCCTGAGGCAAATAATTGGTCTGACTCTTCGTCAAATTTTGCATTAAAGCTTGGATCTTCTCTGTGTATGTTTTTTAAAATTGTTTCAAGCTCTCCTTGTTTATTATCGTTTTCAGGTTCAATTCGGCAAAAGAAGACTGGCGGTGGCATTTGGACACCTGAAAGAACTAGCTCTTCAGGGTCATTTTTTGCTATAAGAGTATCACCACTCCTTACTTCTTTTAAGCCTCCTAATGCAACGATATCTCCTACTCCGATCTCATTGACTTCTACATATTCATTTGCTCTGACCCTGAGAATTCTATTTGCTTTTTCTACTGTTTTTTTGGAAGTGTTTTTGAGGAATTCCCCATATTTTATTTTTCCTGAGTAAACTCTTGCATATACTAAAGTTCCTTTACTTGTATTATTAATGACTTTGTAAGCAAGAGCACATAGCTTACTGTCAGTGATGGATCTAGTAACTGCTTTCCCATTTAAAATCCCAACCGCAGGGAGCTTTTCTGCAGGTGATGGTAGATATTTGATAATCCCTTCCAAAACAGGCTGAACACCTTTATTTTTTAATGCAGATCCACAGTAAATCGGATATGCAGTCATCTGAATTGTAACTTTTCTAATAGCTAAATCTATATCATCCTCAGTAAAATTCCCTGACAAATATTTTTCAGCAAATTCATCATCACAGCTTCCAAGGGTTTCAAGTAGCTCTTCCCTTGCTGCTTTTACTCTTTCAGTATCTAGCTTTGATAATCTCTCTAAAGGAATAAAGTTAACTCCTGCTCCAAATGGCTCCAAAAACTCAATAGCCTGCTGTCTTACGACATCAATTGAGCCTTTATACGAGTCCTGCACAATATAAGGGATATGAAGCACCAATGGAATAGCATTGAATTTCTTTTTTAAATGGTCTTTAGTGACTTCTAATGAAGCAGCATGAAGGTCCATTTTGTTAATAAAGATGATCCTTGGGACATTAAATTTGTCAGCTTGTTTTCAGACTGTCTTAGTTTGGGTTTGGATTCCGTTGTTGGCATCGACTACTACAACACAGCCATCCATAACACGAAGAGATCTCTCGACCTCTCCTGAGAAATCGACATGTCCAGGTGTATCAATTAAGTTCATCTGAAATCCATCTCAGTTAAATGAAATTGCAGCAGCTCTGATTGTGATGCCTCGCTCTCGTTCTTGCTTCATATAGTCCATCACTGTGTTGCCGTCATCAACATCTGAATAAAAATTACTGCCGGGCTGTGGGATTGCTCCACTGTAAAAGAGCATTCGCTCAGTCAAGGTTGTTTTTCCTGCATCTATGTGGGCTACAACACCTAAATTGCGTATTTTTAAGATATCTGATGCTGAGTTGACAGGAAAATAAGGAGTGTCTCTTAATCTTGAGGCGCAGCGAAAAATCTGCCTCAGCATAGATTTTTTATAAAAATGCAAAATATGTAAAATATTTACCTTTTGCAGTTTCTTTAAAATCAATGGACTCTTTTTGAATTGGCAACTAAAACATCTTTTTTGGCATATTAATCTAAAAGATTGAAAAACACTTATAATCTTATGGAAAATAGCAGTGTGCCCTTGAGAGATCAAGAAATTGACGGTAATATGATAGCAGAAGGGGACAGGCTCGGGTTTATCAGAAAAGTTTATGGAATCCTAACTGCTGAGCTCTTTATCGCTTTTTCGATGTGTTATGTTGTGTTCTCATCAGAAGAATATCAAGAATGAATTCAAAACAACAAATGGTCCTATATAATTGCTGCCATAGGAGCGGTAACCGTTCTTTTTGTCATGTTTTGCTTTAAAAATGTTTGCAGAAAGGTACCGATTAATTATTTTATGCTCTTTACATTTGCTATATTGGAAGGATTTTGTCTGTCTGTATTCATCTCTTACTATGAGCCAGAAGAAGTACTTATTGCCATAACTCTTACATTCGGCTTGTTTTTTGTATTGACTGCATATGCCATTACAACAAGAACAGAGTTTTCAGCTAAAATTGGATATATATTGGTAATCAGCACTAGTGTGTTGGCATTAGCAATTTTACTTATATTTTATACTAGAAATATTATTTTATGGATTGTTTGCCCAGTAGTTATTGCATTCTACGGTATGTTTATTATATATGACACTCAATTAATTGTGGGAGGTAAAACTCACAAATTGTCTTCAGAAGATTATATTTTAGGGTCCGTTGCTCTTTATATCGATATATTTGGGCTTGTTCTATATGCTCTAGCTCTAATTGGAAGAAACTAGTCATTAAATAATAAATATCTTAAGCAATATTTATAAATCAAAAATTACAAAAGTTAATCATTCACCTTATTCCTCCTTCACAGCATAAGGGATGAGCAGCACCAATGGAATTCTAATTTCTTTTTTAAATTATTTAGTTACTTCTAATGAAGCAGCATGAAGATCTATTTTGTTTGCAAAGATGATACTCGGAAATTAATTTTATCACCTTATTTTAAGAGTCTTGATATCGTTATTAAATTCCGTTGTTAGCGTTAAACAACAACTCAGCCATCCATAGCACGATAAGTATCGTCCTCTCTTGAGAAATCGACATTCCCAGAAGTATCAATTAAGTTCATATGAAATCTATCTCAGTTAAATGAAATTGCAGCAGCTCTGATTGTGATCTCTTGCTCTCATGAAAATTCATGCTGTGCTACCCGTCATCAACATCTGAGTTAATGAGCATTTGTTCATTCAAGGTTGTTTCCTGCATCTATTTGAACTAAAAGTTCTAAAATTGATGATTTTAAGATATATAAAGCTGAGTTCACAGGAAATAAAGAATTTCTCTTAATCTTGAGGTGCAACGAAAAATCTGTCTTAGCATAGATTTTATATAAAAATTGCAAAAATATGTAAAATACATGGCTTTTACAAGTTCCTTAAAATCAATACATTTTGCATTTTTATACTTTTCTTTTCTTTGAGCTTACAACTAAAAATCTTTCTTGGCATATTAATCTTAAAGATTGAAAAACGCTTATAATTTTATGGAAAATAACGATATAGCCTGGGGAGATCAAGATTATGATGCCAATAAGATGGTCGAAATGGACAGGCTCGGGTTCATCAGAAAAGTTTATGGTATCCTAACTGCTGAGCTCTTTGTAACTTTTTTGATGTGCTTAGCTGTGTTCTTATCAGAAGATTATCAGGACTGAATTCAAGATAACATATGATGCTACATACTTGCTGCCATAGGAGCAATAGCCATTATTCTTGTCTTATTTTGCTTTAAAAAAGTTTGTAGGATGGTACCGATTAACTACATCCTGCTCTTTACATTTGCCATATTGGAAGGATTCTGTCTCTCTGTATTTGTTTCTTATTATGAGCCAGCAGAAGTACTTATTGCTGTAGCTCTGACATTCGGCTTAACTTTTGTATTGACTGCATACGCCATTACAACCAAAACAGATTTTTCAGCTAAAATGGGTATATATTGGTAATCAGCATTGCTGTGTCAGCATTAGCAATTTTACTTATTTTTTTTAGCAGCAATATCGTTTTATGGATTGTTTGCCCAATAATTATTGCGTGCTATGGTATTTTTATTATTTATGACACTCAAATAATTGTGGGAGGCAAAAGATACCAAATGTCTTCAGAAGATTATATTTTAGGATCTGTTGTTCTCTATGTCGATATAATTGGGCTATTCCAATATGTTCTACTTTTAATTGGATCAAGGAACTAGCTCTAAATAATAAATATCTTTATCAACATTTATAAAATCAAAGTTATTGCAAAAGTTAATATTTTACCTTATATGTTTTCATTTGGTTTAATTCTCTTTGGATTTGGATTTTTCGGGTTTTTAAGCTTTCGCTTCAAAGATAAAGGAGCTTTTTGGTCCTTTTTGGCAGCCAATCTTCCACTTCTCCTAACTATTTTTTCTGAATATATAGAGCTTATTGGATCAGTTTGGATTCCGATATCTTGACAAATTGATAATTGAGGAGGTGTTGATATTCTATTTTCCTCAGATATTTGCATTTTGCTTTGACTTGAATTAGCTTGGTTTACGATTATAATCTTGCTTTCTTCTTGCAGATTTAGTATTGGCGGGCCTGCTATTTCTTGAGAAATACTAATCTTACGCTCAATATTAAAGTCTTCTTTTTCCACTGATTTGATAATAGAGTTATATTTTACTGATTCAAGCCTGGCAGGAGAACTTGATGCAGAATCACTATCAGTTGAACTATCATGATCTCGATTTTTTTCATTTGTTCGCTCAAATAAAGTATATTGGCAATCCAATGAAGGCGTTTGGCTGTATTGATTCTGATATTTTTCTTCATCAGATGAATTTTCTGATTCTGTTGATGATAGGCTTATTTTCAGCATTAACTTTTGAAAATAAAATTTATGACATTTAAATTTAGAAATATCTTGCATATCCTAAGCAGCAAAAATTAGTTTAAATAAATGAATATTTATTATGCTAAATAAATAATTTCGTGTCAAAATAATCTTCTATAAGATTTGCTAAAACAATAGTATTGCACATGTGATTTATATCATTGTTTGCGTTTGCATTGTTGATTGAGAGTTGCAGGAATGCCTCTCTTTAGCTATTCTTGCAGAACTATAAATAGCCAAAGGAATAGGCTTTACCTTCAGATTTTTCCCAGAAATTTTAAAAAAACGGGACAAAAAAGGAACTGATGGATTTTTAACAATTTTTGCTGCCTCCAAATACGGCGATTTCCACCTTTTTTCTCGATAACGCCGCGAAAGAGTCGGAATATTTTTTGATTTTATTTCATAAGACGATCAATTTCTTTTCATTTCAGTCACTATTTCTTTTCTCCTACTCGTCTTAAATAAGGGGCTTTTAGTATTTGGAGCATAATCATATTTTATTCTTGGACTATTATAATATTCAATTGATTCTATACTTGCTCTTCTCCTTTTAAAGCACTTGGGAATTGGTTCCATTTTTTAACATTAACTATAACTTAAAATAATTATTATAAGACAAATAAATTTATTTACCTAAATGTCGTCGCCTGATTTCTTTTCATTTTTATAAATCTTAAGGGAATAATCCATCATCATTTCAGAATTTGATGGTTTGTAAATCCTCCTTGCTAGCTGGTATCCTCCATCCAAAGCTACAACAAAGAGAGTAGTAGTTATAATTCCAATATAAAAGTATTGAGTAGCAAAAATCTGATAAAGTGTCATATTTGATGGAGTGCTTGTAAAGGGGTCATAAACAACGATAAATAGCAAATAAGCTAAAATACTTGTTATTCCAATTGCTAAATAATGCACCCAATTCCAATATTTAGTATTCAAGCCAAGCTTAAAATTGACAATTAAAATGATCGCAGTAAAGGATGTTATTGAAAAACCCCAATGGTCATAATTGTACCCTTTTTTATTCATAATTCCTTCTTCTGCTGCATAAAGTGGAATAAAAAACACAATCACTGAGTGTAAAATGCCATTTAAAAGCCATCCCCAAAAATTCCTTGCAGTAAAAATTTGGTTCAAACGCCCCACATTATAAGCCTTTGGTATAAGCTTCCTCAAAAAGTCTTTTTGGCCTGGCGGATTTGCTCCTACCTCATAGCGTTTTGGAATTAAAATATCAACTTCAAACAAGGCTCTTGCCATAAGCGGTACAGCTGTGAATACCATATTATAAAAAGTGATATACCAGTCATCATATACAGTTTCTCCACTATAAGCACAATAAAACCCATAGAAAAAGTGAGGAATGGTAAATACAAGATTTTTATAGAAGAAATACATAATCATATGGCTTTGTCTGATATAATTGAACCTCCCATGAATTAAAAGCAGCTCCCATAAGTATCTAAACTCTCCTACTGCATAATCACTAGCTTGAACAGCTTGCATTCCTTCTTCTCCATAGATTCCTACCCCAATATGAGCTTCAAGAATCATGGAAACGTCATTTGCACCGTCTCCAACTGATAAAGTGACTGAGCCAGTTTCGTCTTTCATTAATTTAACAATACCTCGCTTTTGGCCTGGGGTTACTCTACAACATATAACTGTTTTACAGTCTACTGCCATCTCTAGGAAAACTTTTCTAATCGCAGTTACAGTTGGATTATTGGCGTATTCTGGTTCTTTTTTCATCATTACTGGATCATTGGCATCAAATAGTACAAATTCTAGGCAAGACCCTTCTATCACTAATGCAGTGGGCTTTTGATCGCCAACGTCATGGAACTTTTCGCTGATTGATTCTAAGGTGCTTAAGCACTCCTCAAGAGGCATTGCAGGGCATCTTCCAACTTCCATATTGTCGTCTATCAATGAACAAGTTTTTCCTATATTTTCTGCAGTTTCAAATTTATCACCTGTTAGCATTCATATATTTATACCAGCAGCTAGTAAATCTTGTATGGTTGATGGCACATCGTCTTGTAGAGCGTCTTCAACAGCAGTGCATCCAAGTAAATATAAATCAGTTTCGATTTCGTCTGATAGCTTAGCAACCATTTCTTCTCTTCCGTTGATTAACGTGCAAGCAATATCATATCTTGATTTTCAGTCTTTGAAGTAGTCGTCGTCAATGTATTTGAACGCGAAAACAAGGGTCCTGAAACCTCTTTCTGAAAAAGTCAATAAATTGCTCATAATGGCGTCGATGTATTTTGGGGGGTTTTCACTTGAAAGTAATTTTAGCATCTTAGTATCTGCACCTTTTGTGAAAAGAATGTGCTTGCCAGTCTTCTTATCTGTGACAATTACTGAGCATCTTTTTCTGTCAGAATTAAATTCAAGGGTGCATAATTTGTCATACTGCATGACTTCAACTTGGTCGTTAACTCCAAATGGGGTTTTATGAAGATCTATAATATTTCCTCTCACTTTTGCATATTTATATCCAACTCTTGCCGCACAGTCGACTAGGACAATTTCATCTGGACTTTGGCCAATATAATTTGTTTCGTTATCTTTCTCTTCTATTAAACACTCGTGGCATAGAGACATACACTTCACAAATAAATCAAGCAGTTCTTGTTGGGTTGAAATTGTTTCCTTTCCACTACATTGGTCACAACTGATTGCATATTTCAAAGGAATTGTTTCTTCACGGCTGAATAAATCATTTTCAATTTCTTTAGTGTCAAAAGTAAAAATGACTGCTTTTGTAGTTTTGGAGGCGACTGAACTAAAGTGACGACTCAGCAAAAATTTCTTTTCTCCATACATTTTATTTCCTACCGAGCAAAATTTGAATTCCATTCTGTTACGGGTAAGGGTACCTGTCTTATCAGAAAAGATATGCTGAATCATGCCTAATTCTTCGTTCAAGCTGAAAGCAGAAACTTTGCAAGGCCTATCTCTAATATCACTGTACATTCGGAGGTCTTGCTGCATAAAGAATCCTTGCATTAATTTTAAAATTTCTAGAGAAACAATTAAAGAAATCGGCAACATAGTATTGAGTAGTAAAAAATAGGTAAAATAAGTCAAAAATCCTTGAAGTCCTGGACTGTAGGTATTCCCGTCTAAATAATCGCTATCATCTCCATACTTGCTGCTCCAAATTCCTGACAAAATTGCATGTACAAAGCATAGCGAAAATTGAATAGCTAAAATCCCGACAATGTATTTATTAACAATTCTTTCTACTTGGCTTTGTTTGAATATTCTTTTCATTAAATTCATCCTGAGCTTAGTTTCTGTTCCTGTATAAACAGCAACTCCAATAATTCATTCAGTATTCCTTAAAAACGCTCCAGCAAGTAGTAAATTATCCTTAGTAAGCGGGTGTTTTTGATAATTATATTCCATTGTACCTTTAAACTCATAAATTTTCGCATTTGGATGGTCGCATTCAATTAACGAAAAAACTCTGATGATTTGGTCTTTTTTGATAATGTTCATGGTAGCCTGCAACGCAAGCCGAGGCTTCAGAGCTTTTTCCCCATCAAGGCTTGACGTTTCAATATAAGCAATTCCATTATCTGAGGAATTTGATAGCATAACGAGATCACAAGGAAATGCTTCGTCTTTTTTTACCATGATGATGTTACCGATTTCAATGTCCTTGAACGTTTTTTCTTCAAACATCCCTTTGCGATAAATTTGGGTTTTCGTTGAGTTTGTTTCTTTATCCGCTTTGTATCTTAAATAGTCCTCAAACCCGTCTCGAATCATACTGACAGCTAGGACAAAACAAATAGGCGCGATAGCGGTGTAAGGTCCAAGTGCCGAAATCTGAGGTATGGATTGCAAAATTGCGATTATTAAAAAATAAACATTTGGCAATCTTTTGAATTGTTCTAATAGACTGAATGGTAAAAATGTTACGATGTTATATTTAGTTGTCGTAACATAGTTTGAAGGGAATTTTTTCAAACGATTCACTTCAAAGCCGTTAGCATAGAGCGATCGCATGGAATTTGCTTCTGAGACTTCAGCCATTTTATTTATGTTTGTCATGCAAGTGAAATTCATAAGCGTTACAACACAGTATAGCAATTTTAAATTTTATTGGATATATTATGATGATTTATAAATAATTCTAAATGTTAATAGAAAAGATATGCAAATTATGCCCTTTTTTTATTTTCTCCAATCTGGTTTTGGCTGACTAACTTGAGCTATATATTAAATGCGCAAGCTTTATTGAATATTATATAAAATGTTCTTATGGAGTAATAAGAAATTTATTATTGAGAATGGAAAGTGAAAAGATCTGAAATAAATGAAATCTTGTAAGAAGATCATAGTTATAGAGAAACATTAATATTTTTTTGAATTTTGGTTGCTTTTATAGTGATTCAGCTTGCTCTATATATTGATTGTGAAAATAATATAAAATGGATAGAAAGATTTAGGAGAATAGATTTAGCAAATAATAATTTAATAGATTGCAAGTGCATTCCAAAGTCTCAGCAGAAATATCAAAAAAAGGGGCAAAATAACGCTGATATGAAATTTTGTTATTTCTAGAGATTTTAAAACCAATAATCAAGCACCTAATTAAGAGATAATTATTTATACTAATTATATTAATTGTTCTATTTAAGCAAATAATTTTCAATAATCCACAAATAAAATATTTTATGTATCAATACAATTAAAATATACATTTGCTATTTAATAATCATTTTTAAAAAATTTACAATCTTCTTCTTTTTATACGATTACAATTATTCACAATAATATCTTCGTTTGGCTTGGCTTTATGTGAAGGAAAAATTGGATTTTTAACACTTCTTAAATTTTTATAACTCAGATTTTTCTGCATATCTTCCGAGTAATCAGAATTGTGAGGACTGCCTAACTGCTGAGGTTGTATTTTAATATTTATTAATGGGCCTGCTGCCATAAATCCTCCTCCTTTTGACAAAGATTTTACATTTTCTCCACCAAACGAATTTGCCTTTCTATGAAATGACAAAGATTTTCAAGAAAATTTGCTTGAGTTTGGTGATGAGTTGGGAATATTGGAATTAAACAGTAAATCTTCCTCAAATTGAAAAGCACAAGACAGTGATGAGTTTATTTGAAATGCTGAGTGTTTTGATAAGATGCTTCTTTGAAAATTTTTTGGTGTTACTGATTCTGTTTTTATATATATACTTTCCTTATGAAAATTCGTAGAGGCATTTAATGAAACTGTGCTCATCCTGAGAGGTCTTGTATGATACCTCTGCTTGAGATTTTTATATCTTATAGGATCTTTTTGTAATATTGGAGCATCATGCTTAATTTCTATATAAACTGGCTCCAGACTCTCTAAAGATGCTGAGGAAGCATTTTTTAAGTTAAGATGGAATCCATACTTATTTTCTTTTCTTTCCATACTTGTAGGTCAAGCTGTCGGCGAAGGATCAAAATTCGTTGATAAAAGTTGTTTTTCTTGCTCAATCTTCAATTTTTCTATATGTTTCCTTAATTTTTCAATATCAAATTTTGGCTGCCCAAATAAATTCATTTGATAAAAAAATTATTTCATATTGTCAATATAATGATTGCTTCACTTAAAGATTTACAACCTGAAGAAAGTTCTGCAGTTTCTGAAGCTCCATCAAGGGTCCAATCTATGTTTGATGGCCCACTTAATCGTGCAAAAGCTGATGGGCAGTTACACGGAAATAATTTAGATGAAAGTGAATGTGAAATCAAACTGACACTTTTTCAAGATGGATTTTTACTTGGAGGGACTGAATTTCATAAGTATGATGACAATGAATCTCAGTCTTATTTGCACATGATTAACCGAGGACTTGTTCCAAATGAATTAGTAGCTTCACTTGGGAATAAATCGCCAGTTTTGACTATTGTTAATAAAGCTAAAGAAGTGTTTAATCCGTCACAACATATACATTTTGTGGGAGAAGGCCAGCAACTGGAAGAAGCAAAAGCTAAAGCGGTTGAGCCTGTGAACGCTGATGCAGCAACAATTGTAGTTGATGAGAGCTTGCCGAAAGTTCAAATACAGCTGAGATTTCATAATGGACAAAAGACAAGTATTACAGTCAATATGAATCATACGCTAAAACAAATTTATGAATATGTAGGTAAGGCTGCACCAGTTGATGGAAATTTTAACCTTTTATCAGGATTTCCACCAGCTGCTTTAACAGATATGGATAAAACTGTAGAAGAGCTTGGATTGCAAGGAAGTGCAGTCACTCAAAAATTAATATAATTTATATGAAATATAATTTCTTTAATTTAAAATAATTTGTCGAATTATTATAAACCTTAACCTACGAATTAGAAAGAATTTACTATTATTTAAAGTTTTTACATTACAATTTTAGGATTTAATCGGATATTTGGCTAGATTTATCCACTCACTTAATATTTCAAAAGGGAATTAAAGTAAAAATTTATTTACCTTTTGATAGACATTTTATCAAAAATATCTAATAGATTCTGACATTTGATTAATAATTGAATGGCAATTTTTAAAAATATTTTAACACTTATTTAACTTTGGATTAATAGAAAATGCTTTATTCTTAGAGTTTGGAGATATAAAAAAATGGTTTTCTTTTTAAGCATGCAATTTCTTCCTCTTCTATGAATTTATTTCTATTTCTATGCCCATAAAAGTCTCTACACTCTATTAAATATCAAATTTTCAAAAATCCAATGACGTCACTATTTCTTCATTATCTATAACCTTTAACCCATCTTTCTCTTAATAGAGTTTTATCAGTATTAAAATAATTGATATAATCAATCCTTAATTTTTACGACAACCTAAAATTTTATTTCTCTCTCAATTCATATTCTCTAATTCAACTAATTCTTCAAACAATTAAATTCTAAAAGATAAAATTTGTCGGAAAATGGATGGTAATAATAATTATGAGAAAGTTCATAGCTTTTGCATTCCTTGCTTTCGTAAGCGCAAACGTAATTTTGCCTTCTCGCATCTTTCAAGTTGAGACTGGAGATGTCTTCCTTTTACAGTCAGTTACCACTGAAGATGCAGCCCGTATTGAATCAGTCATGGGTTGTTCTCTCAAATGCGTAGACATGTGTTTCCAATTTGCCAAAGGAATGGCTGCTGTCCAATGCACCCAACAATGCGGCTGTAAAGACCTTTTGACTCCAATGAAGACTACTCAACTTTTCAGCGATTTCTCAGTTGAAATCACAACCCCAAAGACAGCTAATGACGACTGGGACATTGATCTCACCATTGGCCAAGATCAAGAAAAACAAGTCAACATTGAAGCTGGAACAAACCAAGTTGATGAAACCACCACTGAAACCCATGTCGAAGTTGACATTGCAGGTGCTGATCCAGATAACAAAGAATTCACCTATTCAAAGGTAAAAACTCAAGCCACCGATGAGACAGACGGGTCACACGTAGAAGCTTCTCACTCAGAATGGACCACCCCAGGTGGAGCACTTGATGGAAGTTCTGACAGTGTCTCTATAAGTGATGGATCCGGAAACTCTGAAAAAGCTTATGCAGCTTCACTTCCTAATCAAGAAGCTGAAATTGTTCATGTGGAAGAAAAATCAGTAACCCCAACTGCAGATGGTGTCATTATTGATGAATATCATCAAGCTGCTGCTGTAAAAAATACTACTGATCCTATCACTGGGGAAACTAACACCTCAGCTATTATTGTTGATTATGGCTCAAGCACTCAACTCTCTGGAGACCAGACTTCAGGATCAATGACCAAGGAAGAAGTACTCAACTGGGAAGTCATCAACACTATCTCTATCAAGCCTATTGTTCGATCAGCGACTGGATGTGAAGTTAATTGCTCAAACTTCTGCTCAGAATTAAAAGGTGACATTGCTTCATGCATGACCACCTGCAATGCTAACTTCTGTGGTCAAGCACCAGCACAAGTAAAGACTTCTAAGCCTAAGGCTAAATCTTTCGGAATCTGGGCGTGGATTGCATCACTTGCAATTCTTGGAATAGCAGTTGCAGTATTCCTTAGAAAGATTTACGGAACTAAATCAAGAAGAGTCATGTCTGACTTCAATGAATCAAGCGCTAGCTATAAGATCTTGGTCTAATTTAATAACTCTTCTTACCTTCGGGTATTATTCAAATAGAAATAATTCTTTTAAATATCACTTCTAAATTTTTTTTCTGAATAAAATCAACATATGCTTAAAAACACTTCAAGATAGACTCAAAAATACATTTACAAATTGGAAAAATTAATTGTCTAATTTTTCTACTATTAAATTCTTATAGACAAATTTTGATGAAAAATGGATGATTATAATAAATATGAGAGAACTCATAGTTTTAATAATCCTGGCTTTCGCAAGCTCAAACGTTGCCTTATTTTCACGTATCTTTCAAATCGAGACTGGAGAAGTCTTCCTTTTAAAGACAGTTAGCACCGAAGACGCACCCCACATTGAATCAACCTTGGGCTGCTCTCTTAAATGTACAGATATGTGCTTCCAATTCTCAAAAGGTACAGCTGCTGTCCAATGCACCGAACAATGCGGTTGCAAAGACCTTTTGGTTCCAATGAAGACCACCCAACTTTTCAGCGACTTCTCAGTAGAAATTACAACACCTAAGACCGCTAATGATGACTGGGATATTGATCTTACCATTGGCCAAGATAAAGAAGTCAACATTGAAGCTGGAACAGACCAAGTTGATGAAACTACAACTGAAACTCACGTCGAAGTTGATGTTGCAGGTGCTGATCCAAATAATAAAGAATTCACCTATTCAAAGGTAAAAACCGAATCCACCGATGAGAATAGCGGGTCTTCAATAAAATCTACTGAATCAGAATGGACAACTCCAGGTGGAGCACTTGATGGAGGTTCAAAAAGCTACACTGAAACTGATGGGCAGGGAAACTATGATACATCTTATGAAGCTGAACTCCCTAACCAAGAGGTTGCAGTTGAGTATGATGCTGGAAAATATGTAACCCCAACTGAAAGTGGCGCTACTGTTGAAAAGGAGCAATATATCGGTATTGCAAAAAATAGCACTGATCCTATCACTGGAGAAAAAAATACCACAGTTGCCCAAGCTGGATATGAGTCAAGCACTGAATACTCTGGAGATCAGACTTCAGGAACAATGATCAAGGAAGAAAGAATCGGATGGGAAGTTGTCACGAAAAAATCTGTCGTGCCTGAAACTGGATGCAATGTTAACTGCAAATACCACTGCAATGAATTTGGACGCGACGACGTTGCTTCATGTATGACCGCTTGTATTGCTGACTTCTGTAATCAAGAACCAGCACAAGTCACTACTGTTACTCCTAAGCCTGAGTCTTTTGGAATCTGGGCGTGGGTTGTATCAATTGCAATTCTTGGAATAGCAGTTGTAATGTTCCTAAGAAAGATTTACGGAACTAAAAAATCAAGAAGAGTCATGGTTGACTCTAATGAATCAAGCGCCAGCTATAAGATCTTGGTCTAATTTAATAACTCTTCTTAAACATCTTTATAATAAATTTTATTATCATGGCTGCAAATTGAAGAAAATTATTTCTATTTAAATAATACCTGGAGATATTATTCTTTATTTAAATATTTTTTCTGAATAAAACCAAATTATGCTCGAAGACACACTCCAAGATAAACCCAGAAAGTGCATATACAAAATAGGTAAAGTCCTATGCATTGGATCACACGCAACAAAGCCTTTCATCACAATAGGCCCTCAATGGCCATACAGCGTTTGTCTTGGTATTATCATTATATGTTTAGGCTGCCTATTTGTAGGATATTTATCGTTAAAAACTTACTTTATTCTGAACATTATCGGAGCTGCCCTTGTTCCTTTCTGTTTGCTGCTATTTATTATTACAGTTTTGAAAGACCCTGGAGTAATTTCCAAAAATAAAGACATGGATGAAGTGATGATGAAAATATTAAGCCAGGATAAACATTTTTGCGATAAATGCTGGCGTATTAAAGACCTCAAAACAGTTCACTGTAGCGAGTGCTGTGTTTGTGTCTCGAATTATGATCATCACTGCATTGTTATGGGAAAATGTATCGGAGGTGGGAATATCCGCTATTTTTATGCTTTTGTTCTTACAGGAATGATTGGGGTTTTTTATTTATTTACAGTTATTATTTGTTTAATTATAAATACAACAGGCTAAAGAACTTTTTGCGTTATTTGTGCTAACCTCATAAAAATAATTTTTATATCTTTTTTAATAATTTAGAAAGATTTTGTTATGATTTAATTTTTATAATAATAAATGCCTCTTCTATCAAATCTTATTAAACTAGATTATAAATGCAATATATCACAATTTTATTAATTAAAAGCACCATTATTCCAAAAAATTAAGAAATCAATGGAAAGATCTAACTACTGGTGCTATGGATGCTCAAGTTTTACAATTAACTCAAACTTTCGTTGCATTCATTGTGGCTCAGATTTTATCGAAGAACGAAATCACTCTGAAGAAGTCCAAAGAATTGATGAAAATCTTAATATGTTGCAGACTAGGCTTTCAATTCTTGTGAGCTCGATACAGCAGCTTACTGAAAGAATTAGTCATATTGATGCCAAGCAGCCTTTATCTGAAGAAAGAATCGCTAGTTTAGAAAGAGTACACACATCTGGCACCTGCTCTATATGCACTGAAGATCAAAGTGAAAGTGTAGCATCTGTTTTGCTACAATGCAGGCATTCATATCATGAAAACTGCATTACTGTATGGCTCAGAATTCAAGGGACATGTCCTCAATGCAGAAAGCAAGTCTAATTATTTTATGTATAATTGCATACCTTTAAATTTCACAAATTTTAATACTCTAAAAAATAATTATGATTTCAGCACATCCAAAAATATACACAAGGCGGTGATATCATCAATCACCTCTTCTTCCTGGCATCATCTATCATGCGCTTCTTTTGCTATCGCTTTACAAGCTCCTTCTGAATCTTGAAGCCTCCAATATGGTACTAAAATTTTTACGATTTCTTCATTTGGGATGAATTCAAAAATGCCGTCACTCCCTAGACATATAAACTTGTCTTCAGGCGTCATATCAAGCTCTAATATTTCAGGCTGGGAAATAACCCCTACTGATGCAGCAACCCTATCTCCTAAAGACCGTGACATCCCAAGCCCAGGCAAATTTTGATTTTTTAGTCATACTCTGGCAGGGCCTAAAGGATTTCCAAGCTCATCTTGGTATGATTCTACCCTACCCCCATTATTTAAGATGCGCTTATGCTCATCTTTTTCACTTGGCTTGTGGTCTCTTGATAACACAATAGACATCCAATGCTTGCCTGAAGACGTCGTTTTTGAGGTATCATTCATCTGACGCGCTATCAAGGCACGGGAATCCCCTACATTTGCGCAGAATAAAGTAGTGCCTTTTAGTAAGACTACAATTAAGGTCGTCCCACTAAAGTTTACATCGATTTCAAGGCTATTTAAATCTTCATCACATTGAGAAATAGAAGAAGTTAGTGCTTCTTTAGGAGATCTATACAGGTTAGGATTTCTTGCAAGGAGTTCTGGCAATCTTTGCTTTACAAACCCAGAAACTTCTCCTCCATAGAATCCATGACCATCACAAACTCCAAAAAGATATAAATCAGGGTGATTGGCGAAATTCGGAAACTCGAAATAATTATCTTGATTGGTTTTCCCTGGATTTTCAGGGATAAATCCTTTATTGCTGATATGGGAAAATTGGGAAACTGTTGGCTGAGGCTTAGTTATGGATAGAGAAGACCTTCTTCTATGACTTTTGCTATCGTTTTTCTTTAGAGTATTCGAGCTATTAGGACGATCTACAAGAGAAGAAGCACGAGTATGAAGGGCTGATTTTGCCTGCTTTCGTTCTTGGTTTTTTGGGGTTGACACTTTTGAATGAAACGAAGTAAAAATTCCGTTTGGCTTATTTGAAGTCTTTATTGTATTTTCTTCTTTAAGAGTGCTGCTAGTTTGGTCTTCAGAAGAATCTATGATTGATTTAACTCCTGAGTGAGACCGTGATGACCTATGCCTTGGGTTAATTGTAGTTTTACCAATTAAATTTGTTGGGATTTTGTCTGAAGTGTTTTCTTTTCCAATTTCATATCGCTGTTTTGATACAAAGGTGCTGGTCCTTGGCTTTACTTTGTGGGAAGCTGAGATTTTCGTTGCCATTCAAGATGAATTTTCTATCGTTAAATTACTTTAAATAAAATGTTTGAATTCTTATGAAACTCAGTCGATGGGTTAGATACAAAAGCGCTTATAAATATATGTCTCATAAAACTTGAAATGTATCCATTGAAATTTAATTCAGCATTTTTATGGAAAATAGCCTCTCTTAACTTTCAATTAAAATTAATTTTTTATATGAATTGGAAATTTCGACAAAAATAAAAGAATTAGTCTTAAGAATGATAAATATTGCAGTAGATTTGCTTGGCAATCGCAAATACTGCAGAAGGAAATTTTGAATAACCGTGAGCAATCTCCAATTTATATATTTAATTAAAATTTCGTTAATCATCCAGCCAAAAAAAATCACAAATAATTTAATATAATTGTAAACTAAATATTAATGAGTTGTCGTCCTAAGCAGCTTTAGAACTCCTTCTCCTGAGCTTGCAAACAAAGCATCCCCCAAAAACTCAAGCTTTGTGATACCTCCCTTCGATTTTTTAGACACTTCAATTGTTTCTTTTAATGACAAATCCCTTGAATCCCAAATTTTAACTACCCCTTCTCTTCCTCCTGTCACAAAAGTAGTTTCAGTAGGATCACTAGTAATGCTTTTAATTGAGTCATGTTTAGACTCTATCGAATCTACCACTTTCTGCATCCTCAAGTCATATCTTGCCAATTTTCCTTTTTTAGTCCCAATTATCAGCTGCTGATATCTCGAAATATAATGAACTGTAGTCCCACCAATATTTTCTGTATGAAGACAAGACTGATTCGGAGGCAGTAAAGTGTCATAAATTGATAAAAATCCTCTTGGCTTATGCCCAATAGTTGCTATTACTGACCCTAAATTTAAAAATGAAAACGCAGAAGCTTTGCTGCCAGCAGAATTCATCATTGTTAGCTGAGGCTGAAAAGAGGTCGGCTGTAAGTCAAATTTGTATAAAAAGAAGTTCCCTGAAGCGTCACAAGCACCAAGCTTATCTCCATAGCCGTTAAAGCTCATCCATGTAATTTTAGATGTCGTAGAAATTGTAGCAAAGTCCTGAAGACTATCACTTCTGGTATATTGCCAAAGGGTCATCATTCCTGAGTCATTACCAGTCACATATAGTGGCAATAGTGGGTGGCCTACAATTTGGTTAACTTTTTCTTGCCTGGTCTTATGTGATGATAAAGATGTTAATAAATGATTGAGAGAACTTCTGTGCCAAACTGGAGGAGGCAGCTGCATTTCTTCAATAAAAACTTTACTATGTGATGAATTAAGCATGCTTAAAGCTGAATTTATAGCAGGATTGTACATATACTCTTCTGGACCTATAAAAGTATCATATTGATGCAGGCATTCTTGCCATGTTTCAGGGTCTTCTATTTCGATTTCTAGCTCAGCATTTCTTTTCTTAAATTTCAATGCATGATCCAGGTTGATTTCTCTAATTCTGTCTCTTTTGCTATTCAAAATAATCGAAATGTTTTTATTATCGCATTTATTGACAGAAAATCCTAATACTGGATCTTTACTTCTGAATAAATCAATCCCAGATTTAAATAAATTAGCATTTTCCTTTAATGTTTCGTCATATTGGATGTTTTCACTTTCTTCAGGGTTGTTGTGGTTTTCATGCACAAAGGTGCTGATACCTTGACTTGAATGCTGCAAAAGGAGGTGAATTTGAGTTTTTCCTCCAACAAAGTCGTTGAATGAAAGATAAGCAGCTGTGTCTGAAAAATGCTGACCGAGATCGGTTGGAATATTAGCTGGGGTGTTCACAAGCATTTCTATCAATGTCTGAATGGATTTTAATGTTTCAGAAGAAATCAGTTTTTGAGCTCTCGATAGTAGTCTCAATTTCCAAGAAAAAATTCTCCTTACAAGTCTTGAAACTGGCATTAGTGACCTCTTCTTTATCCCTCTTCCCGGCGCCATCATTTTTTCAATTAATTTCTCCGGAGTCTCTGCTTTTGCACTGCCGGCATCCAATAAGTTAAATCTCAATAAGCTTTTGTCCATCCATTCATCATATTCTTTGCTATTAAAGCTAATAACTAGATCATGCAATTTATTTACCAACAAATACCTTATCCAGCATGACAGCAACTTATTTGAATGTTCTGCATGTTTTTCTGGGATCACAACCTCAGATTGTGTTTCTTTATTTTGGTCATTTAAATATTCATCAAGTCCTCTGAGGATCGCTACAACTGATTCCCATTGTCCTCTTGTATATCCAATCATAAGCTGAGATAAGAACACAGAAAAAGTGATATGAAATAGATGGCCTCTTCTATTAAGCGATAAACTACCGAACTCAGTGTTGCGGTCTCTTAATATAACTAAGCACTTAATAAGCTCATTTGCGACATCTGTGAGTGTTTCTACTTTACACAAGAAGAATGGGTCTCTGGAGTATCTGGAAAGAATAATGTGAACTATTGCAGCTCTATGCAGCACAGACTCAGCTGCTTTTTCAAGCATTGAGACTCCTGCTAAGAGAGAGCATTGATAATGCCTCATATCTCTGTTATAAAATAGAGTTGACACAAAGTCTAATAAGCTTTTTTGTGAAAATGAAAATGTAGAAGAAAGGTAAGAAATTTCACTTAATAGGGTAGGGAACTTGTCAAGCCATTCATTTTCTGCGGTGTCATTTATTATCATTAATAAATATTCTTTAAGTATGTCATCAAGCAAGTTTATGTCAACGTTTTCATGATCTTTAAGAGTTTTTAAGGCTAAAATAGGCAAACCAGCGCGCAAATAAGCTTTCGCACATCTACCAGCCATTTCTTTTTCTATATTATCATATTTGGAAAGCTGTATTCCTTTAGTATCGCAATCTCTTTTAAATTTGATTGAGCTTTTCAAGAGCTTGAAATAATAAGTCAAAGATGGGTGAAATCCTGATAGGGAAGGCTGGGTTTTTTCTGTCCAAAAATCAACATTGCTAGTTTGAAGTGGCTCATTTGGCATAGAGCTTAAGCTTTCTAATGACTCTGCATGCATATTTAGAAGTGAAAATGCAATACTTACAAGCCAAGGATCTTTTACTTGAAGCCCAGTTTTTAATAAATACCTGTCCACAAGCTGATTATAAATAGGCCCATTTTCTCCTTCTTGTAGTCTTGCCACGACCATCGCCATCTGAGGATCTCCTAAATCCTGTGCAAGGACCTCGATAGCATTTAATAACTGTCCTCCTAATAAGAAAAAAGACGCGCTCATCTCATACTTCCTTTGTTTTCTGAGCTCAAAAGCATTTTTTTGTGCTTTGACTTGCCAGTCTTTTTGTGTAAAATCATTGACTAAAAATGTATAAATTCTTTTATTTTCTGCATCTTGCTTATAAAGGTTTAAAAGAATGCTTTTTTTCCCTAGTGCTAAATACCACAAAGTGACGGCTTTTGGGTCTTTATTGACCCTAAACTCATTTCTTGCAATGGTTTCTATCATAGATTTGACTCTATACAATGATTTTACCCAAATTCCCATGCCGTACATTCTCATTTGTGGCCAGTCCATTTCTCCAGTAAATAAAACTTGGAATAAGGTATCTTGCTGGTCTGAGTGAAGCACCCAGGCTATGTCCATTGTAGATAAGCACTGAGGCTTGGATTTCATAGGCTTTTTTTGTTCGTTATAAAATTTGAAAATTCGGACATTTAGATAGAAAACTTTGACGAAATCGTCCATTGTGCGGCTTTGGGATTGCAGCAAAGAATAACTGTCTATTGCAGTGAATAGCTGCATTAGGAGCAAAACGTCGCCAGAAAGCCCTGGGAGTTCTATTGATGTTTCTTGAAGCTTTTCTTTTAGCCTTTTTGCATCAGCTTCTGAAAATTGAGATGTAGGGGCTGGCTGGGCTGCTACAGGAGCGCTCGGCTGAGCATCAAAAAACCAATCAAAACTGCTAGATGCAGCTGGGGCAGGGGCAGGAGCTTGCACTTTATCTTCTTGGATTTTAAAAAAATCATCAAGCTTTAAATCAAGTGTATAGCACATTTTGCCTTCTTCAATTCTGGTTTCAATTGTTTTAAATAACATTTCAATAATTTTGGTATGGTTTCCTCTCATGAGTTCAAATAAAGTTAAAGGATGATAGTAAGGCTTAGGAATCTGGTACTTAGCAAGTTCCTGCTGAATATGATTATGAGTGTAAATATTAACAATCCTTTTTACACCTAAAAGAATATGCTGGAATGAAGAAACTCCTAAGCAAGAACTTTCACTATCTAAAGCGTTTTCTACAATATATCTCCAAGGCATTTCTTGTTCTCCTACAGTATGCAAGAACTCTTGCGCTAAAACTTGTATCAAGCTTTTAAATACAATTACAATGTTTTCTGTAATAAGCCCTTTTGATAAGAAATTTGTCAAAAATTGACCACTTTGAGGTATTGTAAACTTACCTATTTGGTTTCCTTCAAGAGTGTAGAAACTTAAACTTTGCGACTTAGGTGATACAAGCATTATGATTTTAGATACTTTCATAGAATATTCGTCCATTACTAAGCTTTTTTCCCACATAATTTTCGTTCCAGTTGCTTCTATAGTGCTGCAGCATAGCTTTGTTTTAGTCAAACTATAGATATAATGTATATACGTTTGGTCATAATCATCATTATAAGTTTTGATTGAATTTAAATGTGTATCACAAAAATTATCTTCTTTTACGTCTATAAGAGTCGAAATAATTCCACGATCATATCCTATACTCCACACTTGGCAGCCTTTATTTTTGAATATCGCTGAAACTAAAAATCTGATGCCGCAGTCTGCATTTTCTATACTGGAAGTATTGATTTTGACGCAGACCCCATCCATTCCTTGCCAAGAATGTATAATACTCCAATGCATGCTTGGCAATTTTAGCTTATTCCCAGTGTCTGACATCCACTTATAAAGGTTTAATTTCCCAGTTTTGTCTCCACAGATTAATAAAGCATATTTTTGAATCCACTTCACAAAGGTATATGAAGCTTGCTCTAGGACTCCTCAGTGTCTTAGCTGATCAACTGCTCTTGGGTCTTGTTTTACTCCCATATGAGTGCTTCATATTCTTACCATTCCTGTGCTATCAAGAGTGGCGACTAAAGGAAGAGTCCCATGAGGAACAACTTGGACAATATCGCCACGATGTCCTCCATAAACTCCTGTTAAGGCTGATGAGTAGCCTCCGTATTCTTGTCCACCATAGCGTTTTCTCCACCTTACAAAGTCTCCAGCAATGTCTATACTTATAACTTGAATTTCTTCAAATTCTTTTATAACAAAGAAGGGCAGCTGTGAGGGGATTCATCTTGAGGCTTCTGTGCTCCAGTGATTAGAAAATTGTAGGTGAGATTTTATATTAATTGCTGTTACTGGAAATGCCCCTAAGCCTTCACACATATAATACACCACTTTTGTGCCTTCAGCAATCACAAACCACTCAACAGGAATTCTATCCTTCATCATTGCTCCAAAAATAGGCTGTTCCGGCTCACTTTTTCTTGCTCTAAGCATGCATGATCTTGCGTTCATTGTAAATTGGACATCTCCCTGTCCTTGTCTTAAAAAATCTTGTTTCTGAGCCAGCTGTGAAATATTATTTTCCATGCTCTTAAAATCTCTAAGCCAAGAAGCCAGTCCATTATTTGTCCTAATCTGAAAAACTATATTAAACCCAATTCCTTCAGGACTTGTATATTCACTTCATATTCTAACCCAGCCATCTGTATTTATCGTCAAAAGAGCATTAGGGTTATAATAATTCAAATACAGTTTGAAAACGCTTATATCTTTTCAATCAAACCAAGACACAGGTGTATTATTATTCAACTTCAAAGATCTCAGTGCATCTGAATTCAGCTGAGGAAACTGCGTTTCCTCATTCAAATGTCCTTCTCTATAGAAAATAAAAACCCTTGAATCTTCTCTACACGTCGCAATTAGTCTTCCATCAGGCGAAATCGACCCATATTCAAACTGGCTTTTGATGCTCCACAAAGGTTTTTCGTTAAACTGCAGTTCTCCTGTTTTTTCTACTTCAAAATTCCAGACACACAGTTTTTCACTGACACTTAATAGTGTATCTCCAAAAAACGACCATGATAAGCTCTTTGGGAGCCCTTCAGGCTTCAGATTGATTTTGCATTCCCATTGAACTGGGGAGATTGGTTGAGGAATATAGATACTGATTGAGTTTAAGCTTCCAGCTGCAAGTCTTCCTCCTGTACGAGCCCAGCTTACAGAGGTCACATCAGAAGTGTTCTCTTGTATAATTTGTTGAACCATAAAAGTATGAGTTTGTGCAATCACAATTGAAGCGCCACTTCCATATGCGTGAAGAAGAGTACCATCATAGCAGCCGAATGAGATGCAGAATTGAGAGTTAGGAGCTCCAGGGATTACTTGAGATGGCTTCATATTCAATATTTATAAATTCCGTAAGAAATTTATTTACACAATTCTACAGGGAAATTAAGACAATTTATTAAAGAAATTTTAAGTTAATCCTAAACTATGTTGGCGTATTTAAGCGATTAAAATACCACCCCAATCTGAAGCGAAGAATCCTCCGAAAACTAGTGAAAGAATGGCTGAAAGCTTGACTAAAATGTTAAGAGATGGCCCTGATGTGTCCTTCATAGGGTCACCGACTGTATCTCCAGTAACAGCTGCAGCTTTGATATCTTTGAATTGAGGGCTTGACTTAGGGACTAAGCTCTCTTTTTCAATGTATTTCTTAGCGTTATCCCAAGCACCACCAGCATTAGCAGAGCTAGTTGCCATTTGGACTCCAGAAACCAAAATTCCAGCCAAAAGTCCTGCGACTGCTCTAGGTCCGAAGAGCCAGCCAGTAATAATAGGTGTAAGCATGACCATCATGCCAGGCAAAATCATTTCTTTTAAGGCAGCTCTGGTTGAAATTTGTACACATTTCTCGTATTCTGGGGCATAGTGTGGGTTTCTCTTCATTTCTTGGAACTGTCTTCTGACTTCTACGACCATCTGGTTTGCAGCTTTTCCGACTGATTTCATAGTCAAGGCTGAAAAAGCGTATGGAAGCATAGCACCTACAAGAAGTCCTGCGAACTGTAAAGGAGCCAAAATGTTGACTTCAGTCATGTTAGATCTGGTAATAAAAGCTCCGAAAAGTGCAAGGGAGACCAAAGCTGCACTGCCAATAGCAAAACCTTTACCAATAGCAGCAGTTGTGTTTCCTGCAGCGTCCAAAGCGTCAGTTCTTTGTCTGACTTCTTTCTTAAGGTGGATCATTTCGACCATACCGCCAGCGTTATCTGAAATTGGTCCATACCCATCGATTGCTAAGGCCAAGGCTAAGTTTGACAACATTCCTAAAGCAGCAAGAGCAATCCCGTACATACTTGCAAGGTAGAAAGAAGCATAAATAGTAGCAGCCAAGCAGAGGGTTGGGATAATGCATGAGAGATATCCAAGGGCAAGCCCATAAATAATATCGGTGGCAGCTCCAGTTCTGCAGCTTTCTGCTACCTCTTTGACTGGGGTGTATGCAAAAGAAGTGAAGTATTCAGTCACATACCCGATGATTAAGCCAGACCAAAGGCCAAAAGCAATGCAAATGAAAGCGTGGATGCTGTGGGTTTCAATGACTTCGTCACCTCTAACAAAGGTGAAGTCTTCTGGGAGGACATTCATGGCTAAGAAGTAGAGAGCTGGGGTTAAGAGGATGGTAGAGATAAGAAGCTGGTATTTGAGGGTTCTTTCAATTTTGTCTTCACTGTCAACTTTCATGATGTTTGTGGCGAAGAAACTGGTGAAGAAAGACACTACAATACCAGTGGCTGAAATCAATAGTGGGAAATAAAGGGAGCACATGGTTTCTGTTAGTTCTACTGAGGTAGCTGCAACGACAAGAGCGGCGCAGCTGCTTTCAGCAAAGCTTCCAAATAAGTCTGAACCCATACCTGCAATATCTCCAACGTTGTCTCCGACGTTATCTGCAATAGTAGCTGCATTTCTTGGGTCGTCCTCTTCGAGTCCTTCTTCTACTTTTCCTGCTAAATCAGCTCCAACGTCAGCGGCTTTTGTGAAAATTCCACCTCCGACTCTTCCAAACATGGCAATTGTGGATCCACCAAGTCCGTAGCCTGCAATGCACTCGTACATGTGCCTGACTTGTTCGCTTTCATAATCTTCACCAAGGTAAAGATAATTGTAAGCTGTAATAAGCAAGAGCAAATTAAGAAGCCCAAGTGAGTTAAGAATGAAGCCCAAAACAGCGCCTCCTCTGAAAGCTACAATAAAGGCGTTTGCAAGTCCATTTTCTCTATTAATTGCGCTATAAGCAGTTCTTGAGTTTGAGAAGACGGCAACTCTCATCCCAATATATCCAGAACAAATACTTGTGGCTGCTCCAAGGACAAATGCGAAAACAGTCCAAAACTGTCCAATTTCTTCCTCTACCAAAACTGCAATGATGACTGAGAAAATTGCGATGAAAAAGGCCAAAATTCTGTACTCCTCCATCAAGAAAGCTGTGGCGCCATCAGAGACTGCATGTGAAATGCGATTCAGTGTGTAGACGACCTGATCCCAGTTCTCGTGGTAAGGACCCATTTCTTCATCTACCCATTCGACTTCTCCTGTTCTCTTGTTCTTTTTTTCGACCCTTTCAGTTTTCATGCCAATAATTTCTTTCAAGTAGCGTGGGTCATTGCGATGATAGTCTCCAGATTCACCTACAGGGACTTTTGTGATCATCAAGATGTTGAAAACTCCGTAAATAAGTCCAAGGATAGTTGAACTTATAATAAAGAGGTTAGTAGCCTCGTCTCCTAACATTTATTATTATCCACTAGTGACATGAGACTTTTAGCATTAAAGAAATAAGTAAAGGGTAGTCTTATAAAAGAGGCAAAGATTTAAAATTTTAGGAAATCGGCTTAACGAATTTTGTGACTGCAAATATCTTAATTATTTTCAGAGCATAATTATGGTGATTTAAATTGCTGGATCAAAGATAATAGAAGATGGAATGATTAAGCAAAACTGTTGAGATTGTAGAATGAAACTCATTAAATTTATTCAGCTAAATATGGATTTGCTTTAAGCAAAAGGAAACCGATTATAGGGAAAATCTTTAGTTGTGTAATTTTAAATATAATTTCATAAGAACACTTTTAACTTGGAGTCATAAAAATGAGCACTTTTGTGTCAGACATGCGAAATTCAGGAGGCAAAAAGATAATTGTCGACTCCCTTTCAAATCATTATAAGCACCTAAATACAATAAAACCTGTCGTAAACTCTTTGAACCCTCCACCGAAGCATGTGAATGCTAAATCCCGTCAAACTCCAAAACAAAGCAACTTTTCTGAAGTAAAAGAAACCTTCAGACGTGTAAACTCAGTGAAAAACACAAAATCCTCTTTTTCAGCGCCAGAAACCTTTCACTTATCATCTAAGTTAAGCCAAAATCGAGCCAAAAAGAAAAATTCTCAGATTACAGATCACGAAAACAACATAAAAAGTATGCAGAGAAGAATAAATCATATAGGAAGTGCAAACGAAAGGAAGAAAAATCCTTATGATCCTATAGCTCATCCTGCATTGCTTTTAAGATCTAGAGATTCAACTGATAATTACATGGTAACTGATGAATTTATGCAAAAAATGAACCAGCCTCCATCAATAAGCTCAGCCTATAATGAGATTGCAAATGAAAATAAGCCAATTATATCAAATAGACAAAGAGAGCTACTTGAGGTGCCTTATATTAGATTAGCTGAACCTGATAAAGCTTTAGCATTGAAGAAGGAAATGCTGGAGATTATTGTAAGGAAAAGAATTTTAAATGAGCAAGACCTTGAAAAGTTTTTCAGTTTGGTAAGAGAACGAAACTCGCACATAAGATCATCAGAAATTGATGAAGCTATAAACTTTGTAATAAATCAAGTGACTTCCTAATTGCTAAATTCATAAATTTAATAATATATTTATATGTATGAATAGTAAATATTTCACCTGATAAAACAATTAAAAATAATACTTAGATCAATTTTAAATATTTTATACCAACTTAATATAGGTTCATGCATTCCATATTTTCCTAATCGCTCTCAAAAACTTAAATTCACTTTCTTAAGCACTTTCATCAATATAAAAACGTATCCCAAAATGGTAGAATCCGGTTACAACAGTTCTTCAAAGCTTCACAAAATGATTGAGTACCGCACAATTTATCCTTTGTGCATAGGCTTGATTCTTGCTTCTATAATAGCAATAATAATTCTTTACAGTTCAGAATACCATTGAGTTAAAGATGTGAAAGACTATATAATAGAACAAGAAATTAATCATCTTTTAAGGGCTTCAATCGCAAGGGGATTAATTTTCGGCTCAATTTTTTCAACTGTGAAATTCATTTAGAACATTGCCCAGCTTCAATTGATAAGAGGAGTTTTTGATGACACCGTAAGTGGAACTATGAAATCAAATGAAAATTTAGCTGCTCCAAACGCAGTAGATGCCAGAAACCCTGGAAATATTGATTTTAATGCTGCAGATATTTCAGATTTTGTGTTTTCTGACACCTCAAAAACTCTTTCTAGTTCTACTTATTATAATCAGCTAAAATTGGTTGATATACTTTTGAATACAGCTAACCCTCTCTATAAAGGAACAATTTTGCAGATAGGCTTAATAATTGAGCAAGATCATTTAGATTTTAGACATCCAGTCCAAAATATGAGCTATGTACAAGGCTCTGACTTTAATTTTTCTGATACTTGTGGTAAAACAAATGTGCCATTTGACCCTTTATGCACCAAAACATATTATTGGCTTAAAACTAATCCAAATAGAAATGCTACAATTTCTTATGAATACTCGCTTATTCCTACTTATTTAGACACTGATTTTGGGGCTTCAATTATGGTAAGCGATAAAAATATGATAAAAGATTGAATGAACCCATATGAATATTATACTTATTTTATTACAAGTAATTACGGACAACTTGTTTTGGCTGTAAATCAAAAAGATATTGACCAAATTTTCTCTTACAATTTATCGTATAATTTATTTCCTGATGACTACTTTTTAGCCCAAATAGCTGCACCTGAGCTGCAAGCTATTATTAATGAGAAAAGTACAAGCAGCTCTGTTTTCGATGGCCTAAATTCAAGATATTACGTCGCCGTGACTAATATGAATATAACTTTAAGCACCCACAAATATCCAGGTTATGAAGACTCTTTTTCAGCAGGAGTCATGATCAGCCGAACTGCTCTTTTTATTGACTGGTACGACACATTAGACTCAATTGAAAATACCATCATAATCCAAATGGTTATTTTTATTTGTTTTGTATTCCTTACTATTATTATAGCTATTAGGCTTTCCAAGTCAATTACCCATAGAGTAACTTATCCTTTATGGGAACTTGAACAATACTTACTTGGGAAAATAAAACTTATTCATGCCCAAATTCGATATAATAGAGAAGCCAACACTATTGTAAAATCCCTTAATTTAATTGAAGATATAGAAAACCTTATAGACCCTCATTATTTGCTCCACCCAAGAATTGAGGAAAGGCTGCAAAACTTAGAAGTTGTGGAAGCAATTTATAGGAAAATTGGGAATTTAAGGGGAATTGCGATTACTTCAAATTTAATTGGAAATATTTTTTTTGAAAATGGACAATATAAAAAAGCAATTGAAAAATATAAAGAAGCACTAGAGTTAACCGTGAAAATATTAGAAGGTGTAGAAGAACAAGAAAAGGAGGAATCTGAGCTTAATGAACAAGAAAGAATAAAAGAAGGTTTTGTTTATTCTGGATGGAAAGCAGAGAAAGATTTTTTAATTGATGATATTAATAATAGAAAACTGCAACTGTGTATGGCTATGAGGGCAAACTTAAAGGTTACTACAGCACCAATAACTGATTTAAGATCTGCATGGAAAGAAGTGCTAAACCTCCAAACTACTGTTCTCCAGCATTATATGCAGACTTCTTCAAATTTTTTACAATTAATCAGACTTCTTATAGACATGTCAATTTCTTTTCAGTCCCTTCAATACTTCCACTCAGCAATTGAATTATTAAATATAGTCCATGATGAATTAGAAAAGCTTGAGCAGAGTGGTCCTGAATTCATTGACATTGATATTGCCAGGCTTAAGAGAATAGGGGTTAATCTTCAAGAAAGTTTAACAACAACGTCAAGTTTTTTTAACGTCACAGACATTACTTATCAAAAAGACGTTTTAAAGCAGTTCATGTATTATAGAAAAGGAATCATCTTTAAAGAGCTTGACAAATTCCAAGAATCAGCAGACGCTTTTACTCTAGCTATAGAAAGAGGGGAATATTATGACCCAGAACTCCGAGCACTCTGTATTGAAGAACTTAATCGCATGATGAATAAATTTCAAATAAAAACTGGAATTGATGAACTTAAAAGAATCCATCACAATATAAAATATTCAAAGAAATCAATAGTCTTCATTTTAAGCTATAAAATCAATGCAAACCCAAAGCTGAATAACAAACTTATCAAATTTGTAAATAAAGAAATAGGTCAAAAAAGGGATCAATTTGGAGTGGTATGTATGAATTCGAAAATAAAAAATATTCTAGATGTTGCTGCAAGAGATATGCCAGAGGTTGACTTAGAGCATTTATTATACCAAACAACAGCTAGAGCAGATGAAGAAGAATTGGAGCATATTTATGACTTAATTATGAGTGGGTTTGACAGCCTGCCAGTTGATACTCTAGACAAACATATAGTTGCCTTTATAGGGCCAAGCAATATAGATGTTGGTGCTACTTATTTAAAGGATCTCGAAGAAATTACTGCAAGAAAAATCCAAATTATCGCAATTTTTATAGAAACCCCAGTCGACATAGAATTTAGAAAATTTTTGGAAAATAACGGCTGCACAATATTTACTTGTGACAGAATAAGCCAATTAAATGAAATATTGGAAGAAGTCAAAAATCTGCTGTTTGGGAGATCTTTAATATAATATTATTAAAGCTAAATATGTTAGATTATTCTGTCTTTGTCCACTGAATGACTTCTTTTATTGTATTGTGATTGGTAAATATACATAAATCTCCAGCAATCTTCATAGCTTTTTCAGCAATCTCTTCAGCATCTAATGTGGTAGACTCTATAAGAGCTCTAGCTGCAGATACAGCAAAAAGGCCACCTGAGCCAATTCCTATAACTCCACCATCAACTTCTACTACATTTCCAGTGCCGTCTAGCTCTATCAAATTGTTCTGATCCACTACAATAAGAGATGCTTCAAGATGTTTTAAGTATTTTTCTGTGCGCCATGCTTTAGCAACACTTACACAGGCCCTTAAAGTCTGGCTTGGGTATTTTTCTAACTGTCCTTCCAGCCTGTCAACAAGAGTAAGAGCATCTGCAGCATTTCCAGCGAATCCGCACAAAACATTATCCCCGATCTTTCTAACTTTTTTAGCGTTATTTTTAAACACTGTGTTTCCAAGAGAAACTTGTCCGTCCCCGATTATGACAGCTTTATTGTACCTTTGAACAGCCAGAATTGTTGTGCTCACCCACTTCAATTTGCCAGACATTTTAATGCTAATTTCTATTAACAAATCCAAAGATTAATTTAAGGATTTTTATATCAGAGTTCTAGCTTTTATATGAAAATAATTAAATTTTAAGTGTTTTTTTCTCTTTTAGAATTATATTAATCCCTGACTCTAAAGTCAGCGAATTTTCCTTTTTCTTTTATCCTTCTCTCATAATCCTCTATAAATTGATCAATGCTTTCACTCCCCATCTCTGCAGCTAATTTACTAAACGAAAAAAGCCACTCATCCAAATTCACTTTTCCAGGTTTGCAAATGCTCACATCTCTAATAAAATCACTCGCATCCTTCCTTGCTGCATCTTCTGACAAGTCATCTTCTAAAAACCTGTTGAATTTTGTGCTTTTTGCAATATCAAGCTGCCCAAGTCCATCTCCATCAATGTCGTCAAATATTTGATTTAGCCGTTTCCTTTGGTTTTCATTAAGCAGCCTATAGGACTCTCTGTCTTTATTTATCGCTCACAGCAAAGGTTTCATTTCTTGGTTCAAATCTTCAGGTTTTTGGCCATTTGCATTTACAGCTGAAGGATCTGCGTTGTTTAGCATGAATAAAAGAATAATTTCTTTGCTTCCTCGCTCTACTGCAATGTGGAGAGGAGTGTTTCCTCTGATATTTGAGATATTGAGGGCTGAGCCTTGAGAAAGCAAAAAGCGAGCAATATTTAGCTGTTCATCATTGCTGCAACTGTAAATGGCTGTACTGCCATTTCGGTCTTTATGGTTTAAATCTACACCTTGGTTAATTAATTTTTTTATGTCATCAATTGAGCTTTTTTGTATTGCGCTGATCAGTTGATCGTCAAGAGTTTGACGAATCGGAGATTTTGACTCTTCTACCATTTTTAAGAAAGTGCTTTGATTTTATAATTCGAGGATTAGCAATTAACTTAATGTTTTAGACTTTATAAATCTCAACCTCTTTGATACTTAGAATTCTGATTATGATACCTAAAAAGTAATTATTTAAAAAGAAAAGTTGCCTTTAAGAAAAACTATGGACTTATTCTAGTAAGTAAATTATTGAATGCTTTATTGTGAGAATGTATCACAATGTCTGGCCTGGGCCAAAAAGTTGGCACAGGAATGAGTTGTGAATATAAACATATATTGATCAGTGAAAAATTGTCCTCAAGATCAGATGGTTGATCCAAAGATTTCATCATCTAAATTCTATAGGTGTCTCATACTTTTGACTCAGATACTTTCAATAAGGGCACCGGTAAGTGACCTGACATAAGTCTGAAAGCAGCCTTAAGGAGTATGAATTTTACTATGCCATAGGAGAAAAAATCCGTACAGGATTGAAATAAAACATTTCTCTGCACAGATGTTTGCAATGGCCCATTTTTATTATTATAAATCACACAATTTTATTGAATTTCTGGATAAAAATATAAATCATTAAGAAAATATTAAAGTTATAAATTATTTTTATAAATTTCTAGAATTGTACTCATTATATATATATATCCTCATATAATTATTTTAAAAGCAAATATAATTAACTATATAGATCTTAAAAATTTTGCTTCTGACTCAGTCGAATTTAATGTATTTTATTGAAGATATTGTCTGGAACCCTGCTGCGTTTTATACCACAATAGGCTAGCAAAATTATCCACCCTCATGCATGAAATTGACGAATTCCCATCAAAATACCCAGCAATAGTCCAATTAAGCATTTCATATGAATTAAATGGTCCTTGTATCTCATTCACAGAATCCTTATAAAATCATATACTTTCAAATGCTTTTGAGTTCTCAGAAGGCTCCATTTGGCCATTGCGGCTTTCTAAGCTGTTCTCCTGGATGATTTTAGCAAATGGATTTCCTTCCTTAACTTTTTTTTCTAGCAAATCTTTTGGATAGACTATAATAGATGATGCAGGGACTTGAAAATTTACTTCTATGAAGTCTGCCATGCGGGTGTCATGAAAAACTAATTCGTCATTTTGATTTTCAGACTTATTTTCATTGGCTTTTGTACTCGGGTCTTTAAACTGATTAAACATATCATCTATATTGATTTTTTGGCCTACAAGTGTAGGCTTTTTTGATTTTTTGCCTTTAGCTGTTTCTTTACGTTGTTGGGATCTAGCATTTTTATTTGCATTTGGGTTATTTTGTGGAGCAACACTTGAATTTTTTCTTTCTTTTGAGATCCGCCTTTCAGGGATGGCTTCAGTATGAATCACTTCTGTCGGTTTTAATACAGGCGGATTGCATTCTTGAGTAATCACAGTATCTAAACTTTTCACCTCCTCAAATTTTGGAGGATCAGAAATTTGAAAACAATTAAGGATGGTATCACGAGTATACTTAATTGGAGACCTTTTCTTTGCCTTTTTTTTCTTTTTAGGTTTTGCTTTTGGCACTGTCTTAAGAGGTTGGATATCAGACATTTATGTGTTTAATACTAAATACATACGATAACAGAAAAGTTAAAAATTTGAGGTAAATGAAAAAAATTGGCAGTCAAAATATTCTTCTTAGCCTATCGGAAACCAAAAATTAAATATGAATTTGCTAGTGCAAAATCAAAAGAGTGGAAATTATCTGTTTGGATAGAATGATCTCAATATTTAAAAATCGATATAAAGGAGTTGTTTTAAAATGTTGCATTATGATTGTATAATTTTCCAAGTCTAATAATTATTTTATTATTTGCAATGTTTTTGGATTCTGAGATAACTTTCTAAGGAATATTCAATATAAGATTAAAATATTGAATAAAATTGTTTTTAGTGATTTATTTTTAAAAATAAAGATTGGCTAAAAATCCTAACTTCATTTTAAAAGATCTATAATAGTTACCTCAAAACATAAATTGATGGAAGATCGTTTATACGAGTGGCTTTTATCTACTTTACATGAGAAAAAAGCTTCAATTCGCATCCTTGAAACAGGAATCTGCAGAGGAGACAAGCTAAAAGCTTGATATGCAAATGATGAAGTTGGAAAAATAATAGAGAAATCTGCCAAAAATCTAAATACAAGATTTATGCTGACTAATTTTCTCAATAAACGAGCTCCAATCCTTTATGAATATGAGCCTGATAAAGTAATAGTCTATCTTTATCATACCCGAGGCCGTAAAGTTCTTACAGCACGAGACATAGTCGATCTTTCAAAAAACCAGCTTCATGGTTTACAAGTAAGAAGCATCCATATGGCCTTATTAGAAACATATTCACGAAACATTCTCAAAGTAAAAGTCTGGCAAGAATTAGGAGAGCTGCGAAGTGAAATTATGATTGGAAAATTCTACAAAGAAGGTGGAAGGCCTGTCAAAGATATGGCAATTATTGAAAAAACTGAAGCTTTCACTATATTTATTGCTGAATTTATTTATCAAGTTACTAATGAATTGATACAGAAGCTTCAATACGATCTTGAAATTGATGGGAGTGGGCACGTATATTTGATAAGAGTCAATATGATGGAATATGTCAAACAAAGCTTAAAAAAAGAAACCGTCATTATGCCTATGTTTGAAATGCCTAGACAGTCACAAAGAAGGGTTACACTAAGGTATACTGAACCTGTTTCAGAAGATGAAGAAGATGATAAAATCGATATGAATTTAATGCCAATTCCATCGTATAAATCTTTAAAAAAACAAAAAGATAGTGCTACCAAACTTAAGCTTGATTTAAATCACCCACAAAAAGAGCACAGCCCTCTCTTTATAGACATGATGGCTAAAACTTTTGAAAAAATAAGGCTTAATGGGATTTTTAAAGAAAAAATTGATATGAAAAGAAAGCTGCTAGAAACAAACACAAGCTACAAAATCCCAGCCCTTGATTTGAATTTTATAAAAAAAATCCGCAAAGAGACAAAGAAAATTAAAACTTTGAAAGATTTAATAAATACTTTAGGTGCTGAAAGATTAATAAAAAAGACTAAAGAGTTCGAAGAAATCAGTGAGCTGCATGAAATTAATATGAATCAGCAGCTGGCGTTAACACCTTTGCCAGCTTCAAAAATAGCAACTCCAAAACCATCTGATTTAGAATTAACGACTGCATTAGCTTCACAAGCTTATTTAACAGAACGATTGAATTCTCCGCAAGATCCAATTTCTCCAGCCAATCTATATAAGAAAGGACTAAACACCAGTCGATTACTTCAGCTTTACATTGAAGAAAAAGACATGCTTTATGCCCAAAAGTACTCTAACACCCCTAATCAAAGATGCTCAAGCTTTTCTCGATCCTCAAGAAGGATTGGATTAAATTCCCCATTAACAGCTAGATCAGCACGTAGGAATTATGACATTTAATGTAAACTAAATTTCTTAATAAATATGATCTTTAAGTTTGCCTTGCTATTTTTAGCATACTTTGGGTCATGTGACGATGATTTTGATATTCCTGAGCTTGGGTCATCATTAAAAGCCTCTTATAAGCTCATGCATTCTTATGACGGCAAAAACTGGGAAGAAAGAGGCACAATAACTATTACTTCACATGGTGATAAAAGAAGAAAACCTTTAATTTCCATCAAAAACCACAGCTTTAACAAAGAAAAACTAGACCTTGATGGACTATATTATGTAGGGATTTATAAAGATGAAGACTCAAAGCTGCTTATACAGTCTGCTGTAAGGACTTGCAATCTTATTGCTGCTGATCTGCTTGATAGCATTTCTGTCTATTTAGACTTAGAAAAAGGACAGATTTTGGCTGTGAATTATCAGGCATCATTGGCAGGATGTTCATATTCAACGTCTGCAGCTTTTCCACAGACCACAATGGAAGTTGGAATGGTTAAAGAAGCTTTAAAGCCAATTTATACACTTCCTAAGGTGGAAGATCCACAAGAGCAACAATCATTTTTCAGAAAATATGTAAGAATTATGTAGTGGTGGGTATTTTTGATTGGATTCTTAATTATGATGCAATCTGGTGGGGCTGCACAAGCTCAAGGTCAAGGACAAGCTCAAGGTTAAAATTAATTTTATTAACAAATACAAACGAGCATTAAAGAATTTTTATTAAAATAATAGCAAAAAATAATGAATTCAAATTTTCCCACATATTTTATGATTAAAAATTATGAAGAAAAGAAAATTGCACAATTTTGCCTTAATTTATCTAAAGCTATAGAAATATTCTACACTAATAAAATAATAACGCAAACCTTTCTCATACTTCTATGATTTTAGCTTGGAAATTTGTAGTTTTGTATTTCGTATTAAAATCTCAGATCTTTTTCATAAATTTCTCTAATTCTTCCCAAATCTCCAAATTTCTTTATTTTTTATCAATCTCCTTAGCCGTCAATTCTATACTCACCTCCTTCTCAAAAATCCAGCCTTTTTACCCACTTTCCAAAGAAGAGAGGTGTAAAATGGCAGATAGCCATAATAAATATTGAGAGCTTAAGTATGCAACCTCAAAGCACTGATACACAAATCTACGTCGGCGATTTACACCCAGAAGTCACCGAGTCTGAGCTTTACACTCTCGCCTCTCTCTCTGGCAAGGTTGTATACATTCGCGTTCTCAGAAATTTACAAACCAAAGCAGCTCTTGGATTTGCCTTTATTCAATTTGCTGATATTGCCAGCACTATTCGTGCCCAAGAAGAAATGAATGGTACTAGCGTCCGAGGCAAGCACATCAGAGTAATGAAGTATTCCCGAGAGCGCGATCCTGAAGCCAATATTTTTGTTAAGAATTTCAATGAGGATGTCACAACTAAAACACTGGAACATCATTTCAGGAAATTCGGACCAATACAGTCAAGCAAAATTTGCTATGATGACAATGGAAAATCAAAAAGATTTGGCTTCGTACAGTTCGAAAAAAAAGAAGCTGCACAAGCTGCTATACAAGCTGCAAATGGTAGTGATTGGAATGGAGCTACTGTACAGGTAGAAAAATACGTCCCGATAGGAAAAAGAACATATCTCAGCTCACAAAACTTGTATGTCAGAGGCTTTGGGGCTGAAATGACCAATGAAAAATTAAAAGAAAAATTTTCGCAGTATGGAGAAGTAACATCTTCAGCTGTCATTAAGTCTCCAGGCGCCAATGGTTCTGAGAAGTACTATGGTTTTGTATGCTTCAATAATGCTGAAAATGCCAAAAAAGCTGAAGCATTAAACGGAGTCCAAGACGAAGGCTTTGCTTGGTATGTAGTCCCACATATGAAGAGAGGTGCAAGATTAGCTTGGCTGAGAAGTGAATATTTAAAGAAACAAGAAGATTGGAAGAGGAGAAATATAATAATCAGAAATCTTCCTTTGTCAATTGACGAAGAAAAGCTCAGAAAACTTTGCCAAGACTTCGGAACCATTGAGTCCATAAAAATTCCCAAAGTAAAAAACATCAAATACGAAAATGAAGCCCCAATTGAAGAAACCACAAATAAAGGAATTGGGCTAGTCTGCTTCAAAACTCCAGCAGAGTCTGCAAAAGCTATTCAAGTATTGAGAACAAAAACAGTTGAAGAGAAAAAACTACTTGTATTCCCTTGGAAACCAAGAGAAGAAATTGCTAAAATAGTGAACATGAACAGGATGAAGAAAATTTATTCGCAGATGTGGGAATTTGGAATGATGAACCCTATGATGATGGGAAGAGGTGGACATATGAAACCAATGGATAGACAAATGCATCCGGTGGGAAGAGGAAGAGGACAGAGACCTATTGTGCAAGGAATGCCACAGCCAAATTTGATACCACCTGTTATGGTGGCAAGCCAAAGACCAATGCCAATGGCACTTCCGATCACTTTTAATTATCAAGCTTATGAAGCTTCACAACCAGAAATAAAGAAGCGCATGCTGGGAGAAGCTTTATATCCTCAGGTACTTACAAATTCTAACCAAAAAGTGGCAGGAAAAATAACAGGAATGTTGCTTGAGATGGATAATGTCGAATTATTAGGTCTTTTATCTAATCCTCTTGGTCTTAAAGGCAAAGTTGTAGAAGCAATCGAAGTGCTTAAGAAGGCCTGGGAAAATGACGCTGAAAGCTTGAAATTAATTGAGGGCATAGCTTAAACTTCTTTTAGGTAAAAATCTCCATTAACTTTTAGAGAATATATTCTAGATAAGTGAAATACGCTTCCCAGAGGACTCTGACCAATCTTTCAAAGAATCCAAGAGAGATTGAGGCTGCACTCTATTTTCTGCAAGAACTCTGCACTTTTGTTCAGCAACAGAGCAATCAATACTTTTTACGCCATCGACCTTTTCTACAATGCGTCTAATATTCCTTGAGCAGCCTTCACATGACATCTGAGCAGCAATCAAGATTTCTTTGACTTCAGGGTCCATATTTTATTATCTCAGTAATTTGAAATTGCTGATTATTAGATCTTCTCTAATTTATATTAATTTGTATTTATAATCTAGCAAACATTATTTTTATGCATTGATAATAGTCAACTACGTACAGTTTTTTGAATTAAAACAGCTGCCTTTTTCTGGTATTTGAAGTGCTTTCTTGCCAGCATTCCTCTTATCGCTCTTTGAAGAGTTTTTGCAGCTTGCCTTATATCGTGAAATTGCTTCCTGAAAAGCCAAGTCCTTACATGTCTTTGTATCAGCTGAACCCTGCTTTCAATATCAACTGGGGAGTTTTGGAAATCACTGAGAATTCTAGATAGTGCAGAAAACAGCCCATTTGCTTTATCATCTTCAGGATTTTCAATTATTGCTCCTAGCTGAAGTAAAGCAAGAATGCTTTCTTTGTTATTTTTATAAGCTGCTATTTGTAGAGGCGTTTTCCCATCACTTGATTTTATATTTAAATCAGTTTTTCCGTTTCCAATCAATCTTATACACTTGCTGTAATTCAGAGCTGCTAAATAATGTAAAATTCCTCTTCCTTTGTAATGTAAATTAAAAAGTCCATCCTTTCCTATAATATTGGCAAATTCTGATAAGAAAAATTCTTCATCAAATCCGTTTTCCAGTTCAGGCTCAATTGGTAGGTTATATTCTTCGCCTAAATTCATAGCAAGTTCTCTAGATAAGTCTTGGGTCGACTGGTTCCATCAGTCCTTTACCCTCACTGCTTGGACTGTTATTTGTATTTCTTTAAACTCAAATTCTTTTTTCAGCCTTGTTATTTCTTTATTATCATATAGCAAATATAAATCCACAATTCCTGGGTCGTGCACAGGTGTATAACACCTTAATACACCCAGCTGTACACTTTCTACATGGACTTTTACATCCCCAAAGGCACATAGTAATAAATGGGGCTGAGGGACCATTATTGCTGGCTCTATACAAATCAGTATTTTAGACCCGCCGGTTATGTCAGCTCATTCAGGGGAGAAGTCTATAATAGATACACATGGGATTTCTGACATGTCTAAATGTTTAAGTACTTCTTCTATTTTTTTAATCTGCTCAGTTGGCTCTACATTCATTAAAGAAGAAGCTTCAGAGCTAATTGAAGAAATATTTGAGCTGTCTTCCTCAAGAGTTCAATCAGAATTTGCTTCATCTAAATAGTGGACTAATACGATATCGGGCTCTTTAAGGAGCCAATAAGCGCGCCGATGAAACTTAATAGGAGTCACAGGCAATCCACATGTACTGCATGTGCCATAAGCAGGCATCTTGCATTTACTGCACATTCCAGAGCCATGAACATATGCACATTGGATTGTATCAACTTCGTCTGCATATCTTTCTCGGTCTTCTCTGATCCCGTTACCACTTTTTCTGGAAATATAACTGTGGCCGTCTTGTTTCCAGCGTTTAAATTTGGATTTTCGAACGAAGAAAAGGTCTCCGTTGGTAGGAAGAGTGGTAAATTGAGTGATTTCTGGAATGTTTATGTCGCCAAATCTGCGTAAGATTGAAAAGACTTCTGACGGTTTTAGCCACCTCCATTTGCAGATCTGGAATAGGTTTTCTTGTTCCATCTTATATGATTTATGTGTTTTTAATTCTGAAAATTGCTTAAGTGATATTGTTAAGGCTAGTTAAAATAAATGCAGTTATAAATAATCCTTAGAAGCATAAGGTAGTATCTTCATATTTTCTAAGCCAAAAGATTCTTAATGTGAATACATCAAGGTCCAGCCTAACCAAATGTTTGGTTCAGCCAGAAAGCATATCGCTTTATTCTAACTTAAGAGTTTTCTAGCTATTATTTGTATTTCTTTTGTATTATCTCTGATAACAATCAAAAGAAATAAGCTTAACCATCTATAATTTATATTTCCAAATTTTTTAGAAAATATATATTTCTTCATTTAATCTTTATCTCTATTTTGTCATTTAATTCAAATTAAGTAAAAATACTTGATTATAATTAAAGTTCATCATACTTTGAATCATTAAATTCCTCAGGCTGTTTTGCTTGCGCTGCCAGTCTATCAACTTGGCTTCCATCAATTCCGCTTACTTCCAAAGCGGCTTTCAGCTTATCTCTTTCAACAGTGAGTTCAATGATCATTTGTTTCATATTTGACATTTCTTTACTTTCTATATTCTTAATGGGTTCATTCTGAATAAGTTTAACCCTCGCAGCATAATACAGAGACATCTGAGTTTCTTCTCTATTATAAGAAGCAGGTGAAACGTTTACAAACATTAATGTTTTGGCTGTGCCTCCTAACGAATCACTCATAAGCATCGTAAGCTTATTGTTTCTATAAGGCACATGCTGCTCTCCAGCACTGAGAGCTGAAATGACGTCTCCGAGTGCTGATAAACTTTTGTTAATAGCTCTTCCTTCTTTCAGCCTTTCCGCAGTTGCTTCAGTTTTACTGACTCTTTCTGAACCTGCTAAATCAACTAGACTTAGCTTCCCAACTGTCCTTTGCTGGGTTTCATGGTTCATTACATCAATGAGGACACTGAAAATTAAATGTGAACGTGAGGATGTGTCGTTCATTTTTGTGCTACTTGTATGGCGGTTTTGGTTGCCCTCGTAGAACTTGTCCATAAGCTCTTTTGGTGTTTTTATAGTGTATTGAAATGCCTCAGGGATAACAACCATACCTTTAGGGTCCTTTTTAATGCTAAGTGGAGGAGGGTTTCCTAGGTTCTCTTTAGGGCAAAATAGATCGACTAAGTTGTCTAAGTAGAGCTCGACCATGTAGCATTTAACTTCCCATGAGTAGTGTGATGGCATAGAATTTAGAATTCTAAATAGTTCGTCAACAGCCCTTGGAGTAACTCCAGGGTTGTCAGGAGACCCTTGAATAGTAAAAGTCTTTCCTGACCCCGTCTGCCCATAAGCGAAAATGCAGACGTTATAGCCATCAACTGCACTTTGGATCAGTCTTTTGGTGTCTTCAAAGACATCGTCTTGTGTAGAGTTTGGCCCGAAGACCGAGTCGTACATAAATGGTTTGATTTGGCCAGTTTTGGTTTCACAGTTTAAAGTGAATTCATCTACAATAGATGTGATATTTACAGAGTCCATTTCAAGTTCTCTACGGCTCAATGGTCTAACTCTACAGAAAACTCTGATTTTCCCCTTCAAATCTTCTAGCTGATTGTGCAAAAGTTTCCTTTGCCTTATTGATTCTTTCAGCTCATTTTCTTTTATTTTATTGTGTTCTTGCATTTCTTTTACTGTAGTTGTAAGCGCTATGACTTGTTTTGAATACTCGTCAGCTAATCCTGCAACTTTTCTTAGCTCGTCTACTTCTCTTGACATTTTTGCTTGAGATGCCGTTGCAGCTGCAAGGCTTGCTTCAAGCTCAGCTTTATCGTGCTGCAAACTAGCTTGGTCGTGGGCCATTTTCTTGATGATTCCTTGGTTTTCGTTATAAGTATTTTTAGCTTGGATTTCCATTTCTCTCACTTTTTCGTTGTGAGTGTTTTGGAGGGCAAGAATTTGCTGCTGGAGATTTTTAAGCTGGCCAGAAGATGAAGAAGAACTTTCTTGAATTTGAGACTCAAGAAGCTTGATGTGGGCTTTGAGGTGATCTACTTCTTGCTGATCAGGCCTAGAAGACAATTCTGCTTCTAATTGAGCAATCCTTTGTTTTGATTTAGAATCGCCAGAGGCTTGGGCATCTGCAGCTAATCCTGCCATTGCAGCTTTTTCATTAGTAAGTCTTTCATTTTCTAATTTTAAGAATTCTAATTCTTCTTTTAATGCAGACATCTCTTCATTTGAAGCTCCAGAAGCCTCTTGAGAAGAAGGAATAGGCACAACAACTGGCAAAGCGGCTGGAATAGCTTGAGAGCTTGAAGATTTCCCAGCATCTTTTAATGCCTTTAGCTTGCTTTCTAACTCTGCAATTCTTGCATGTGCTTGCTTCAATTGAGTATTCAAAAGCTCCAGTTCTTTGCCATCAGTTCTCTCTTGTTTAAGCTTTTCAATTTCTTCTTGTAGCAGTGTAATATGGTTATGAGCTTTATTAAGTTGTTTTCTTAAGCTAGCTTTTTCTTTGTCATCTCCAGACTTAGCAGTCATCATTGTTTCAGGAATTTCTGTTGCTTGTAGAAGTTGTTCTTTTAAGTTTGCAATTTCGGCATTTGCTCTTTCTAATGCAAGAGCTTTTCTATCCAATTCTTCCTGGGCTTCCAAATTTGACGCAGCAGGAGCTGCAATAGATCCAAGTTTGCTTAATTCCTGCAACTTGGCTTCTAGGTTAGCAATCCTCTCTTTATCTTTTCCATCAGATTGTGGTTTAACATTGAGTTTTGCAATCAAAACTTCTAAATCAGCAATCTTTTTCTTGTCTTCAGGATCTGACACCACTTTTGGTGGTTTTGACAAAATGTCTGCCAGTTGTGCCTCAAGCTGACTTATGCGGTCATTCGATAGAGTTAATGATGCAGAAAGTTCTGCTTGACGCATCTGAGAGGAATCAGCTTCTGACTGTGCTTTTGCATAGTTTGCTTCTAATTCAGCAACTGTCGATCTGTTATTGTCAAGCTCAGTATTTAAAAACGTCAATTGGGCTTTGAGGAATTGGATTTCTGGCTCATCAGTGTCGCTAGGTTGGTTCATGGTTCCTTTGATGGCGTCAAGTTCTCGTTTTAAGCTGTCTCTTTCTGAGCTAATTGCTGCTATTGAAGAGGTGTATAAAGCTTGCTGCTCATCAAGCTGTTTTTTGAAGCTTTCACGTTCTTCCAAGCTCAACCCTTCGTCTGCTGTTGGAGCTTTAATAAGTAAGGCAAGCTGAGAATTATCTTCAGTGAGTCTTGCAACTTCAGATTTCAATCTCTCAATTTCACCTTTATCATTTTTTTGCTGTGCCTCCATTTCTGCTAACATCTGTCTAAGCTCAAAGTTTTCTTTGGCCAATTTATCTGATTCTTTATTATCTACAACAGGAATAACAGAAAGTGCAAGCTGCCTTCTCAATTCTAAAATTTCACGGTTAAGTCTATCAATTTCATTATTATTTGAAGCTGAAACAGGAGCAGGGACAGGAACAGGGACAGGGATAGCGGCAGCTTTGATTTGTTCAATTTGTTTTTCATGCTCTTGCTTCATCGTTTCCATTTTCATCGTATATTCATACTCAACTGCTTTTATAGCTGCTTGTGAAGAGCTTTGTCCTCCCTCTAGGGATTGATTATAATCTTCAAGCAGCTTTTTCTTTTCTTCCGTAAGTTCCCTGATTTTTGCCTGTAATTGTTTTATAGTTTCATCTGCCCAGCTTTTGAGTTCTTCTTTTTCCTTTTTGTTTTCATCATAAGAAGCTTTTAATTTTGAATATTTAAACTCATGCTGTCCCTTGTATTTTTCGATGAATTCTCTATATTTTTTGTGGGTATCCTGCTCTATATCGTAATAACATTTATCAATTTTATCTAAAATTGAGACGTGATTTTTGTGCATTGCTTTCATATCTTCTTCCATCTAAATAGCGGTTACTTTTCTCACATAGTTGAGTGCAAGATTTAAAGGGATAAAAGGGATATCTTCTCCTGCTTGGTTATTTTCAGGATTAAGATCATCTTGTCCTAGGAGCTTTCCAGGGGAAAATACATTTACGTGCATACGATTTGATAAATCGGCAGGCTCGAAACCTCCAGTCTTAGGCATCAGGTCGTCGACAAGTTGTCCAGAGAGTGCTCCTAGTGATAGTGCAGGCGCTTCTTGCACTGGTTGTTCTTCAATCTCTGGGCCGTTTTCGTCTTGGCTGGGGACTATACTATTAGACATTTTGTAAAAAATTAATATGAAATTTGGGAAAAAGTTATGATGTAAAGGCAATTTCAGTTATTTTAATAATCGTAATTAAATTTAAAATTTTATATAATAACTTTAGCATTCAAGTCAATGCAGAATCAATACCCTAGAGATTTTTATAATTTGTAATGCTACACTGCTTATATATTTATTAGCGCCTCCGGTATTCAACGTTTAAGGGCATTGTAAAGATTATAATTTAAAAATTTTATTGCGTTTTAAAATATGGCTTAAAAAGTCTTTACGAACTGATTTTCGTCTTCTTCTTGCATTTACTAAGAGCCGATTGTTAGAAACCTCTTATCAAGAAACTAGATATATTGGGGATTGGACTCAATAATTTTTTTCAACGCTTCTTATACTTTCAATCAATTCTAGTATTAATAGTGCATTAAAACCACTTCAAGGATTATACGATTATTTATATAAATCTACTTTTTGATTCCAAGCATTTATTATCCTATGAAGATATAAAGAATTATGGAGTTTTATTAGGTAACCTTATAGTTATAATTAATGGAGAATCCAAATCTCAAAAAAGAGCTAACCAAAGTCCTCAGTGAATTCGAGAAAGCAAGGGAATGGGAGTGGGATGACCTCCGAAAATGGCTCAAGAAAGTAAAAAAGCTTTTAGAAAAATACCCAAATGCTCAGATTCCTGACAAGTATACTCTCGCCAAGCGTTTATCTCAATGCTTAAACCCAGGCCTACCACCTGGCCTTCATTATGTTACTATAACCATCTACCAAACCCTTCTTAATGGTCGGGACGATATGGACGACTTAGCAATTTACTCAGGAGGCATTCTGCCTTATTTCCAATACGCATCTTTAGAAAACAAAGAAAATGTTTTAAATCTAATCAGCTATTACTTCGTAGAAAAAGGCTCAAAAATCAGCTTTGCACTGCCTGGCATTGTAACAGCAATTCTTCCTGGGCTAGATGAAGAAGAAAGCAATCCAGAAATAGAGCAGAGGACTATGGAAATTTTTGACAGGTTCGCAGTGCTTGACAAAATTGGTCTCTTTGGGGCTATGTGGCAAGCTTTATTAAGAAGTCCTAGAGTGAGACGGCCTGCTTTATTATATTTATCCCGAAGAGTGCCAAGGACTGAAGACTTAGGTCTTGAAGACTATTTGCCTCAAAAAAATTTGTTAGTTAACTCTTTAATTGCAGCCATAAATGACGAGCATACTGTAGTCCAAAGGGCCGCGCTTGAACTATTGCTTTCTCATTTTCCTATAAATATTTCAGAAGAAATATTAAATACTCACGAAAAAACAGTTCTATTAGAAGCAGTTCTCAAGCTATTAAGGCAGCAAGATCAGTTTATCAATAAATTGATATGACTCTGGTGCTTCCAAACTGACGAAAGTCCTACAGAAGACATTCTGGAAGAAATTAAAGAATATTTGGTAGAAGCACTTAAAAGCATTTTTGGGATACACCCAACGACTAAAGAAGAAAGCTTATTGCCTATGAAAATTTTGGAGCCGCTGTTAGGACATCATGCACTTGCACCTTATTTGTTGAGAGAAATTACTGTGACTATGCTGACTTATGTAGAAAACTATAAAGATGATAAAGATTACGGTGGGGAGATTTTGGAGGAATGCTTAAGATTATTAAGAAATGACCAGTGTGTAGAAAACGGACTGTTGATTTGGGATGCATTGAATTACTCTCTTGACGAACATTTGCATGGAGATGCTTTAAAAGCTATCGAAGTAATTAAATTTTGCTTGAAATCATTTCCTATTGAAGTATACGAAGTAACCCACATCAGGCCTTTGCTTGAAAACTTATTGACAAATATGCACAACCTATCTCAGCAGTCTTTAAGTTCAGCTTTAGACCTAGCCAATGCAATGGTTCAAAGGCTTCACAACTGTGGCTCCTTAGACATCCAAGACTCCATTTATTGTTTTCATCGTTTCTTTGTGCAGCTCTGCAAAGAATCGAGCAGCTCTATTGAAGATTTAAGACTTGCCTCTTCACTAACTATTTACCTTAGCAGATATTCTCCAAAAACCCACGATTTGGAATGAAAACAATGCTTTTTAGACTGTATGGACAATAAAGCTAATATAGACGTTGCTTTAATAGGTATTGACTGCATTTTAAAGCTTATTAAGGTAGAAGAAGGCTCGTATATACAAGGAATCGAAAGCGAAAGAAATGAAAATCTATGTGAAAGCGTCATGAAAAGGCTATGAAAACTACTTGATAAGCCAGACTATAAAGCAAAAGCTGTAGAATTAATTTTAATGCTTTACCAAGCAGATAGAAGTATTTTTTATAATACAATATCAAGGAAACTATTAGGAAATAGCAGGGAAGATGAAAGCTTCAGCACATTAGATACAAGCCGATGCTTTAAAGAAGCAGAGGACTGGAGCAATTCTCAAGAAAAAGTGGTGAAAAAGCTTGTCAAAAATATCAATAGGTTCACTGTATTTTGGAATACAGCAAGCAGCGTGTCGTCTGGAGCCCTTGTGGAGCTTCTTTATAATGGTGACGGAATTTTCTATATGCTTGACCACCTTGACCACCATTCTCCAGAAATAAGAGACAATGTAAGAAAATGGTTAATCGACTCCCTTTCTCAGTTTTCTTGTGTTTTAGACCCTATCTTTGTTATTCTAATGCAGCCAGATTCTTTGAGAAGAAAACAAGGCGGCTTTTATGTGATTGATAAATATGACGACGCAAGAATTCTTGACGCATTTAAAAAACTCAGAAGACTCATAAGAAATGGTGGAGAAATAATTTTTACTAAAACAGAATCATTATTACTCACCCCTAGAATTGAAGAATTGCTAATTCAAGGAGAAAAAGCTGCAGAACCTTATGAAGATGAGCCGAAAACTTATTTAGAACTAATGGTAGAAGTTGCTTTAAGATTCATTATGACTGATACTTTTTCAGATGAAGATTTCGTCATCAGAAACCAAACAGTCCAAGCTGCTGCCTGCGAATTCTTGGATTTAATTTTATCACAAAAGAACACTGATCTTGCATACAGAGCAGTATATAGGATTCTTGCCTGCATCAATAAAAGTATCGACAAAGACGACTGTGTCATGCAATTATTATTGCTGAACGTCATACAAGTCATTTTCTTCAGCTGCAAGCTGGAAACTAACTATAAAGAATGCATTGATTTGTTAAGATCGAAACAGTTCGGAGAGGTCTATCTCAAAGCGCTCCATACAAATGACTCATATGTAAGAAGCCATTGGATTTCTTTTATTACGAATTCTCTCCCTATTTTTACAAGAATTGATAATGAGAAAATGATGGAATATATAGAAGTTCTTATAGAAAACTTTTGTAAAGAAATCCAAAAAGCTGAAGACTCTGCTGCACTATTTGATGGTCTTCAAGCCATTTTGCATCATTCTTTAGATATAAATAAGCAAAGCAGGGCTGACCCGAATATTTTAATCCATAATTACCCAGAGCTCCAAAGGCCCATTCCTCAAGCTAAAACGTCCTTTTTAGATGGTGTGAAAAAAATATTCAGAAGTTCTGAAGAGCAAGTGCAAGTAAACCCTTATTTCAATATTTTCAAAAATTTCGAAATGGTGCTGAACACCTGCATAAAATGCATATCAGAGACAAATAACAATCAATCAGGGTATATCTTAGGTTGCCCATCTTCTGAAATGAGTGAAGGGTCAACAATAGGAAATAGCCATATTTTAGACTTGCTTAACCCTGTTATGGCTAAATTCCCAGCAGAGCTGATGATTGCAGCTATGGATATATGGATGAAAAGGACTATAATGACTGACGACTTAGTCCAAGAAATGGACCAAGATTTATTAAAGCTTATGAGTATCATTATTTCTTTAGACACCTCCCCTGCAATTGTTATAAGAGCATTAAACCAGTTTACCTCAGACCTAAACTTAGCCCAATATAAGAGAAAAAATGATGTAAGCTCGACCTACAAAGAAGCAGCTGTCGCCCACTTTGCATATTGCCTTTATGGGTTTTACCCTAAAAGCAAGCTTGATATGGACTCTGACGATAAGCGTGAATTCTGGGGAGAAGCTGTAAAACTTACCAAAGAGCTTGATCAGTCTCCATTCCCAGTGGTCCATATATGGATTATTGAGCTTTTTGCATTACTTGTAAGAAGAGTCAAAATTGAGGACGCTTTAGCAGATAAAAATATAAGAAAATTAATCCAAGAATATTTCCAAAAACTCATGAACACAGTCACTTCTATGGCTTTATCAGTTGAAGGCAAAGAAATCAAGCACCCTTTCCCGCCTTCTATTTATTTCTTTATCAAAAATCCTGATAAAAAGACAACAGTCAGCTTAAAGCTTGTAGCGCTACAAGTATTGAAATCTGCTGCTTATAATGTAGTCAAGCAGATCTGGCAAAAAGAAGGCCCAGATAAAGTGACTTCAGTAATACAGTCACCTGCAAGCCAATTTTTCCAAGCTTTAACAGGTCGCCAAGCCCATGAGCATGCTGAAACAGTAGCAGAGCTTGTAAGTTCCCTTCTTGTATCAGGAGGCTTACAGCTTGCTAGGGTCCTCCGAAAAGACATCATTGACTTTTTCACGTCTCCTGAATTTTTCGATTCTATGAACGGCCGAGAGCTCTGCCTCAGAAATTGGTCACAAATTATCAATAATGTCTGCAATTTCTGTTATCCTGACAAAAATGTACTAATTAATGAGCTTTTAGGGAAAACCCAAAATACAGTGTTCAGCAATATCACAAATGTTCAGAAAATAAGGATCCTTAAGTGCATTAGCTATTTAATTTATAGTGGAGAGGTTGATGATTATCAAGCTTGTATGCAGCTGATAGTAGAAAAACTGATAGAGTTTATAAGGGTTGATGAATCATTGATACCTGGGGTATTTTTAGGGATAAGAGTCCTTATGCTGAAACTGTCTCCTCCAGCAATCTCAGAAATTTGGCCAAGACTTTGGCCTCATGTTCTATCAGAATTAATGCAAATTGTGGAGAAAAATGAAAATCTGACAAACTGTATGGCAGCCCTGAAGTTTTTAGACTTGATTTCTACAATAAATAATGAAGAGTTTCATATGTATCAGTGGATATTTTTCTTGGATGCCTTTACTGATATTGATGACCGTGAGGAAAATAAAACCAATGAGTTTGACCCATTAGTGCCGAGATGTTTTGGGAAACCTGAAAATTTTGATAGGTTTGAAGACAAGTTTGAGAGCCTTGGGAGGGTTGAGAAAAGAAAATTAGTGGTGGATGTGCAGGAGGTTAAGACTCAGAATGAGCTGAAATCGAAAGCAATTAGACTTTCTGAAGAAATTTTAAGGTTAAGTGAGGTGAGGTGTGAGCCTGATATGGAGAATATAAGGAATTTATTGGAAAGAGACTTTTTATCGCCAACTTTTTAGATAATTAAAGTATTAGAAATATAAGTCTAATGCAGTTTTTTTATGATATTTCTAGGATATACTCCGATCTAATAGAGAAAATAGTTTATTATTCTTATCCAGCAATCATGTCGCCGTAGAAATTTAAATAAAAATTTATTTTAAAATTATGAATCAACTGTTGCATTTACAATGGCTAGCTTAGCCTTGATAGAGCTAATTATCATATCATTAATCTCTTCTGCAATTTCTATTTTTTTACGGTCAGGCAAATTTGAGCTCATTGTCCTTTCTTTTCTTATAATTTCTTTGTCAACTAAATCAGCTTTTTCTTTCAGTTTTAGGGCGTTTTCTTCATCTTGAAGGTTAATATACATTAAATCTTTTTCAAGCTCATATTTTCGGCGTATTGTTCCTCTTGAATGTCTCGCAATCCTCATTTCTGCTAGAAAGTCTATCTGCTTTATTTCCTTTTTAGGAGCTGGCTCAGGAACCATTGGGTTTTTTGTTCACTTTCGCCTTATTCGATGCTTTTCAGTCAATGAGCCACTCTCTGTAGTATTTTCATAGGTGCCAGCTGAGTTATGCCCATGGAGTTTTGGCCGAACAGGAAACTTTAATTTCTCCACAAGTAATTTCATTTCTTGCTTTTTATATTCATCAATGCTAGGTCTGTATAGCTCTTTTACAAGCTCAGAATATTGCAGCTTTTTTTCGATTCTTTGTTTCTTTTCTAACTCCTCTCTTTCTTTTTCTTCTTTTTGTCTTTTTTCTTCTTCGTATAAAATATCAAGTGCTTTTGAGTGGAAACTTTTGGAAATTTGTCTGTACTGTAAATCTATTGATCGGTTGTGTGCTTCTTTCTCCCTTCTATTTTGGAGGTCTCTCATAATTTCGTCATGCCTTCTTGCATGCTCAATAAGATCTTCTCTATTAATAGGTTGAAATAACATCCTTTTATGAGCAAGATCTGCTTTCTTTTTTTCAAGCTCAGGCATAACGACCTGAGTCACATATGATTCTTGCAATTTTTCATGTAAATACTTTTGGCTTAACACATGTTTATATTCCCTTTCAGTCAAAATTTTCCAATCCTCGAGCTCTTTTTTGTGTTTTTCTTCTTTTTCTCTCCTTTGTAAGGCTTTTAACACCCTTTCTTTTCTCAATTCTTCTTCCCGCTTTTGCTGCAAAATTTCGTTCGTTTCCATTTCTTCTTCAAATTTCTTTTTGGCTTCTTCATCTAATTCTTGCAGCTTTTTATGTCTCTGTTCTTTCTCTTCTTGAAGCTTTTTCAGAAGTTGTTTTATGGTTTTTGACTTTTTCTTTTGTACAATTGGGTCTTCTTCTCATTTTATCGGTCTTTCAGTAACTGAATTTCTCCTTTCCTCTGTAGCTAAAGTTCTCTGTCTTTTGGTAGACTTTGACCTTTTATGCTTAAGGGATGAATTACAATATTTTGTTTTAACAATGTTACAAATTTTTTCGAAAACTTCTTGTGTAGCATCTCTTACTGTATCAAGTATGTAAGGCATAAAATAGGATGTATCTATAGTCCTTTTAAGATGGTCTGTTGCCATTTAAAAATTTTGTAATTATGTAGTTTTAAGGTTCCATATAGAAAATCAAAAATTCCATCCATTCGAATTCTAATTAAAGTAACTTATATGGATCATTTTAATGATTTCCTATATTCTTAATAATCTTATAAAATTTAGAAACTATTTCTAATTATTTAGTCAAAGGCAAAAACCAATATGAAAATCAAAAAATTATGCTAATTTATAAAACATGGCTGATGATAGAAGCATAAACCCAAAAATCCCTTTAATCAATGATAGCGATAAGAGACATTCTCATGGATTTATGTCAATTCTGTCTCTCTTGGTTAATTACTTACAATCCGATATGTCCAAAAGGCCAAGGTCTTTTCGTATTGGAGTATGCTCGGTCTTCATTGTTGTTACTTTTTTAAGGTAAAGCTCATTTAGCGTACTCTTAAGTCTGATTTTGATAGGGACAGTTATTTATCTCAAAGTAGCTGAAAATGAAGTCGGAGAAGCTGACATCATTTTGATCCCGACACCTGCTGCTAATGACACCCGTACATTAAATACAACGAATGTAGACGCTAACAACCTGCAGAATTCATATAGACTTATCAATTATAGAGAGATGGAGCCTTATTTGGAACAAGTTGATACTCTGTCTGGATATGCTCCCAGATGGACTTTAAAAGCTGAAGTGTATAATCCCGATGATCCTGAAGAAGCTAAATTCAATACAAGTAGCTACATCATTATTGCTGTAAAATCCATTTAGGACACAAAATTAGAAAGAGATATTGGCCTTGGCCGAAGTTTCAGTAAAGTCGTTCTTGGTTATGGAGAAGCTTTTGCGACGTCTTCAATTTTGACTGTCCTAGGTATTACTGCATCACAAGGTCAAAGGCTAGTTATCCATTTTGACTTTCTCAGCTCCTTAGCTGACGCAGGGATTATTTCTGACAATTCTACAAGAGCTGACATAGCTACTCAGCTTTTAGAGAGTTTTGGCCTTCTTAATAATACTGACACGAGTTATACAATAGATCCTAACGATATCCTTGGAAATAGAAATGTAACGGGTCTTTCCAATATTACCGTTTCATCCAATACTACAAACCAAATCCTTATAGACGCTGTAGCGAATTTGACTGTAATTGATATTCCATTTACAGTAGTAGAATCTATAGAAAGCCCTGATGGAAAATGGACTGCAGCCCTTGGGAACGTCGTAATGGTAGACGCAAAATATATAAAAGACGAAATAGTTTCAACAGTAAAAGGAGCTTTAACGCAGTCTCTCAGCGTCCTAAACAATCAGACAACTGTAGATAACTTAATCAATAGCTTAGAGAGCTTTGACATTTTCCAATACACGTTATATGTAAATATTCTAGTCAAAGACAGAATAGATATTTACACAAATGACGTAAACCATATGAAAATCAGCTTTACTCATATAACCAACCAGATTTATAATAAGCTTGGATATGGACATCCTACAGAGCCTCAGCTGCTTTTGGCCCAGAATATGGAAGGGATTCAGATCATGAAGGCGTTTCTTGACAATGTCTTCATGTCAGTCATCGTGTTTTTGGTTATTTTGTCATTTATTTTGATATATTCACTGATGTTAGGAAATGTAGAGGAAAAAACTTATGAGTATGGGATGCTGAGGAGTCTTGGAATGAAATATAAAACATTAACGGAGTACTTACTCTTACAGTGTTCAAGCTTTTCATTTCCTGGGCTAGTTATGGGACTCTTTTTAAGCTTCTTATTGAACATTTTGGGAGCTTATGCTATCGGCAGATATACTGCTCTCAATGTAAGTATAATTCTGCATCCATATGCGTGAATGACTGGAATTTTAATAGGAACTCTTTTACCGTTATTTTCTGTGTATGTTCCTATCAAGAGAGCTTTATCAGCGACATTAAGAGATTCTCTTGATCTGTATCATCATGTAATCACATCCCTTACTGTTACAATTCTAAAGCTAGAAAAAATGGGACTTTCCCCACCCTTATTGGCTGTTTCCTTTGTATTGGTTTTTATGGGTTTTTTAACCTATTATTTAGTTCCATACGCATTCTTAATGCAGAAATACGAAGTTTTCCTCTTTTTACTAAATATCATCTTGCTTTTCATGATAATCGGCCTTACATTTCTAGTCCATTTACTCCAGCCCTATCTTGAACAGCTTAACGCTACCGTTGTTTTATATTTATCATATAAAGATCGAAGGTTAGGACCTCTTGTTAAGAAAAACTTAGTCGGTCATTCTTCTAGAAACTGAAAAAGTTCCCTTATGGTCAGTATGTCCTTAAGCTTTATCATTTTCGCTGGCGTCTCATTTAGCTTAGAAGGCTCAATCACCACAAAACTATTATACAATACCTTTGGCGGCGATTTATATATATATCAGCCTACAAGTAAAGATACAGGCCTAGCTGAAGGTGACATAAGAAATTGGCTTGATAATATATATGGAAAAAACCATAGTGACAATGTTAAAGGTTATACATTTGCTAGTGGACCTATAGATAATTTGCCAGATATCGGTTCTACAGCTATTTCGAATATTTGTGGCGACCCTTCACAGTCTACTAATATTATAGGTGTTGAGGAACATTATTTAGACGCTATCTATACAGAATATTACATTCCTACTGAAAAAGATAGTGACGTAGATTTCCCTGATATTTCTGATAATCAGCCAGACTTAATATATGGCTTATATACAGATGAAGGCCTGGTATCATACAATGGTGACAGGGATTACTATGGAATTACCTCAGAAAAACTATATGCAACCTATACAGAGCCTAGCTCAAGTCTCCCAATAAAAGCTGTAATTCCTGAAGGTATGAGAGACCCAATGTCAATGAATACTGACACTGCAATTCGCTTCAAAGTTACCAATCATGACACTGATGTCGACAGTCTTTTCAGAGGCCGAGTCAGAGGAATGGCCACAAAAATCCCTGGGTTTTATTTTTCTTCATACTCATATATAGCCTACTCCTCCACTACTTTTGTGTCTATGAACGACTACAAAACAATGGTAGATGCTGTATATAATGGAAACTGGCCTAGTATTTTGACAACAGGGCAGCCTCAAGGCACAACTTTAAATATCCCGAAATATTATTTAATTGTGAAACTCAAGTCTGGATTAGTAAAAGCTGACCGAGATGTAGTAGCTAATGGAATCAGGACGTTTTTTACAAATGATGAAACTACATTAGTAAATGTAGGAGATTTGGTAGAAGTTGCTAACCAGACTGTTATGATAATGCAAGCATTTTTTATTGTGACAGGAATTGTAGCGCTTGTGCTAGCGTTTTTCTTGCTATGGACCAATTTTTCTGCAAATGTGAGAGAAAACTCGTGGGAGTATGGAGTGCTAAGGTCGCTAGGGCTGACTGGAAAAGAATGCACGAGGCTTTATATTTATGAGTCTACGCTGCTTACTTTTAGTGCTGTTATTTTAGGGACAACAGTTGGGATATCAATTGCAGTCCTTTTGTCAGCTCAGTTTAATTTATTCACAGAGATGCCGCTTGATATTGAATTTCCGTTTGCTATGTTTTTCATTATGGTCTTTATAGCCCTTCTTGCAGCTGTTGGGGGAAGCTATTATCCTGCCAAAGATGTAGAAAAATATGAGATTTCTAGAATCGTAAGAGGAATCAATTTATAAAAATAATTAGATGATTTATTAAATAGGCTTATTTGTGAAAAATAAGCCATTTTATGACTGAATTAAATTATGAGTGATGAAAATCAGATCTCCTCAACCTTAAGCGATTTATTGGCAAAAGTTGAAGAGCAAAATACCACTCCACAAGAAAACACAAAAAAAGAAATAATCCCAGATTTCAATGCCCTTACCTTAAACTACGAAAATGAATTCGTAGGAGGAGAATTAAGATCATTTGGGACTGTTTTGAACTATACTGAAGGGTTTTTAGTTATTACTCCTTCTCCAGCAGCGCCTTTGCTTGAGCTAGACACAAAGATCTGCAGAAATGATGGTTTAGTAGTGGGGAAAGTTGATGACATTTTTGGGAGCATTGAGCATCCTTATTATTCTTTGGTGGCTTTCCAAAGAATGCAAGCTGGAGAAGAAGTGTTTTATCAGTCAAATGCACCAATTTTGACAAGCATCAATAGGAAAAAAGGCACTGACGCATCAAATAAAAATGACGAAGAAACTTCAGAGGAAAGCTCAGAAGAAGAAGTAATTCCAGAGGTACCACACAAAAAAATGTTTTCAATATTATCAAAACCACCATCTTTGCCGTAATAAATGATAAATCTTAAATTTGGATATAAAAACTGTTAATTTTAATTAAAAATTCTTATAAAAATGATAAATCTAGTTCAGAAGATAAAAAATAATTATTCGAAGTCATAAAATTCATATAATCACTTTAATTTGCACCATATATGAATTTCGGAAAACCAAAAAAAAATTTGATACATTATAATAATAAAATTAATTTTTTTATGTGATAATCCTGATAATTTGTAAAATGGAACAAAAAAAACATATAAAGCTTCCTTCAGTAGATCCCAAAGAATTCCACTACAAGCCCAAAACTGACATATTGTGCAATAGACTTTTAACACCTCAGCTTCCGACACATGCGGATTTTAGCGAATATTGCACTAATAACAGAAGAGGATCGCTAAATCAAAAACTCCCTAGCCTAGAAAAATGCAGCCTTGGGCTGGGCTCTACTTCTCCACCCACACCATTTTCGTCAGCCAACGTAGCAAGAGTTAATTTATCGCCACGTTTTAGAATTAGACAGCTAGCAGTACCAGAAACAAATAATCATGAAGTTCGTCCAAAAACAAGCATATCTGCTTTACATAGAGTAGATGAGCCTAAAGAAACCATTAATGTTATTACAATAAACATAGAAAATATTGCTGAAAATTGTGAAAGTCAATCTCAAGAAAAACCTCAAATTTCTTCCCACAGTTTTCAGCGATTTAAGTATAATAGACATCAGAAAGGACAAGAATTGAAGTCTGCCTTAAGCGAGTATGCATTACACCACACAAATAATGAAGATACTGGCATTCTCGATATATAAACATAAATATTCTGTTCATATTTAACTAATATTTTTAATTTTTCAAAAATTGGGGCGCTCGATCATTTAAATACAATTTTTATATAAAATGGAGTTATCTGAGGGAGAAAGGATAAGCTTCAAACAATCTTTTGCGTCAATCAGATGGATTGGATCACTTCCAAACAAAGAAGACACATGGGTAGGTCTTGAATGGGACGAAGAATCTAAAGGTAAACACTCAGGTGAGCTTGATGGCATCCAATACTTTACAACTAGACATCCAATGTGCGGCAGCTTTATGAGACTACCAGTCCTTCTTGAAGGCTTAGAGCAAACTCAGTGCATAAGTACTGCAATTATTGATAAATATGCAGATAGAACAGAACAAGATTTTTCTGAATGTTATGTCCCTACTGTCAAGAATCAAAGGAAAAATATCGAATTGGTGGGGACTGAAAAAATCCAAGCAAGGCAAGAGAAAATAGATAGGCTTAAGGAAATTGCTTTACAGACCTCAATGGTAAAAACGATTGATCCTGGTTTTGGAGCTCATCTAATCTCCTGTGAATCTTTATTGCTTGACAAAAATCTGTTGTTTTCTTGGAATCAAATCGCCCAAATTTTAAGTGAAATTCCTAATTTGAAGACTTTGAGTATTTCTCAAAACCGAATCAATCAGCCATTAACAGTATCATTTACCCATCCATTAAAAATTTTGGTACTCAATTCTATGGATTTGATATGGGAAGAAGCTTTAACCCTTATCCCAAATCTTCCATGCCTAGAAGAGCTTCATTTGTATAAAAACAGATGCAATGTGATTAGTATAAATCCAGAACTTTTCAGCAATTTAAAGCTGCTGAATTTGCAAGATAACCAAATTTCATCATGGGAGATGATAAATCAAAACTGTGCGGCACTTCCAGCATTAGAAAAATTAATTTTGAATCAAAATCAGATTGATTATATTTATTACTCAGGTGGATTTCCTAGACTGGAAGCTTTATCAGTTGAACAAAATTGCTTGAATAATTGGAGAAGCATTGACGAACTTTTTAAGTTCCCAGCCGGAATTAAAGAGCTAAGAATTCAAGGAAACCCAGCTCTGCAAGGCAGCATGAGAATTAGCCTATTCAGATTTATGATTGTAGGAAGAATTGGTACTTTAAGCGTGCTGAATGGGTCAGCTATCAGACCTCAAGAAAGAATTGATGCTGAAAGGTACTATTTAAGGTCAAATTATGATAACCCTGAAGCTACATCTACACAAAGATGGCAAGAACTTGTAGAAAAGCATGGAAATCCAGCTGATATAGCTACTAAAATATCCAGTGACCAAGATATGGCAAAACAGACCTTAATGAGCACAACTGCAAGTGTAATGTTAAGGTCTTTAGTCAAAGCGACTGCAGGGAAAGAGCTGCAGAAGAAATTATCAATGAATATGACAGTCGCTGATCTAAAGGTGCTTTGCAGCAAATTGTTTGGAGCTGAACTCAGTAATATGAAGCTCAGCTATAGAGAAGGGAATAATAAAGAAGTTGTTGCGCCAGAGTTGTTGGATGATGATTTGAGGACTCTAAATTATTATATTTTGAGTGAAGGTGGAGAAATTTGGGTAGAAGAGCAAGAATAAAATTAAATTAACTCTCCTTAGAAGAAGTTACTTTTTATAAAAATAAGATGGCAGATATCAAAGAAATGAGATTGTTCTCAGCTGAGCAAATTTCAGTCCCTGAGGAGCTACCACTGATTTTGAAGAATTACTCAAAAGAAGTCATAAGAAACAACCCATCCGATATCATTGCTTTTTCTGCAAGATATTTTGAGACTTTAAGAGAAGAGCAAAAAAAGCATGTAGATACCATTTCAAGACCTAAATAACTGAGATGTTTTCTATTTTATAAATTTCGCTCATAACGATTAATTCCCAATAAAAAGAATAATAAGCTTTATAATATTATCTTTAAAGCAAGCATAGCTGGATTTAATTCATAAAATTTTAAATGGAAGACTTTGATGAATTTCCTAAAGAATTTTCATGTTACGGAGCAAATATTCAAGCACTAAGTGACATTCCTGAACTATCTAGTGATCTTTCTATAAAGAAATTAAGGGTCCTCCATTGTTCAAAATTGATTTCAATGCAAGGAATCGAGCAGCTCACAAATTTAATAGAAATAAATTTATCTTCAAACTCAATACAACGAATAGAAAGTCTTCACGATATGAAGCAATTAAGAATTCTTGATTTATCCTGTAATGGGATTAGAGTTATTAATGGACTCAGTGAACTATTTTCTTTGGAAAAATTAAATCTCAGCTTCAATAAAATCTCATCACTTTATAATTTACGACAGTTATACGGCCCACAATATCCAAATTTCAAACAACTTGATATCAGAGGAAATAATATTTCCCAATTATCTGAGCTTCGGTATTTAGCAGGCTGCCAAAATTTAGAAGATGTAGCTTTTCAAAGCCAAAACGGAACAAACCCAGTCTGCAAAATGCCAGAATACTCTTATACAATTTTACAGTGTGCTCCAAAAATTAAATATTTAGACCAACAGATGTTAAATCCACAAAGAGCCCAGCCATCACCTCCTAAAATTCGTGAAGAAGAAAATATCCCGCCACCTCAAAATAAATCTCCTGAGCCCATAAAAATCACTCAGCCTGAGCCTATAAAAGAAACTCCAAAACCTAAAGAAAATAAAATAGAGCTTATAGAAACCCAACTTGTTAATAATGACCAAGCTTATAAACAAGAAATCATAAGGCTCCAGCAACAAAATAATAATTTATATGAAGAATATAAAGATATTTGTTATAAATTTCAGGTAACTGAAGAATATTGGATACAAAGGACGAAAAGCTATGAAACAGGCCTAGCTGAGGCGAAATATGAAAGTATTGAGCTTGAAAAAGAGTGCAAAAAATTGAGAAAATCTTGTTTAGCAAAAGAAGCGCAGGTGTCTGGGCTAGAAGAAGACTTAAAAAGAGCTCATCTAGCAGCAAGCTCTAAAGACAAAATGCTCGAAGATCTTCATGGCCAAGTAGCTTCTATGATGAAAGATCTTGGAGAGTGTCAAAGAGCTGCACAGCAGACTATGGACGATTCTTATAGAAAACAAGAAAAATTAAAAATATTAGAAAAGCAGAATATGGATCTTAAAAATGAATTAAAATCAGCACAAACTGCTTTAACACAGATTCATAGTCAAGCTTTAGAAAGCGCTTCACAGGCTTTAAAAAGATATGAAGAGCTGCAGAATAAATATGATGATTTGTGCAAAAATTTGGAAAATAAAGATGAAGAGCTTATGGAAATTAAGAGAAAAAATTATGAAATTTTAGAAATGAATGCTAAATTTGATGAAAATTGGAGCATTAAATTTAAAGATGCTATGCAAAGTAGAGAAAATATGATAGCTAATTTAAAGCAGGAACTACAAAATATTTCACAGCAAGAAAAAGAAAAAACTCAAAATTTAATTTATGCGGAAAAAGAAGAGTTGAGGCAGAAAATATATGAATTGGAAAAAAATTTATCAGCCAGTGAGCTTCAATTAAAAAATAAAGATAGAGAAAAAGAAATTGAACTTAACGAGATAGGAAAAGATGTAGCAGATTTAAGAGAAATGCTTAAAATGTCAGTAAATAAAGAAACAAGCTCAAGAGAGCTGATTGGAGAATTAACAGAATTAATAAAAGATTTGCAGCTACAACTTGACAAAGAAATTACAGAAAAAAATAAATTCAAGCTAGAAGGCGAACAAAAATCTGGGAAATTAGAAGAAGAGCTTGCAGTTATGAAAGGAAAATTCCAAACCCTCAAAGAAAAATATGACGCGGCCGACAAAACTTTATCCCAAGAAGAAGACCAGTCCCATCTAAAAAATCGCGAAATCTCCAAACTAAAACGAGAGCTAACTGAGGCTAAAGAAGTCATCAGTGAGCTTGAAGACGCTACAAAAGCCATTAAAAATAAATACGAAAGAACCGAAAAAACTCTCCTCACAGAAATTGCAGCTTTAGAAGCAAAATCAAAAGAGCTCGACCTTACTTTAGGGACCAAAAACGCCATTATAGAAGACCAAAACGACGCCATTCGAGATCTCAAAGACATTAATAAGCAGCTTGAAGAAGAGCTTCAGAATTTCCAAAATAACAAAAACCAATATAAAGAAAATTATGAAAATAAATTGCAAGATGCCTACGATGAAACAGAAAAAATTAAAAATAAATTAGCATTATCAGAAGAGTATATCTCTGAGCTGGAAAATAAAATTGAAGAATTAGAAGGAAAAAGAAACGATTATATAGAAACTATTGAAAAATTAGAAAAACAACTCGAAGAAAAATCAGAAATGATTGACGCTATTGAAGAAGAGGTCAAAAATTTGCAGGAAGAAAAAGAAAGCCAGGCACAAAAGAAAATTGAAGAAAAAGAGCTGGTTATAAAAGATTTGAAACTTTTTAGGGATGAACTAAATACGTCACTGGCGATGAAGAATAAAGAATGTGTAGAAAAAAGCAAAATTATTAAGGAGCTTGAAATTGAATTAGACAAAACTCAATATGAGCTGCAAGATGCCAAGAAAAATAATAGCGAAATGCAAGAAGAAATCAGAATTTTGCTGACTGAGATGGATAACCAGAAAAAACAAGCCAGCGAAAAGCTTGCTCAGCTGACTAGGTTGTTTTCATAAATTAATAAATAAATTTCTATATTATTAAGTATTACTTAATATTGGCCCAAATACTGCTCCATCCACTTTTGAGTATGCTCGTCACAGCTTTCAATGTGGAATCTATACCTATTAATTGTCAAATCAGTGCCCAAAATGAAATCAGCAGGGTGGAAAAACTCATTATTTCTGTTTTCATTTTTATATCTTCCTCTGATCAAGAATTTTCCTTCCACAATTCCTGAGTTTCTTTGAGGAATTTCGTGGATTTGGATAGTATCATCATTAAGAAACATGGAAATAATAAATTTGCGCTCTACATCTTCAGGCTGAGGAGAGTTAAATCTGGCTGTCCACCTTAAGATTCTATGAGAATTGTCAATGAATTTGAAGTAGTCTTTATAAGGAGGCTTAGGAATGAGACGATAAACGTAGCCTAAGGAGTCTTCTTCACTTCCTAAGCCATCATGAGGTGGAATTACAATGTTATTGACTTCTCTTTCAGGTGGGTCAGGAATTGGACCAATAGGAAAGACTCTGCTGTAATGCTGCCTGTAGTAGTTCACTGTAAATTCATCAGCACTATCAATGAGAAATTGGCGGCCATAAATTTCTATTGTCATGCTTGGCTCAATCTCATACTCCTTTAAGTAATCTTCTTCAGACTGCTGACCTGGCTGACCTATTGCGAATTTTTTGGGTAATTTATTTCTTCTGAGAAAAACTGGAAATTCAACTTTTCCATCATTTGGGTAATGAATTTCTAAAATTTCTATGGTATCGTCAGCTAAATAATAATGCAAAATAAAGTGCTCGACACTGGAACAATAAAATCTCAGCACTTTTCTGTCGTGATCTAAAAACTGTTTTTGGGGCTTTTGTCTACCTCCGCCTAATGATTTTTCTAAAAATTCTTTCATTGCTGCATCTTTTACCAAAACAACTTTTTCTCCTTTTCTTTTTCCAAATGGGTCATCAGGAATCTGTTCAGCTGGTCCTTGAGGCATTCCATTTACGTCATAAAATTCCCTTGTATACTGATCACAGTCTACCAGCCTTATAGTTTTGCCAAAAATTAAAATATTGCTCCCAACCCTTAAATCGCCTGGTACAATAGCCATTCCACTACCATCAGCTTTAAGTATAGCTTGTCTCTTTATAAAAGGTCCTTGCGGAGTACCTGAATTAACTTCTCTTGGCTCTATGACAGAGATAGTATGGTCCTCTAAGTAATAATAAAGAATCATTTTTTTAACTCTGAAATGCTCCATTGCGCTTTCAACGACTGGCTCTTTGAAGTATCCAAAGAAACGCAAGACTTGTCTGTCCATTTTTACAAAAGTCGGCTCAAATTGGTCTGTGATTTCTTCAGAGTTCATAGGGACATGGACTGAATGAGTTGTGGAGCGCCATTGAGTATCTACCATACGCGATTGGTCTGGCTTTTCAGGACTTTGGCGTCTTGGAAGTGGATATGATGGTAAAGGTCGATTAGCCTAGCTAGCAGTTACGTAATCTTTATTTTCTTCCTGCTTTTGGGCGCTCACTCTTTTATGCTGGGTTTTCTAGATAAATTTTACTGTTGGATCATGATGAGGGGCAAAACCTGGGAGTGATGGGAATGGAATTGAAGATGACATAAATATTATAAGCCATTTTAAGAGTTAAGAATTTAAATGTGTATGAAGAAGTTGATAGAAAAATATTTTAATGCGATTTATATGAAATAAAACAAATTTAGGTAAAATAAATTCTAGTCCTCTGATTAATTGGAGCCCGGCATATAGGACATGCGTTTAAATTTTCACAACAATTTAAACAGGTACTCAGATGCTTGCATGGCTCAGTAATCACATTCCTCGGATTAATTTTACAAATGCAGCACTGAAACCCAGGTGACATTCTCACCGCATTTTCTCTATTTCTTTCTTCCCTCCCTCTTCTCATTCTTCTCCTCCTTTGTTTTTCGCTTATACTTCCTATGAGCATAAGCCCGAAAACCAGCTGTAAACCACAAAGCACATATATCCAAGGTTTTTTATGATTAAGGATAATTGATTTTGAGTAAGCAATACAATCTGGGATTATTGTAAGCTTATTACTAATTTTTTTGACTTCACCAATAACACATATATCAGAATCTTTTGGAATTACATCTTCTACCACTCTTTGGTAAACTTCTACTCTTCATGAGTAAAAATACCTAGTGAAAAAAAATAGCGAAGAAATCAATGATTTTAGGGCCGTCCAGAATGAAATAGGGAGATATCCTGATTGGTTATAAGCTCGCAGTACATTAACATCAGTTTCATCAGTTGGTTGAATAAATATTTCATGTTTTCCTTCTTTTAAGGAAAATTCTTTGATTGATTTTTTGTTGATAGCAGAACTTGGCTTGCCGAGACGATGAAATTGAGGGTATCGGGCTTCTATGTAATTAGAATACACAACTTTTAGGTCTTCTTTGCTTGTCCGGGACTATTTTTAAATTACGTCGAACATATTATGAGTGCTTACAGATCCTGATACACATATAAGTGATGATAAGCTTTTAGATGTAGATAATTCGCTGACTGACATTTCTTTGAGATTTTTTAGCTGAAAATAGTTGCGGGTATGTGTGTAAGTAAAGAGTCCTGTAATTATAGAACCCACTGTGCTGAAACATAGAATGAAACTATTTGCTAAATCATCAGACATAGTGATATATATTAATTCTTTTTAATAAAGAATAATTATTTTGACTGTTTCAAGAGCAATAACTGTGATTAATATTGGTAGCAATTAATATTAATTTTCTAAAGAAAAAATTATTTCAGATAGAAACCCGTTATGATATTTAACAAATTTTAATTTATTTATATTTTCTTCCTATTTTGTTAGTAATCCTTACTGTTTTTAAATGATTACTGATTAGTTCTGAAATTGCTTAAAACTTTAAAAAATTATTATTCTAAATAATGCTTTTTTGAATTAATTAAGAATCTTCTTCAGTTTTCTTTTTCTTCCCTTTTGGTCTCCTATTCAAATGGACTCCGCAATAATTTTTAAAAACCATTTTCTTACCCTTCATTTCATGTTTCTGGAAATTTCGACAGCCTTCTTGTTTACAAAACGGCCTTAATTGCAATGGATTAATCTCTGCACAGATCCTTTTCGCTAACTCTTCATCAAATTCTTGCTCTTTGTCCTCCTCAGAGCACTTGCTTGGCCACACATACCCATAATTAATCATGAAATCTTTAATTTCACTCTTAAACCCTTCATAATCCCATGGATTTTTTCTCATTAACGCGCACATATGGCTTTGATGGAAAATTTCCCACCCCCACCACCATGGATATTCAATAGACTCTTCATCAACGTCAAATAGTGGCAAATTGTTGACTTTTTCTCTTGAAATTCATTCTTTTATGCACTCATTAAGGTAAAATTTCAAACAGTTTTCATATCCTTTTCACATCAGTGTAGCTGGATGCTTTGTCCAGCCTTTTTTCTTTTTATTTTTTTCTGTAAGAGCTTGTATAATCTGATAGGCTTCTACTCTCTGTTTGCCAAGTCTTCTATCATCTAATGAAGATAAGCTTTTTTTTATATCTGGATAAGGCACAAAAGTAATAACCATTAAAATTAATTATTTCTTTATCAGTAATTTTCCATTAAAATCACCAATTAATTTTTTATATGAAATGAATCAATTTTTATAAATTTAAAAGGCAATCTATATCATGGAAGATATAGGCAACAAAATTTATGAGCTTTTCAGATATACGTTTTTGGCTAATTGTGATATAGATGAAGCTCCTATGACACAAGAAGAAATAGACACTCTTGATGCACTGCAGCCTCCAGAAATTTTGGAAAACTTAAAAGACATTATCACAGAGTTACTTGATTTTAAAAGGGATTTCAAAAGCACTGATTCAGCTGAACTTATGAGACGTGCAGAACAATTTGAAACGATGCTTCAAAAACTTGAAGCAGAAGCAAGGGTCCATATACAAATTGAGCAGCAAATGAAACTTCAGCTGGATATTGCCAAAAGTAAGGTTGAGGAATATGAAAAAATTAATAAAATTTCTCAAAAACACAAAAACCAATTGAATCTAAAATTAGACATCAAATTGGACCATAGCCCGATCACAAATAAAGAAGAAAAAGCAGTCTCATACCGAGAAAACTATAAAGAAATAGATAAGATCAAGAAAAAATACGAAAATAGGCTGCAGAAGTTGTTAGAAGATAATGAAGGTAAAGAAAAAAATATTAAAATGCTAGAAGTGGAATGCACAAAATTAAAAATAATTTTAGAAGAAAAAGAGAAGGAGCTTGATAAATTGAGAAATCAGACAAAAAATATTCCACCTGATATTATTGACCTTAAAAAACTAGAAAAAAGAGCAATTTTAAGCTCAGGTTACTTAAAAAAGAAACAAGAAGAAAAATCGTTAGGTATTTTGAGATACAATAGTCAAATAAAAGGTGGAACACCATTAAAAGATGTAAAAATTCGCAAAACGCCTGGAAAATCAATAGGGAATGAATTACCAAAGGATTCATCACCTTATGGGATGTGAAATGAAGCAAATAACTCGTATAAAAAAATATCGATGATGAAAAAGTTTGAAATTACTCCACATAAACATTTCAGAAGCTTTTCTGAACACGATAAAGTGAAGAAAATTTCTACGTAAATTTTGAGAGCTATTTTATCGTAAAACTATCATTATGTATAACTTCCGTAACTTTTGTTACTTTAAAATTCTGCATCCCAATTTGGATTTGCAGAGCCACTCTTTTTATGCTTAGAAGGCTGTATTTCATCATTTGCTTCTTCCATCGCTATAATTTCTGTCAAATTTCTTCCATTTTTCATTGCAGCTTGAATATCTCTATTCAGATCATGCAATCTTGGCTTATATGGTGACTCTATTTGCCTGCTTATTAAATGGTCCTACATAAAAAATACCCAATTATATCCATTAAACCACGGATGATTTTTCAAGTTTTCAATACTTCCTCCAGTCCTCATTGCTGGATTTTTACTTAATAATTGCTCTATAATAGGTTTTGATGGCATTCTTAAGTCAACAAATGAAGGATAAATAAGCCTTCTTTCAAGAACTTTTTCATAAATCTCAAAGGGGTCTTCCTCTTCTTCTCCAAATGGAACTCCTCCACACATAAACTCATAAAGCATGATACCTATGCTTCAATAATCAACAGCTACACTGTAACCTTTTCCAACAATAACTTCAGGAGCCATATAATGAGGAGTCCCTACAATAGTATAAGTTCTGCCATGGACAATTTTGGCTGTTCCGAAATCAATAAGTTTTGGATAACCATCTTCGTCTATCATCACATTTTCAGGCTTTAGGTCTCTATATATAATGTCTCGCTCATGTAAATACTCTAATATAATGATAAGGCAAGCCACATAAAATTTAGCATCTTTGTCAGTAACTAAATTCAGCTGCCGTAAAACATCGAATAAGTCCATACCTCGGACAAATTCAGTTAGAAAATAAATTCGGGCTGAGTCTTTAAATGTAGCGACAAGTTTTAAAATCAAGGTGTGGTCAAGCTGCAGTAAAATTTTTCTCTCTAAAACAAGATTTTCTTGTATTTCAAACCTTTCAATTTTTTGCCTGTGAACAGTTTTCAACGCATAAAGACATTTTTTATTCTTATGAGCTGCCAAAAATACATTCCCAAACATTCCTTTTCCAAGCAGTTTTACTATAATTAAATCATCTAATGTAATATGATCATCTTGGAGTTCTATACGTTTTTCCAGATGTGTTCTTATATTTTCATCAATAATGCTCAAAAAATCCCTTTGACGCAGCACCCAACATGTAACTTCTCCATTAGCCACCACCGTAGCACTTCTAAACTGATTAAAAAGGACGCTTCTTTCTCCAAAATAATCATGCTTTGTAATAGTCCTGACATTATGCCCATCTTTAAACACGTCAACTTTGCCTGATTTTATAATGTAAAAACAGTCACCTGGGTTGTTTTGCTGAACAATTACTTCTTGGTCTCTGAATTCATTTATTTGTAAAGCGAGGATTAAGGCTTGAAAGCGATCAGGTGGCATTCCTCGGAGAAGCTCGACTCGTTTTAAGATTGAGTGAGCTTCGTTGTTAGAGGTAACTTGCTCGAAAAACCCTCCTATGCAATGTTCGAATTCTTCTCTGGTGCATTCTGCAATAATGGATTCACAGTCTGCTATAATGTCTTCAGAATATGCTCCTTGAGGTGGCTGTGTAATTTCGACATCCCCAATACAACTAAAAACTTCAGTTTTCTTATTTTCAATTCTTGAAACCAATTTTCCTTTCATGACCATCCACAAGTGAAACCCTTTATGTGTATTTGCTCCAATCACTATTTGATTTTTCGCATAAGTCACAATCTTCAGGGCATTTATAAGCCTATCACACTGTTCTTTATTTAGCTGCCTTAAAGTTTCGCTCTTATCTATAGCCATCCTTTTGGTGTTCTGATATATAATATCTTGAAGATGATTTCCCAGTGCCTTTGTAAGTCTTTCTCTTCCAATTGCCACACATTTAACGTCGTCTACAGCATTTACAGACGCTGTTCTCACACAATTATATAGTAAAGCTTGTTCCCCAAAGAAATCGCCTCTGTACATTTGTCTTATTTCTCTACCTCCTTGTGTGCATGATACAATACCTTCTTTAACGACGTAAAATAAATCGCCTGGGTCACCTTCACTGACGATTCTTTCTCCTGCTCTAAATTTTAATGTAGATAATGAGCCTACTAGTGCATCTCTTTGTACAGCGGTTAATATACGAAATAAAGGGACACTCTCTATAAATCGTTTATTTTCTTGGTAATTCTGAGCATTTACTGTTTCTACTGCATGACGAAAAGTTTTCCGGTCAAGTCCTCATAAGGTTGTCCGCTCAGAAGTTTGGATTGTAGCTGATCTTGGGGAGTCATGAAGTAATGCAAGTTCTCCAAAACTGTCGCCTGGGCCTAAAACCTTAACTTTTTTCCTGCTTACTAAGACATCCACTTTGCCTGACGCAATAATAAAAAAGGTATTCCCTGGCTGATCTTGCTCAAAAACGATCTCTCCTGGGCTTAAAGTGTAATGCTTCATATGCTCTATCAAAATTCCTCTATTTTCATCAGCAAGACTTGTAAAAATAAAGTGTTTGTTTAAAGCTGCGTTTATCAGTTCTTTATCTCTTGAAGTTTTAGGTTTATCTACTACTAATGCATTAGGAGCATCTAGAGAAGTCCCGCTTACTTTACGAGTATCTACAACTGGAGCTTTCTTTTTTACTTCTTTTCGGGGCACTGGATTTCTTGGAACCTTTTTCTGTTCTTCGATAGAGCTTCTTCTCATAGAAATGTTTCTTGAAATCTTACTTTTTTCCATTTATAAATTGCGTCCAATGACTACGGTATATACTTTGAAACTGATTTGTTACGATAAGAAAGTGATATTTTTTCTACTTTTTAAGTAAATGAAAAGTATGATATATAATTTTCATATACGCTTAGAAAATAGGAGAATTTGTAAAAATGGACTATTATGATGACTTCAAATGCATTTTAATAGGGAATGGGTCTGTAGGCAAAACCTGCTTAATGCTAAGATTCACCAGCCAGCAATTTCGAGTTTCTCACATAAATACAATAGGAATTGACGTAGGAGTAAAAGTTTTTAATTTCCAAGGAAGAAACTGAAAAATCAAGATTTGGGATACTGCTGGGCAAGAAGTTTACCAAAAGGCTTTGCCGAGAGATATGTTTCACAGATTAAACGGAGCACTGATGGTATATGATGTAACTAATAGAAAGTCCTTTGAAGATACTCAAAAATGAATGAAAATCATTGAAGATAACGCACCAAAAGATACTGCCATCATATTAGTTGCTAATAAGTGTGATCAGCCTATAGCAGTTTCTGAAAGCGATGGAAGGTCTTTGGCTGATTTTTACAAAATTCCTTTTATATCAACAAGTGCAAAGATGGGAGATAATGTAGAGGCAGCTTTTGAAGAAATGATAAAGGTGGCGATGAAGAAAAATAGTAGTCTGATTGGGAGGAATATAGAAAATAGGGTGACTTTGGAGAAGGATGATAGGATTAGAAAAAAGAAATGCTGTTAATATTTTGAGAACAAAGTAAATAGTGGCAAATATTTTTAGGATTTTAAAAACCTTAAATGTAATTTTATTATTTGATCATCTTGTAGCATCTAAGAAAGCTGCTACTAATTAATCACTCCGTTAATTAAGATACATCCAAAAAGGGCCACTCCGGGAATCGAACCCGGGACCTCTCCGACCCGAACGGAGAATCATACCACTAGACCAAGTAGCCGGAACATTGTTAGTGATACAATGTTTTATAAATTAGTATACTCTTTTAGCTCAATTCCTTCAAGACTCAATTTCCTCAATTATCATTAACATATAGCATAAATAAATAATTTAAGTCCTACTCTAAGCATAGATAAAAATTATTATAGTAACTTTATATTACTTTTATTGAGCTTCATTATTTGGATTATCCTTTCCTAATTTCATCGATTTATGAAGAATGACGATCAAATTTTTCAGTGTATTAGATTCATAAATTGCTGTAGCCTTAATATTTTCATTTTCTGCTTTAAGGTCATTTAACTCATTTTCTTTTTTCCGTAAATCATTTTTATAATTTTCAATTTCATCATCTTTGATTTTAATTTGTGATAAATTTGTGCCCAGCTGCTGCTTTAATGAACTGTTATCATTTTTTATTTTATCAATTTTTGATAGTAAATTCTTGTTTTCTTCAGAAATAACGCACAGTTCTTTTTCTTTTTCAGTAGTTTCTACTGATTTTTTATCAATTTCTTTTAATTTTTCTTCTAGAAACTTAATTCTATCTTTAAGCTGCAAATTTTCTTCTGCGATTTTATTGCTGTTTTCTTGCTCTAAAACTTTTTCTTCCAATTCCAGTCTTTTTTTCTTTTCACTGACTAATTCTTTCTGGTAAACTTGAAGTAGCCCAATCTTCTCTTTTAGCTGTGAGCTTATTTCGCTTAATTGATATATAAGTTCTTGTATAGAGTCTTTTGAATTATTTAGCCTAAGGTTTTCAACTTCAGCTTTAAGCCTTACAATCTCATTATTCATCTTATATCTTAGTTCAGTACAATTTTCCGTATCCATCTTTTTTCAATCTTCAAATTTTTTTGTAAAATTCTCAATTACCTTAGGAACTGTCAATAAACTTTCTTTTGACTGCAAATTATTTATATCATTTTGCAATTTCTTAGTAAGCTCTGATAAAAAATTCTTTTCTCTCATCAAAATATCTTTTTGAATATTAGACATTTGCAGCATTTCTTTGCACTGATAAAGCTCATTTTTTAGCTTTGATAGCTCTTTTTCTATCTGTAATTTAGAGCTATTTAAATATCCATTAGCCCTTCTCAGCATCTCAATTTCTTTTTTCAACAATTGGAATTCTTTAGAAAACCCTTCAATTCTTTTTTGATGCAAATTATTGATACATCTTTCATTTTCTATATAATTATTAATTGTCGTCTCACTATTTCTCTTATCACTTAGCACATCTTCTCTTATAGCTTGATCTTCTCGTTGTTCAAGCTCCAATAAAGTTTGTTCTGAGTTCTCAAGAACTTTAGTATCCGTCTCATTTATTAACTCTACATCACAATCTCCCTGAGTTTGTTGATACATTAATCTCTATCTAAAAATATATATATTAGCCCTTATTAAAACTATGGGAAATTTACAAAGTTTATTAATTGGGTCAGCAGTATCGACTAGCTATAAGTATGGTTATAAGACATATCAATGATGCTTACCGATTGAGGATGAGAATGTGGAATGAATAGAAGAGCATTGCGTTGATCTTGAAAACCCAATGAAATTATTAGGAGGAAAACATTCATTTCTTGTGATAACTACGATTTCAGGTAGAAAAATAAGATTGGATTTTTCTGCAGATGATCCTGAAGGATCTATTATTTATAACTATTCTGATTGATTTCCTTGCGAATTATTTAGAAAAGCTGCAGTGCCACCTGGAATAAAAGTAAAATACATTACCTCTGTTTTCAAAAAAATAGCTGCACAACACACCTATAACATAAAAACACACAATTGTCAGCACGTCGCAAGGGATACATATAATGAAATCTCTCTTGCTGTTCAGCAGGCTTTAAGAAATAACCATTTGAAATGATTTTACAAAGCACTTCCTGGAGACTACCTAGGCAATATTAAATACAGTGACCCAGAGCACGACGAGATTGAAGAAAAAGCTGTAGTAAGACCTAAAAAAAAGAAACTAACCCCAGAAGAAAAAATAGAAAGGATAGAAAACAGGCATTTATTCGATGCCCCAGGAGAAGATGCTACAGAAGAAGAAGTTAGGGAATATCTTAGAGAAATTGCTAGGACATTTGGAGGCGTCGTACATGAGAAAGTACTTGAAATCAATGAAGACAAATAAATATTAAATTATTTATAATGATTTATAAGAAATAGAACCAATATCCATAAATATAATAATTTTTTAAGAGTGAAAAAAAAATTATAGTAAATTTTTCTGCTAAAATGGAAGAATCAGAATCTCTTGAAAAATTTATTGAAAAAGTATTGAGATCTGAAAACTGTAAAGAACTTGGAGAGGATGTTCTGCAAACTCTGCATGAGTGGAAGGATGAGATTCATAATGATATAGGGAATCAAGATAGAGAAGAAATAAAAGAAGAAGCTGATGAGAAAAATGAAGAAGAACAAAAGTTAGAGTTTTAGTTTAAATAAAAATATTTAATAAGCTGACTTATAGGATATTAATAAATAATAATAAAGAATGGATATATAGACAAAAAATATATATTAATTAATTTGATTACACGATAAATGATTTGATCTTGCTCTATAGCCTTAGCTTTTGTTGTAATTTTAAGCCTATTCCAACAGTAAATATCATTTACTCTGCTTCCTTTTTTATTTAATACTCTTTCTTTGTTCAATAGTGCAAATCAGAATAAGCACAATCTAAATCTCTGCATATTCTATTAATCATTAATCCTTAAGTATTAATTAAATATGCTAAGGCCCCTAAAGAAAATTTGGTGAAGCTCTAGCATCAAAGCTAGAATGTTTAGTTTTTCCCAACAAGATTACGAAGTAAGCGAGCTAGCAATTCTTGAATCATTCTATGAACCAAGTAGAGGCTTTTTTAACAGAAAGGAAGAAATGAGCAATTTAGCTGCACTATTAAAGCGTGAGGATAAAAGAATTTTTATTCTAACTGGGCCCCCAAATTGTGGGAAAACAAGGCTTGCTAAAGAAACACTAAAAGATTTGAACCAATTCATCCCAATTACATATAACATGCGCTCAATGAAAACCAATAGTAGTAAAAATGACACTCTGATTTACCAGCTGGCTAAATCATTTAATAGGCATCTCACTTTAATACAGCACCTCAAAAATGGATACCTCGGTGCAAATAGCAACAAAGAAACTTATTTTGGCTTTAATGTCAAGGCTTCAATTCCTTTGATAGGAAGCTTTAAATCTTATCTTCGGCGAGTTCCAAGGTTAAATCCACTAGAAATTTCCGGTGCTGAGTTCAATGAGATATTTGAAAAAGCTATTGAAAACTATCATCAATTTATTTTTATGCCTTTCAAAATAAATTTGGTCTTATTTATTGACGAATTTAACAATGTAAAGGATGAAAAAGATCAGAATTTTGTCAAAAGTCTCCTTCATTTTTTGATAAAAAAATCAAAGGAAGAGGATAAACTTTCAGTACTTTTAGCTACTGCTGATTCTTTTCTCGTTAATTACCTCAATAATAATCACAATCTAAATAGTGGAGCATATGAAGAGCTTTATGTTGGGTGACTTTCTAAAGAGGAAGTATTTCGTTATTTGGAAATGAGAAAAGTACCTAAAAGATTTCATGATATGATCTACGAATTCCATGGTGGTAATATCCTGGAACTAAAGTTTCTTCTGTCAGGTCAAGATGAAACAATAAATGAAGCTCAAATATTAAGATATAAACAAACAAGATTGAGATTAGATCTTCCCAAAATATCAGCAGCAAATGAATTGTTTGATTCAGATAAAAAACATGCATTGCTAGAAATATATAAAAAGCTATTAAAACAAGACTTTGTTATTAGAAGCCAGCTTGATAATGAATTTGGAGAAAATACAATAGTCGAGCTACTTAGACGTAATTTACTATATTCTCAAAGAGGGGATAGTCTCAAGGAAGGAGATAGGGCTATCAATGCAGAAGTTGTAACTTTGAATGCCCCAAGCCATAAATTTGCAGTTGCAGAGTATCTTAATGAATTAGGGCTTTTAACAACTAGTTAATCCATTTGCCTTAAACATTTATTAGCCAAATTAATTTTCTATTTGAACTTCCTAAGATTAAATCTGAAATTTAATTACATATATAATAGTTGGATATTAAGAAATGAGTTTTCCTCAAGTTTACAAATAGCTTATGAAATTTGATACTAGATCTGTTATGACATAGGCGAAAAACAATTTTTTGATAAGCATATCCAATATCCTTCTCGGCATTAAAAGTGTCAAAGCTTTGAAGAATGGAGACAAAGTTTTTCAATGAATTAGATGAGAAAGTGAAATATAAATGCAACCTTATTAACGAATCAAATACACTCTCACTTTTATTAAATCATTTTTTATTATTATTATTTTCAATTTCGTCATCTTTGTTTTAATTTGTGATAAATTTGTGCTGAAATTCTTTGCAAGCTTTGGTGAATTACTTTATTTTTTTTCTTAGAACTTAATTCTATCTTTAAGCTGCAAATTTTCTTCAGGGATTTTATTGTTGTTTTCTTGTCTAAACTCTCTATTCTAATACCAGTCTTCTTTATTTCTTACTGACGAATTCTTTCTGGCAACTTTGAGTAGCTAAATCTTCTCTTTAAGCTTGAGAGCTTATTTCGAATAATTGATTTATAAGTTCTTGTGTAGAGTCTTTTGAATTATTTAACTTAAGATTTTCAACTTCAACTTTAAGAATTAAAACTCAACTGATACATATTTCATTTTCTATATCATTATTTATTGTCGTCTCACTATTTCTCTTATTACTTATTAGTCAATGAAATCTTCTTATGTAAATGATTTTATCATTAAGCTTGCTATGTATCTTCATGAGAAAAACAAAGATATAAGCATGAAAAATCATCAGTTTAGTTTCTCTAAATCTTCCTATCATTGATAATCAGCATATTTGGCCTAAAAACCATAAGGCGCCCAAAGATATTTTTTATTTTTTAGTCACGGCAAAATTTATAAAATATGGAGACTTTGGTTTACAAGAAAAAATATGGATATTTATCTTATATAACTATGACAATGAGGCAACGCATTGTTCTCTATGTGCAGAAAAAAAGAAAGATATTTTCTGAAATTTATGAGAAAAAATGGTGAGAATGTGTCAGGCATCAGTCGTGTATTTGAATTAAAAATGGATTTTATATAAAAGAATTAAAATTTGATTAGTTTTAAAAGATTTTATTCTATATTTTCTATGAAGATTAAATATAAATTTATACCATAAGACCCTTGCTTTGTTGGCTTAAAAAGAAGAATCAGCCCACATATAACTCTAAGGGAGAAGTTAGCATATCTTCTCTTATAGTTTGATCTTCTCGTTGTTCAAGCCCCAATAAAGCTCGCTCTGAGTTCCCAAGAATTCTAGTATTCTTTTCATTCATAACTCTACATCACACTCTCCCTTAGTAAAAATATATTAAAACATGAAATTTACAAAGCTTATTAATTGGGTCAGCAGTATCGACTAGCTATAAGAATGGTTATAAGACATATCAATGATGCTTACCGATTGAATATGAGAATGTGGAATTAATAAAAGAGCATTGCGTTGATCTTTAAAATCCAATAAAATTATTAGGAGAAAAGCATTCATTTCTTGTGATAACTACGATTTCAGGTAGAAAAATAAATTGGATTTTTCTGCAGATGATCCTGAAAGATCTATTATTTATGAATACTCTGATTGGTTTCCTTGCGAATTATTTAGAAAAGCTGCAGTGGCACCTGGAATAAAAGTAAAATACATTAATTCTGTTTTCAAAAAAATTGCTGCACAACACACCTATAATATAAAAACACACAAATGTCAGAACATCGAAAGAGATGCATATAATAAAATCTCTCTTGCTGTTTAGCAGGCTTTAAGAAATAACCATTTGAAATGATTTTACAAAGCTCTTCCTGGAGACTACCTAGGCAATATTAAATACAATGACCCAGAGCACGACGAAGCTGAAGAAAAAGCTTTAGTAAGACCTAAAATAAAGAAACTAACCCCAGAAGAAAAAAAGAAAGGATAGAAAGCAGGCATTTATTCGATCCCCAGGAAAAGATGCTATAGAAGAAGAAGTTAGAATATTTTAGGGAAATTGCTAGAACATTTGGGAGGCATCATACATGAGAAAGTACTTGAAATCAATGAAGACAATTAAATATTAAATCATTTAGTAAATTTTTCTGCCAAAATGGAAGAATCAGAATCTCTTGAAAAATTTATTGAAAAAGTATTGAGATCTGAAAACTGTAAAGAACTTGGAGAGGATGTTCTGCAAACTCTGCATGAGTGGAAGGATGAGATTCATAATGATATAGGGAATCAGGATAGAGAAGAAATAAAAGAAGAAACTGATGAGAAAAAAGAAGAAGAACAAAATTTAGAGTTTTAGTTCAAATAAAAATATTTTAATATGTTGATTTAACCGCTTTTTATCATCTGGAATTTTATGCCTTCATTTCTAATACAAAAAATATTCCTTATAAAAATTATGTCTGGCTTATGGCTGGCCCATAAGATTTGAGAAAAACTTACATGCATTCTGTATCTCCTGAATATCCATTGATATTTAGGTCGTATGAATGCTAAATTAATTTGGGTGAACAATAGTTAATTTGACCTCCCCTACACCTCGAAACTTTTATAATTTTAATTTATGACTGTAGTAAGCATCACTTATCCTGCTTCTTTTATATATAGATACTCTCTCTTTGCAAAATAGTGCATATAAGAATAAGATAAGTCAAAATCTCTGCATAATCTTATTAATCAATCCTTAAAAATTTTGTAACTAAATTAAAGCATTTTCTTTCTACCAAACAAACCAGAGAAAATTACTTTTCTATTTAGCTTCCTAATATAAAGCTGAATATTTAAATCAAATATGATAGTTCAATATTAAGAAATGAGTTTTCCTCAAATGTACGAATAATTTAGGAAATTTGATACCAGATCTGCTCCAAAGTTCATTGACGAAGATTCTGTGAAAGACGAGGAGAGATTTTTTGATAAACGTATCCCACATCCTCCACGGCCTGAAAGTGCCAAAGCACCTGACGGTAACCCTCTTAAAAATGTTAACAGAAAACCAGCCCGCCCAATAACAGCTACAAAGAAAATCTTCCCAGTATGGCAAAAGCCAGTCCCAAATAAAGAAGCAGAACCTATTATGCTGGCCAAGCTTAGACCTAGGAATATTCAAATGGACAAAGAAAGGCTTTATGATGAAAATATCGCTTTGAAAATGAAAGTCAACTCTTTAACTGAAGACGTGATTTTATTAAGAACTAGAATAAGTCAGCTAGAAAGAGATATTGGAAAAAAAGATATATATATTGATCAAAAATCTCCAACTGAGAAACCGAATTCTAAAAATATTCATTTAATCGCTAATCTCAAGCAAAGTGTTAAAGAATTAAGATCGGAGCTTCAAACAAAAGAAGCAGAATTAATTTCATTAAGAAAGAATGCAAAAACTTCGAGAGTCATGGAGCTGGAAGCTGAAGTCCAAGCATATGTAGATGAATGCACAAGACTAAAACATCATATTGAAGATTTATTTCATCAAAATGGCATAGAAAATCCAACAGGAGAATATGAAGGTTTTGAAGCTCAAAGCTATAGACAAACACTTGTAAACTCAAATCTACAAAAAGAAAATGCAGAATTAAACCAAGCTTTATCAGAAGCAAAAGAAGAAATTTTTAAATTAAAATCAAAACTTTCAGACCCTGAAAAAAAGAAAAAAAAGAAATCCACCTCACGAAAAAACGATGAGCATCTAAAAACAGAAATCCAAATCCTTAAACAGCAGCTTGAAAACGAGCGAAAAATCTATGAAAATAAAGAAACTGATATAAAAAGTGACAGCGAAAAGCTCAAAAAAGCTAATTTAGACACATTTCAAAAAATGCAAAGCTTTGAATTAAAAGTAAAAGAGCAGAATTCTATTATAGAGCAGCTTAAAACTCAAGTAGCCGCTCTTCAAAAAGAAATGCAGCAAACACAGAAAAATCAAAAACCAGCTGAAAATAACATGCTATGGGATATGACAGGAAGATTAAATCACCCTCCAAAACTATGTAAAATAATTTACGAAATAATCAACAAAAAGAAGATGCTTTTAGCTGTATTTTTATCATTATTAGATAAAAATAATAATGGGTATATTGGAATTGATGATATGATGCATGTATTAAAAGCGAATGGATATCTAACGGAAAAAAAGCACATTGAAGAAGTCATCCAGATGGCAACAGGAAAAACGTCGAATATTATACATATAAAAGCTTTAGAAAAATTTTATGAGCAATATAATTATTCTGGCTCACCACTTTCAACGAGCAGTGAAGAATCTCCTGTGAAACCTCCTCAAAAGATGTTTGGGTCTGCTGCAAATGAAGTAAAATTAATTTTTGGGGAAGAAATTATGAAAGACCAAAATGTAGTGAAATCGATTTCAGTTAGCTCTAGCGTGAGAAGCGAAAATATTAGGGAAATTGAAAAAGTAGAAGAGAATAAAAATACTGCTATAAAAGAAAATGAAATAGACAAAAAATTGGGTGAAAATAAACCTACTGAAGCTCCTCCTTTATATTTTACTTTTTCAAAGGAAAATAATGACAAAATTATTAAGGGGCAGGCTGCAGAGGTTTCAACGAGAAATGAAATAAGAAATGTAGTATCGCAAAAAGATGAAGCTCAGGTTAAAGAAAATATAAAGAAAGAACCAGTACCTCCTCCAGAGGATCTTAAGCCCAAAGATCATCAAAGAGTAGAAGCTCCACAAAGACCAAAATCAAGAGCTTCAACCCCAATTCAAAAACAGCCAAGTAATGAAAAAATTCCTCAAAAATCGGATTTTGAAAATCCACCATTAAAAAGAGAAAAAAGTCAAGCTGAGGCAGAAATTCCACAAAGGTCAATGCCAAAATCTTCAACCCCAATTCAAAAAATGCCTAGCAATGAAAAAATTCCTTCTGAAAACCCACCATCAAAAAGAGAAAAAAATCCAGCTGAAAATCAATTAGAAAATCAAACAGAAAAAAATATATTAAAAAAAGACCCCGCAGAAGAAAAGCAAAATGTTCAAATTAAAGAGCCAACACAGAAAAAAGAGTCATTAAATATAGAAGAAAAGCTTAAAGAAGAGGAAAAGGTTAAGCCAGTGGAACAAGAAATTCCTACTATAAAGCCAGAAGAAATTAAATCAGTGCTAGATCATATATCTCTACAAATGCAACTAAACCGGCAGCCAAAGTCTAAGCTTGGCTCTTTTCTCTTTGGCTCATTAGAAAAATCCCAAAAATTAAATAACGAAGAAATATCTAAATTACTATCAAAATCTCCTTTGAAAATCCCAGCTGGGCAAAATTTCGATAAATTTTGTCAATTTTTAGTAGAACCCTTTCAAGCCACGATTCGTCCAAGCACTCTCATCTCTTTATCTCAATCTCTTGAATTTATAACTAAAAAATTATCTAGCTCTTTAGGAGACTGGCCAATCTTTACTCAAGAAGACGAAAAAGAATATGATGAAAAATTGACTGAAATAATCGACATTTATTTTGACTCATTAATTTCAGGCTGTAAACAAAATGATTTAAATAATACAGGAAAAGTCTCAGTAGAGCAGTTTCAAATGATACTAAGACAACAAGATATAGAGCTCCCTAGAAATATGATGAATTATATTATTTTATTATTTTATTCCACAAGTCTCGAATTAAATGAAGTCCCTTATGAAAAATTTTTAAATGCCTATCATAATCAAAATGAAGAAGAATATGAAGAGGATTATGAGCAAGGAGAAGAAATTGCAGATGAGGAAAGGGCTAAAGTTGTAGGCCATTTATTAGAAATTATTGCTAAAGTTATGAAAGATAAAAAAGTCTCAGTTAGGGATATTTTTATCCAAAACCACAGAGGCATGGTCATGGCTGACAACTTTGTAAAAGGACTACAAAAATTAGGTGTCCTAGACTCAATCGGCCAAGAATTTGTAATTTTAATCCTCCAAGCTCTACAATGTGAAGACACTGACGAAATGTGCATTTTAATCGACGATCTAGAAGAAGTCTTTAAACATTATGGCATCAGCATTCCAGAAGAAATATTTGAAGAAGAAAATGAAGAAAAAAACTTCAGCAAAGAGAACTCCCGATATAAAGAAAACTCAGAATCATCATCTATATATGAAGAAGAGCCTTATGAAGAAACCAAGCCAAAGCAAAATCCTCAATTAATTAACCCACCTTCTGACGCAGATTTAATAAAATCAATTGAAGAGAAAGAAAGCATAAAAAATGACCTTGGTTCTAGCATAAATTCTGATTATGAGGTAGAAAATAATGTGTATAATAAAACAAAATCAAGATCAAGCTCTCAAAGTAGTGTGGAAAAAGATAAAAAAATTAATGCTGAAGAATATAGTGAGTATGAGTCAGATGTAAATAAAGAATATTCTGAGGATATTGAAGAAAATTATGATAAAAATTCAAATGTAAGCTATGGGAGTGAGTATGAGTCAGATCAAGGCAGTGAAATAGACTAATGACGATTAATAAATTATTTTTCTTCAGTTTTAGGGCTCTCTGATAGGTCGTCATTGATTTTTTTTAATAATTCTAATAAGTCACCAAATGAAGGTGGCTCAGGGATAAAATATTTGCGTAAAAATACCCTGAGTTAAAATTTACTTGGAAAATCTAAAAACATTTGACGCTTCTTGGACTTGGGATGGTGAAGCTGTCTCCTTTACACCTTTTGATGTCAGAAAATAGTCCATACATTGGAGATAAGTAGATTCTTTGACTGCTATTTGTCTTAAGCATAGGATGGCATCTAAATATGATCTAAGGAAAACCTTCCCATTAAAGATTTGCTCTTCTGCCAGCATATTTAATTTTAACGAAAAAGCTAATTAAATTAGCGCTTCTTAGACTTTACTATCATCTTGCTCCTTGTGTTTTGGCTTTTCACGCTCATTCTATGCTTCATCCTTTTCCCTACTTTTTCTTCCTTTACTTTTTTATGGTTTATTTTCCCGGATTTCTTAAACTTATTTTTCCTTTCCTTCACGATTTGATCCTTACTCTTCAAGTCTGCCCTTGGCTTATACCCACCTTTAATTTTCTTAGTATTTTCTGGGTCTTCAGCTTCCCCAATTTTTTGAATTCTTTTTTTCGTTTGATTTGCCCATTGTTTATATAATTTTCTCGACTTCCCATCAATTTCAAATTTTTTCTTATGTGAAGACTGATCTTGTACGTATTTTTTCTTTCTATTATCCCATTTATTTTTGTCTTTTTTTGCAAGTCCTTTTTCGTCATCCATAGGCAATTCTAAAGAGAGTTGAGAAAAATCTTGCCCTTTTTCAAAATAATGTGTTCCATCATATTGGACGAAATCTTGAGCTTTAAATGTAGTCATTTGTCCTCTTTTCTTTTTTTGGTTTCCTTCGCTATTATGCAGCTGCATATGCTTGCTTATTCCATCTCTTACCATAACTTCCAGCTCTTTTTCTTCACTTTCATCGATTTCTTCAATTTCTTCGGTTTTTTCATTATTTTCTTTTTTTTTCATAAGTGACAATCTTTTTTCTCTTATTGCATTTGCAGCTTCGTCTCCTTGTGTATTTTGTGTATTTAATTCAATAATATTAAAAGCTGGCCTGAATTCTTTTATTTTTTTGGTAAAATCATCAGTTTCTTTGTTTACTGCGAATCTTGGATGTAGCCCGTATTGAAACTCTTTAGCTCTTTTAGCAGATTCAAGGCTTGCGCTTTCTTTAGTTTTATTGTATAATTTTGAAGCGTTTTTGACTGATTGTTTTTTCCTCATAAGTTCGTCTGGGTCAATGCAGAGACATAATTGGTTTAAATCTTCTCTTTCTTGAGTAATTTCTTCTTCCCCAAAATAGCCTATATTTTTGATTTCAGGGTTTCCTATATGCATTATTGTATCAATATAATAAGGAATATCTGGGTTTGTTATAAGAGAGTAACAGTGACCATCTCGGCCAGCCCTTGCAGCTCTTCCTGATCTGTGGATAAATAATTTTGGGGTGGATGGGAAGTCATAATGAATTACGTTATCAAGTAGAGGAATATCAAGACCTCTGGCTGATACATCAGTGGTTATCATAAGCTTTACGTGTTTTCTTCTGAATTTATCAAGAGCGTTGTTTCTTGCTTCTTGATCTAAAGCGCCGTATAGTCCAATGCATTTTATGTTACCTTTGTTTAAGAGAAATTCAAGATATTCTACATGATGTCTTGTGGATACAAAAATCATTGTCAGCTCATCGCTTTCTAAATTCACTATATGGTTTAATATATACATCAATGCACAGTCTTTATCCTCAGATCTGATTACAAAAAAATCAAGTTTTAGCTCAGTTGGAAGCTTATATTCTTGATCAAGCTTCACCAATGTAGGATGGCTCAGTCCTGTTTTTGCAAATTGTGTTAAAAATTCTGGGAGAGTAGCTGAAAAGCATAGAGTCTGTTTATTTGGATTTGTGGTTGAAGATAAGATTTCTTGGACCTGCTCCATTAATCCCATCTCTATCAATCGATCAGATTCGTCTAATACGACCATTTCAACTGATGCTAATGAATAATTGAGCTCTAATATAAAATGCATAAGTCTCCCAGGTGTCGCAATAATTATATCAGGATTTTCCGCAAGCTTCGAAAATTCATTTTTCAGTCCTTCTCCACCTACAAGAACACAGACCTTCAATGAAGAAAATTTGCATAATTCAATTGCAAATTTTAATGTCTGTATTGCCAATTCACGTGTAGGAGAAATCACAAGCCCACGTGCTCCTACCACAGTGGAATGCTCCTTAAGTTTCTGTATCATTGGGATCAGAAAAGCTGCTGTTTTGCCAGATCCAGTTCTAGCCACAGCAATCATATCTTGTCCAGATAAAGCAACTGGGATTACTTTTCTTTGGATAGGAGTGGGCAATGTGTAGCCTTTTTTCTTTATGGCTCTAAATAGATAAGGATGTAAACTCATAGTTTCGAATCCGCATCCAGATTTGACCATTTTTATGACTTATAAGGAAGTTTATGGGTTTTTAAGGAAATTAGATATTTTTGCTGTCAAGCTTAGATAGAAGTAAATCACACATGGAGGTTAACTGATTAAGGGAAGCTTCTAGGGTTTCTAATGGAGGGTTTTTGTAGGTTTGAAGACGGATATTCATTACAGGCTCTGCTGGATGAGGAACACTGTAGCCACAGAACTCGACATCTTGGTTTTTTATTAGGAGGTATCGTAGGGCGTTTCCTATTGTGTGGCCTTCTCCTGTGAAAGCAAATGTGCAGCCTTTTCCAGACTCATCTTCTGTCACTGAGAACTTTTTATTGTCACTTGATTCCATATATTTAGTTATTTGATATTTCTCATTATTATGGGAAATTTATAAGTTTTTTGTTATTCTAATGATAAAGCTAATGCAAAATACTTTCTCTATATATAAATTAAGCAAAATATTGGTTACTTTAAATAGCCCAGTCCATAAGATCGCAATTAAGTATTATCTCGATTATTAAAAAAAATTCCTAAACTTTTTAATAATTTTATAAGGTAACTCTATATATTTCAATGTTTCCCCTAGATTCTATCCAAGGGTTAATGGTGAAGTGGTATCACATCTGCTTTGCAAGCAGAAGGCCCCGAGTTCAATCCTCGGTTAATCCATTTTTTTACTAATCTCTTTTACCTGAAACTTTATAATCTTCACATCTATAATGATGAAATTGTGTTTTAATAATAAAATGGCTGTAGACCAGACTGAATCTAAATGGGAGGACCTTATTGACTCCGCTGAAATGATTGAAGCTTTAAAATCCAACAATATGAACGAGCCTACAGATATTCAGCGATCTACCTTAAAGCAATCCTGCAAATTCAAGCAAGATCTGATTATTTCAGCTAAAACAGGTAGTGGGAAAACATTATGTTTTGCTATCCCAATTCTTCTTAGTGTTGAAAAAACCCAAGAAACCCAAGCCATTATCATCTCTCCTACAAGAGAGCTTTGCTTACAAATCACAGCCCATTTAAACGCAATTAATTACAAAAAGCTTGACATTCAATGCTTAATCGGAGGCATTGCTCGAGAAAAACAAGAAAGGCTGCTTAATAAGCACCCACAAATTTTAGTTGGAACTCCAGGAAGACTGTGGGAATTTATATGTGACCGACAAAACGACGTAGTAAGAGACATTGCAAAGGCAAAATTTTTAGTTATTGATGAAGCGGACAGAATGATTGAAATGGGCCATTTTAAAGAGCTGAGGCTTATATTAAATTATATTTATGATCCTAGTAGCGTTGCTAAAGAATCTATAGAAATAGAAGGAGAAGGACCAATCCAGGACCTGAATTTTAACTTAGAAGGAGATATTATTGAAGAATTTTTAGAGGAAGAAGAGAAAAAGGATAAGAAAAAAAAAGAGGAAAAAAAGAAAAATCAAGTCAAAAGACAAACCTTTTTGATTTCTGCGACCATGACTATTGAAAACCAGGCACGAAAAGTAATAAAACCTTTACAAGGGCCAAATAAAAAAAAAGATAACGAAGAAACTGTGGTAGACAAGCTTAAAAAAATGGTACAGTTTAGAGGAAAGCCTGTAGTAGTAGATCTTACACAAAAAGAGCAGCTTCCAAGTGAACTTACTGAGTACAAGATAAGCTGCAATGATGAAGAAAAAGAAAGTCTTCTGCATTATCTTCTAAAAGAATTTGAAAACAAAAAAACAATAATTTTCGCCAACACAATTAAACAAGAAAGAAGAATCATTGAAGTCTTAAAGCTCCTAGGCCATTCTGTCCTCAGACTAGATGGAAAAATGCCTCAGCGAGACAGATTCAAGCGCCTCGAAAAGTAATTTTCAATTAGATTCCAACAAGGAGGCTATATTCTTATAGCAACTGATGTAGCTGGAAGAGGTCTCGATCTCCCTGAAGTCGGCCTTATTATTCATTTTAGCCTCCCCAAAACTGCTGAAAACTACATCCACAGATGTGGGAGAACAGCCAGAATTTATCACAAAGGGACTTCTATTGTCCTTGTAGGGCCATCTGATGTAAGAAGCTTAAGGACGATCCAAACTATGCTTGGCAGAGACATTTTAAATTACCATTGTAACCTAGAAGAATGGAAAAGGGCTGAACATTTTGTAAAAATTGCCAAAGAAGTGTCACATATAGAAAACAATCATCAGATAGGAAATAAACAAAGCAGCTGGGAGCAAAAGGTTGCAGAAGAAGCAGGACTTGACACTGAAGCAAAAATGGAAACTGGACCAAGGAAAAAATTAAAATTTTTGAAAAAACAGCTGGAGCAGTCAAAAGCTAAGGTAGAAGTCCCGATGAAAAGAACTTCGGTGATCACCCCAGAGCTGTTCCAAATGGCGAAAAAACAAAAACTTATTTAAATTTACAAAATTTTCAGTTAATTAAGATTTTCTTCAAAAGTAATATAAAATGGCAAGCCTTCAGCTGAGCTTAATACAGCTCAGTTTCCATCACTAGCTGTAGCTAGATCCTAATTATAAATTACTGTGATTTCGACTACAGGCTGTAGCATAGTTTCCCATATCATTGTAAAATCTCTATAGCTAAACAAGCTTAAATACCCTCCAGAAGTCCCAACCAGCAGCCCTTTATTTAAAAATCCACTGCAAAGGACTTCAACCACATTTTCCTCATGCCTTTTTCTTTTTAACAAAATATTGGTATCTCCTTCATTGCTTATCAAGCTTAATGGAATTTCTATAATATTTCAATTTTCAGGACGTAAAATAGTTAAACAGCCTTCTCCTGTTCTCCCACTTCGTGTGCCAGCTAATGCAAATCATAGCCCAGCGCTTGGCTTTCTTATGACTTCTACACTTTCTTCGTCAGCTTCTTCTTGCTCATATCTGATTTCTAAAACCTGGTTAAAGCTGGGGTAATTTCAAACTTTTATTTTATTTTCGCTGCCTTGGGATAATATGAAATTGCCTAAAACAGCTAAACCTGTCACCCAACCTTCATGGGCACGGATTTTTCTGCTGGGTTTTAGTTTGATACCACCCTCCTTGCTGCTGACATGACAAATATAAATAATATTGTCAATTCCACAGGTTACAATATCTTGGTTAATCCATTCAATATCTTTAATATCATATGTATGCAGTTTTGACCCAGCTATATTAGATCATTTTTCAGGCCTAATTTCTTTTCTTGTGATTAATTCAAAATATCCTTCGCTGCTTCCACAAGCTATCATATATTCATTATTAAGCTTGACTTTACTATATTTAATTGCAGTAATTCCTCCACCTCCAAATATTGAAGAGCTGCAGGTCAAAATGCATTGGTCTTTGTGTATTGCCTCAAAACGATAATATTTTATATTTCCATCTTCGCAACCAATGACAAGTCTTGAATTGTCTGGCTGAATGTCAATGCAAGATATGCCTACCCTACCTTGTGCTGTTGTAAGAGCAATTACCGCCATCTTATTTAAATAATTTATATATTTAGCAATTGTTTTGCATGCAGAAAATAATTAAATTATGATTTATATGCGAAATTGTGAAATTTAATTATTTGTGAATTTATTTGGATGAATTTCCTATAATCCTCATCGTCATTTCGTATGCCAAAAACGTAATCCCATTAACAGGAAAAGCTCTTGCCATGCACGGTATAAATCCTTTATACAGCCCTGCAACCCCTTCACTTGCCATTGTTTTTTTAATGCAATCAATCGTCCCCTTATAAACAGGGTTAGCTAATGAATCAGCTTGAAGTTTTGATTTAATAGCGTCAATCGGGTACCAAGGAGCCCAATACGCATATCCACACAATCCTCCCGTTAAAAACAAATAAAGCATAGGCACATCTTTCTTAGTCCCACCTTCAGGTATCAAGTATTTGTTAATAATATATTCATAACACCCAAAATACGTCGCAAATGTGCAAGCTTCTCTCAATAATGTAATATAAAATCCTTTAAAAATCCCTTTTAAGCCGTGATTTTTGCTGATAGTCCTAATACAGTCTATATCGCCTTTATATATTGGGTCACCTCTGGGGTCGACTTTTCCTTGAATTTGCATGCGGATTCTGAAGTTTTCTGCAGGACAAGAGACTATGGTATTGGCCATCCCAGCAATTGAGCCACATAAAGCGTAATCTAGACTTTCCAGGTCTTTTCCACCTTTAAAATATTTCAGGAGCCTTTTGCTGTTTTCTAGAACTCCAAATTGAATAGAAACGCATGCTCCGACACCTATGAGAGGCCCTGTTGACCCTCTCCAAAATGCTAAAACCCCTTCATTTCTTATGACTGAAAGAGTTGCGGCTATTGCACTTTGGCGCTGAGAACTGGCAGCGAGCCTCACTTTAATCATGTCGAATGGCTGACCTGAGAGAACTTGGGCAAAACCTCCAATAGTCCCACCTACGAAATCTTTGAGGTTTTCTGAAAAATTAGCCTCAGACATTTTTAATAAAAAACCAAAATTAGTGCTATAAATATTAATTTTTTGTATAAATAACTACACTGCATCTTTTGCAAGTTTAAAAGGACAGACGGGGATTTCTTCTTCTGCTTGGTATACGTCTTCGACTACTAAAATTTCGTCTTGAGGATAGTTTATATACTCCTTAAGTTTCGAAGGAGAAAATTTTTCCATCCTCGTTGTTTTCATTTTATACATAAACGAGCCATGTGGCGAATAATTTGGACTAGATGTCTCGCTTTTGAAATTTTTTGCTGTAATTTCCATATCGCAAATTCTTTTGGCTTTTAGAGGTTGATAATAACCATTATGCAAAGCTTTACTCATCAGCTTTGGGGAGCTATGCTGTAGAGGAAGATTGATTTTATAGTTTTTTGAAGAATCAATTTTATTATTTGCTCTTGGGGATTTAGAGCTATCGATATCAAAAGTTTTAAGGAGCTTCTCTGATGCACTTGGTCGAACTAAATCATGGGTTTCTATATACTCAAGCTCTTCTTTATTGTGAATTCCGTATTTTAATTTTAAATTCTTGTAGATTTCTTTATAAATCTCTGATCGCTTTTGTGCCTCCCATTTCAATGATCCTATAACATTTTCTTTTATTATCTTCCTAGAGCCAGGACTATTAGATTTTACTTTTGGTTTTTGCTTGACCTGCTGCTTATTTACTCTTGGACTTTTAGATGTGGTTTCTTCCAGTTTAGTAGATTTTTTCAAAGATATATTTTTAACTATACTTTTTGGGCTTTGAGTTTGTCCGTTGTCGCATTTCCGCTCTGAATCATGTTTTCTTTTAGGACTTCCAAGCTTTTGCCCTTTTTCAACTAAATTAAAAGCTTTTGCTTTTAAAGATTCCTTTCTAGTGAACTTTTCACCTATCATTTTTAATATCTCGGAAATTTGAAACCTTTATCGTAAATAATCTATATTAAGACTATAAAATTGATATATTGAAACGACTAATATTAAAATAAATCCCAGATATAGGTAATTTATTATTAGATTATTTGCTTGTGGACATGATAAATTATAAATTAATTTTTATGTGTCAATGATAATAATTTATAACGAATTATTGGGATTTATTCAAAATTAAGATTTATTTTATAGATAAAGATATTCTAAATAGATTTAGGCATAATGATTATAATTCTCTAATAATAGGAAATTTTATAGAATAAAATAAAAATTGAACCCATTTATCAAAACATTTAAATATGTCAATTTTGGTTAGTTGATCTTTTAAGTTGTCATACTTTTAAATAATAATTATTGTGTAAATATACTAAAATTTAAATTTAAACTTTGTTTATTAATATAAGGAAGATAAAAACAGCGACAATAAGCCTAAATTAGAGTATTTATGATAAAATAATATAGCATTTGATTTTAAAAATTTAACTAGCTTTTCATTAAACCAAAAATAATTGGATTTTGCTGATATTTAAGAGTGATAATTTGCTGAGGTTTAAAAATTATATGATGCTCTTAAATAAGTTCTTATGCCAATTAAATCAATAATAACTATTAGCACTAAATAATTTAGTAATTATTTTAAAGTAAAATGGGGGTACATAAATAATACGAATGCAACCATTAGAAAGGCTCAAGGAACATCAGAGCCTAAACTTTATCAAATCATAAGAAATTAGTATGAAGATTACTCAAAGTAATCCAAATTCTTCGGAAATATGTAATGAGCAAAAATTAAGTGAATCAGATATTTATATACAATTGTAAAATCTGTACTTCTAAAGCCTAAATCTCAATATTTGGAAGGTCAATGATGTTTTTATTATATGGGATCAATGCTAAACTACGCTAGCATAATAAACGAGGGCTTTTTAAAGTCGCTAGAAGCGTATTTGCCAGATCTTGTAAGCTGGATTATAAAATCAATAGCTATCAGAGATCAATTCTGTATAGATTCATTAATTAAGATTCTTACCCTCTCATGCTTCGCTGAAAAAATAGGCAATTTAATTTTTGGCCAAGAAGTGTTTGAAATAATCATGTCATTTTTCCAATTAAACTTCTTCAGATTTATTCAAGAAGATAGCCCAGGATTATATATAGATTTTCTCTTAAGGAGGTTTTTACAATTTTTGAATTTCACACTTGCCAAAAAACTCAATTTTGACTTTAGTTTAAGAGCAAATATTGGACATCATTTTATGTAAATTTTTATATTTAAAAAGCTATAAAAATGGTTGATGATGACAAAACTATGTCAATATGTATTAAACATGATAGATAGTAATGTAATGATTAATTTCTCAGAGTTTAAAATAGAAATTTAATTTATTACTCCTATAATACTTTTTATCTCAATTTTTTAGGCTTAATGGCCTTGGACACCTCATCATATAATCTCCCAGCATGCGTGCTTAACATTGTTTTCTTTTTTTTCTGTTTTGCCATCATATGCTTTTTTCGCTTAAAAATTCCTGATTTTATCTTCCAATTTAGCTCTAAAATCATTGATTTTTTGTTCATATTCCGACCGAATTTTATCTTCAATGTAGCTTTTTGCTAATTTTTTGCTTTCTTCTATGTAAAACTTGCAATTCTGTTTTTATACCATTCTAACATGCAAGCTTTCACCAGCCAAAATTTTCGCTTTATTAAGGATTTTCTGGGCTTTTACTTTTTTATTGTTTTTGAGCTTCTGAGCATTTCTTTGATAGAAATTTTTCAAGCTTTAAGTATTGACTACCGTTTAAGGCTTCTAAGCTTTCTTAGTGATTATTTTAGAATTCTGTCTAATCTAATTTGTATGTTGCATTTCTCAATTTATGCCCGAAACACCCAATTTAAAGATACCACTTCAGCGGCTGTCTAATTTTTTAGCCCTTAAGAACTTAGTTCTTCATTGGCTTCAAAATTGAAATTTTTAATTCTAACGCAAATAGCTCTTGGACTTTTCAAGATATAAAATGCCTATTTTACTTTTCTATACATATTTTTCTGCAAGAATTGAATACTTTTTTCAAAGCACTCTATAAAAATATTTGATCCTTTATCATTTCTTATAATCAAAGATTTCCAATTATTAAATTTTTATACTTGATTTGATTTATATTCGTTTTCTTGCTTAATTTTCTTTCATTTACTATTTTCCTTCTTAATATTCCAAAATGATCCCTAATAAAAATTTTGCTTCTGATCTTTTTAAAACAAAAAGCTTTCAAGCATCAAAATATTTGCTTAAAATAAATGGGGCTATTTTATATAAATAATTTTAATGGAAATGCTTGAAAGCGCCCCAAGAGAAACTAATCAATTGTATCCAATGATGAACAATTTAATATCAAGATTGCTCGAAAGCGATCCAAATTCATCGGAAGTGTGAAATGAGCAAACATTAAGTGAATCAGAAATTTCCCAAGTGGACCAACTTGTAAATTTTCTGCTTCTGAATCCTTCTGAAGCTCAAAATTTGCAAAGAGAATGCGATTTTTACTACATGGGATCAATGCTAAACTATCATAGCATGATAAATAAAGTTTTTTTGAAGTCATTAGAAGAGTGTTCACCAAAACTTGCAGATTTCATCATGCAGTTAGCAACCGTTAGAGATGAATACTCTATAGATGCATTAATAAAGATTTTTACTCTGTCTTGCTTCGCTGCAAAAATAAAAAATTCAATTTTTGAACCAGAAATGTTTGTAACAATTGTATCAGTTTTCCAAGCAAACTTCTTCAGGTTTAATTCTTCAAATAGCTCAGAATTTTATATCGATTTGCTCTTAAGGAGGTTTTTGCAATTTTTGAGTTTTACACTTGTTGAAAATCTCAATTTTGAATTTCCCTTAGAATTTTGAACAGATGTGGTTAAGATTATTACAAAAGAAGAAACATGAAAGTATATCTTCATTGTTTTAAGTCGATATATGAACTTTACAACAAAAATTGAAGAAGAAAAAGAAAGTAAGGATGAAATCAAAAACATTAAAAGAATAAGATCCCAAATTTTTCTTGAACTTATCCTTCAAAAGCAAGTAAATAATAACTCCGAAACAGAAGATAAATATGAGTTTTTTGCTAAGAGCAAATATTTGATTTCATTTTATGTAAAGTTTTATATGGAAAAGGCTAAAAAAATATTTGATGATGAAGAAGCTATGTCATCATATATTAATGAAGCAATGAGTATACTCGATTGGTACTGGAACAATAAAAAACGAAGAAATATCGGGTTTATAATCACGGAATCAGAGCTTTCGAATTATTTAAAGATACTCCCAGAAAAAATATGAAGAGCAAACCTTGAAGAATTTAGTTTGCTAGCTACATATCAAATACAAAGCACATCATGTGATCGAAAATTTTTAGAAATATATTTCACAAAAGTGTGGCAAATGGATAGCTGGTATAAAGATATTTCCTATGCTGAAAAAATTATTTTAGAACTCTTGCTATTGAATTATACCAGCAAGACCTTTAATGAGGAGTTTGAGACTACAGCACTGGAGTTCGCCTTCAAATTTTTGGAGAATGCCTATGAAAATTCTAGAGCACGCCCAATAGCGGACGGTACTAAAACTTCGGAAATAATTTCATTAATTTTTCACTTTTTACCTAAATCTTGAGAAAGGATTTCAGGGTTTATTGAAGCAAATGAAAATGCAAATGCAAAAATGGATAAAAGAGACTTAATAAACTTTAAAAAGATTACAGAATACCATTCGAAAGTTTTTTTTTTATCTGCTCTCCAAGAACTGCACATAGATTATTTAGTCACAAGAGCTCCAAGATATTTTATAAGATTTATTGATCTTCTAATTAATTACCTTGATAAAACCAAAGGGCATGATTTATTTGAGATGGATAATTTGTTTTCAAATCATGTTAATGGATTTAGTCTAAGTAATGTAGACTATAATGATCCTGAATATTGTGCTAAAATTCTCATGAAAATTTTCTGAGATACTGATTTCAGGAAGAAAAGATGAATAGAGGAAGTTGAAAATGAAAAAGATGAAATAAAAAAGTTAGAAAATGAAGAGGCAAAAACCGTAAATAATCTTGAAAATACTAACCCATTGTACAACTTGCATTCATTAACAATCCAAAGCAGTCAATCCCATTCTAATGAAGAAGAAAAACAGGAACTTGGAGTTAATTGTTTTTATAAAAAAGGCATTTGGGATAATCTGATACCTAAAATAGACAATAGCTTGATTATTGAACTTTTAAATGATTTCAGAGAATCATATATTCTAAAAATGCTTTTTAATGAATTTCAACCTCAAGTTAAAAAATGGCTACTTTCACAACTCAAAAATTTATTTAACCTAAGCTTAAAACGCACTGAAAAAGCTGTAAATTTTATGGCAGAAACAAATTCGTTTGTAATAAGAATAATTTCAAACCAAATAACTCAACCTAATCACAATCAAATAGATACTTTTAAAGGCCTGATTAAATCAAATGTAGTTGCTGAAGGATTCAGCAAAATTAATCTAAAATTCGATAATACGAAGCCCTATTATGAACAAGTTTATTTCGCTTCATTACCAGATAATTTAGCAGGTGTCACAATTTTTGGAGGGGATATTCTTATTAACTCCAAATATAATAATAATGAGCAAATAAGCATTTGTGCACAAAAAGTAATATTTTTGCATGAGCTTGCACATCATATAAGGAAAATGGAACCAGGATTTTATGACATCTCCAGAAAAACGCCAACTCATGAAACGCTCTATAAAGGGATACCAGGAAAGCAGAAAAAAAAGATTTTAAAGATTGCTAATGAAGGAGGAGCAGAGCTTGAGTCAGCAATTTTTTGCTTATTTTTAACGGGAATCAGTCAAAATCAGATGGCCTTTTTGAATAGAGCCGGAAATTGAAATTTGCCTCTCGAGAGATTTAGAAACAGGCTTCAAAGTCTATATTCAAAGCATCAAAAAGTGTATCAACTTGGAAGATGCCACAACAAGATATATTCTTTGAAGCGACAACTTCACTATAATTAATTTTTTGAATAGGCATAAAATCCTCTGTGTATTTGATTTTTCATTAAAGTAGATTTATAATTTTATATTTTAAATTTTAATTATTTGTGAATTATTATTAGGCTATTTTTCTTGCTCATATAACAGGGAAATGTGGTTTTAATATTATTGTAAAAAAATTGTCCTTTGTATGCCAATAGTTGTTATTTGGCCAAATTCAAAGCCTATGGACAGAATGGATATATAGATGAAATTGGAATAAACAATGAGAGATATTTGTATATGAACTCTGGATTGAGACCCTTGAAGAATTACTTTCCCTTTGAAAATCACTCTTGTAAAATATGAGATTTAGAGTCAAAGAGTAACCATTTCAGCGCATTTCATGTGGAAATATAATTTATGTAGTAATAAAAATTTTAATACCTAGTGTTTATCTTTAATTTCTCAAGCACAGGAGAAGTGCTATGTTCATTCTTCTTGCCCACAGAATTTAAAGAATCTATATCACACTATTAATCCTGAGATCTTTTAGAATGGCAGAAACCTAAAATATTGATTAATATCTCAGAGCTTAAAATAGGGATTTAGTTTATTATCTTTGCTCCTGTTTTCGAACTTAAAGGCCTTAGACACAACTCATCATATAATCTACCAGCATGCGAGCTTAACATTGTTTTCATTTTTTTCTGTTTCTCCATCATATGCTGTTTTTCTCTTGAAAATTCCTGGTTTTGATCTTCTAACTTAGCTCTAATCACTAATTTTTGATCAAATTTTGACCTAATTTCATCTTCAATGTAGCTTTTTGCTAATTTTATGCTTTCTTCTATTGTAAAACTTGCAAATCTGTTTTTATATCATACTAGCATGCAAGCCTTCACCAGTCTTGATTTTCTCTTTATTAAGCATATTTTAAGGATTTTCTGGGCTTTTACCTTTTGCTTTCATAAACTAAGACGCTCTATTTTGCAGCTCAATAAATTTTTATTAAAAACTTTTGTATTGTTTTTGAGCTTCTGCGCCTTTCTCTGATAGAAAATTTTCAGCTTTAAGTATTGACCACTGCTTCGGCTTCTGAGTTTTCTCAGTGATTTTTTTAAAATTCTGTCTAATCTAATTTGTATGTATTTTCCTCAATTCATGTCTGAAACGCCCAATCTAAAGATACCACTTCAGCAAAATTAAAAAGCTGCCTATTTTTTTAGCCCTTAAGAACTTAGTTCTTCATTGGCTTCAAAATTGAAATTTTAATTTTAACGCAAATTGTTCTTGGGCTTTTTAAGATATGAAAATGCCTACTTTTATTTTTCGATACATATTTTCTTCAAGAATTGAATACTTTTTTAAAGCATTCCATAAAATTTTTCGATCCTTTATCATTTTTTATAATCAAATTATTCCAATTGATAAAATTTTTTATACTTGATTTGATTTATACTCATTTTCTTGCTTAATTTTCTTTCATATATTATTTTCCTTCTTAATTTCCTAAAATAATCAGCTAACAAAAATTTTGCTTCTAATCTTTTTACAACAAAAAGCTTTCAAGCATTAAAATATTTGCTTAAAATAAATGGGGCTATTTTATATAAATAATTTTAATGGGAATGATCGAAAGTACCCCAAGAGAATCTAATCAATTGTATCCAATGATTAAAAATTTAATATCAAGATTGCTTAAAAGCGATCCAAAATCATCAGAACTGTGAAATGAGCAAGCATTAAGTGAATCAGAAATTTCCCAAGCGGATCAACTTGTAGAGTTTCTGCTTATGAATCCCTCTGAAGCTCAAATATTGCAAAGAGAATGCGATTTTTACTACATGGGATCAATGCTAGACTATCATAGCATGATAAATGAAGATTTTTTGAAGTCACTAGAAGTGTGTTCACCAAAACTTGCAGATTTCATCATAAAATTAGCAACCGTTAGAGATGAATACTCTATAGATGCATTAATAAAGATTTTTACTCTGTCTTGCTTCGCTGCAAAAATAAAAAATTCAATTTTTGAACCAGAAATGTTTGTAACAATCATATCCATTTTCCAATCAAACTTCTTCAGGTTTAATCCTTCAAATAGCTCAGAATTTTATATCGATTTGCTCTTAAGGAGGTTTTTGCAATTTTTGAGTTTAACACTTGTTGAAAATCTCAATTTTGAATTTTCCTTAGAATTTTGAACAGAAGTGGTGGAGATTATTACAAAAGAAGAAACATGAAAGTATATCTTCATTGTTTTAAGTCGATATTTGAACTTTACTACAAAAATTGAAGAAGAAAAAGAAAGTAAGGATGAAATCAAAAACATTAAAAGAAGAAGATTCCAAATTTTTCTTGAACTTATCCTTCAAAAGCAAGTAAATAATAAATTCGAAACACAGTCTGATAAATATGAGTTTTTTGCTAAGAGCAAATATTGGATTTCATTTTATGTAAATTTTTATATGGAAAAGGCTAAAAAAATAGTTGATGATGACAAAGCTATGTCATCATATATTAATGAAGCAATAAATATACTCAAGTTGTACATGAAAAATAAAAAAAAAAGAAATATAGGGTTTATAATCACGGAATCAGAGCTTTCGAAGTATTTAAACATAGAAAAAATATGAAGAGCAAACCTTAATGCATTTGATTTGCTAGCTACATATCAAATACAAAGCACATCATGTGATCGAGAATTTTTAGAAATATACTTCAAAAAAGTGTGGCAAATGGATAGCTGGCATAAAGATATTTCCTATGCTGGAAAAATTATTTTAGAACTCTTGCTATTGAATTATGCCAGCAAGACTCTTAATGAGGAGCTTGAGAATACAGCAGTGGATTTCGCCTTTAAATTTTTGGAGAATGCCTATGAAAATCCTTGAGAATACCCAATAGCGGACGGTACTAAAACTTCAAAAATATTTTCATTAATTTTTCAATTTTTACCTCAATCTTGAGAAAGGATTTCAGAATTTATTGAAGCAAATGAAAATGCAAATGCAAAAATGGATAAAAGAGACTTAATAAACTTTGAAAAGACTAGAGACTACTATTTGAAAGCTTTTTTTTTGTCTAGTCTCCAAGAATTGCACGTAGATTATTCAGTTAAGAGGGCTCCAGCATATTTTATAAGTTTCATTGATCTTCTAATTAATTACCTTCAGAGTAACAAAGGAAACGATTTATTGGAGATGGGTATTTTGTTTTCAAATTATGTTAATGAATTTAGTCTAAGTAATGTAGACTATAATGATCCTGAATATTGTGCTAAAATTCTAATGAAAATTTTCTGAGATACTGATTTCAGGAAGAAAAGATGAATAGTGGAAGTTGAAAAAGAAAAAGAAGAAATGAAAAAGTTAGAAAATGAAGAGGCAAAAACCGTAAATAATCTTGAAAATACTAATTCATTGCACAACTTACATTCATTGCCAATCCAAAGCAGTCAATCAAATTCTAATGAAGAAGAAAAGCAGGAACTTGGAGTTAATTGTCTTGAAAACTTAGACATTTGGGATAATCTGATATCTAAAACAGACACTAAATTGATTATTGGACTTTTAAATGATTTCAGAGAATCATACATTTTAAAAATGCTTTTTAATGAATTTCAACCTCAAGTTAAAAAATTGCTACTTTCACAACTCAAAAATTTATTTAGCTTAAGCTTAAGATGCACTGAAAAAGCTGTAAATTTTATAGCAGAGACAAATTCGTTAGTAATAAGAATAATTTCAAACCAAATAACTCAACCTAAGCCCGATCAAATAGATACTTTTAAAGGCCTGATTCAGTCAAATGTAGTTGCTGAAGGATTCAGTAAAATTAATCTAAAATTCGATAATACGAAGCCCTATTATGATCAAGTTTATTTCGCTTCATTACCAGATAATTTGCCAGGTGTCACAATTTTTGGAGGGGATATTCTTATTAATTCAAAATATAATAATAATGAGGAAAAAAGCATTTGTGCACAAAAAATAATATTTTTGCATGAGCTTGAAGAGCATATAAGAAAAATGGAACCCGGATTTTACGACATCTCCAGAAAAACACCAACTCATGATACACTCTATAAAGGGATACCAGGAAAGCAGAAAAAAAAGGGTTTAAAGTTTTCTAGCGAAGGAGGAGCAGATCTTGAGTCAGCAATTTTTGGCTTATTTTTAACGGGAATCTGTGAAAATCAGATGGACTTTTTAAACACAGACGGAAATTGAGATTTGCCTCTCGAGAGATTTAGACACATGCTTCAAATTCTATATTCAAAGAAGCAAAAAGTGTATGAACTTGGAAGATGCCACAGCAATATATATTCTTTGAAGCGACAACTTCACTATAATTAATTTTTTGAATAGGTATAAAATCCTCTGTGCATTTGATTTTTCATTGTAAGTAGATTTATAATTTTATATTTTAAGATTTTAACTATTTGTGATTCATTATTATTCTAATCATTATCTCTCTCATCATGTGCTGTTTTTCTCTTAAAAATTCCTGATTTCGATCTTCTAACTTAGCTCTAAGATCACTGATTTTTGTTCATATTCTGATCTAATTTCATCTTCAATGCAGCTTTTTGCTAATTTTATGCTTTCTTCTATTGTAAAACTTGCAAATCTGTTTTTATATCATACTAGCATGCAAGCCTTCACCAGCCTTGATTTTCACTTTATTAAGCATCTTTTAAGGATTTTCTGGGCTTTTACCTTTAAATTTTTAAGGTTTAAGGGCTTTTACCTTTTACTTTCATAAACTAAGACACTCTATTTTGCTGCTCAATAAATGTTTATTAAAAACTTTTGTATTGTTTTTGAGCTTCTGATAGAAAATTTTCAAGCTTTAAGTATTGACCACTGCTTAGGCTTCTGAGTTTTCTCAGCGTTGTTTTTAGAATTCTGTCTAAACTAATTTGAAGTTTGCATTCCTCAATTCATGTCTGAAACGCCCAATTTAAAGATACTGCTTCAGCAAAATTAAAAAGTTGCCTAATTTTTTAGCCCTTAAGAACTTAGTTCTTCATTGGCTTCAAAATTGAAATGTTAATTTTAACGCAAATTGTTATTGGACTTTCAAGATATAAAATGCCTACTTTTACTTTTCGATACATATTTTCTTCAAGAATTGAATACTTTTTTAAGCACTTTATAAAAATTTTCAATCCTTTATCATTTCTTATAATCAAATTATTCCAATTGATAAAATTTTTTATACTTGATTTATACTCGTTTTCTTGCTTAATTTTCTTTCATTTACTATTTTCCTTCTTTAATTTCCTAAAATGATCAGCTAATAAAATTTTTGCTTCTAATCTTTTTACAACAAAAAGCTTTCAAGCATCAAAATATTTGCTTAAAATAAATGGGGCTATTTTATATAAATAATTTTAATGGGAATGATCGAAAGCACTCCAAGAGAATCTAATCAATTGTATCCAATGATTAAAAATTTAATATCAAGATTGCTTAAAAGCGATCCAAAATCATCGGAAGTGTGAAATGAGCAAGCATTAATGATTAATTTCTCAGAGTTTAAAATAGAAATTTAATTTATTACCCCTATATCACTTTTTGTCTCAATTTGTGAGCTTAATGGCCTTGGACACAACTCATCATATAATCTCCCAGCATGCGTGCTTAATATTGTTTTCATTTTTTCTGTTTCCCCATCATATGCTTTTTTCTCTTAAAAATTCCTGATTTTGATCTTCCAATTTAGCTCTAAAATCATTGATTTTTTGTTCATATTCCGACCTAATTTTATCTTCAATGTAGCTTTTTGCTAATTTTTTGCTTTCTTCTATGTAAAACTTGCAATTCTGTTTTTATACAATACTAACATGCAACCTTTCACCAGCCATAATTTTCGCTTTATTAAGTATCCTTTAAGGGTTTTCTGGCCTTTACTTTTTTATTGTTTTTGAGCTTCAGAGCATTTCTTTAATAGAAATTTTTCAAGCTTTAAGTATTGACCACCGTTTAAGGCTTTTAAGCTTTCTCAGTTATTATTATAGAATTCTGTCTAATCTAATTTGTATGTTGCATACCTCAATTTATGCCAGAAACGTCCAATTTAAAGATACCATTTCCAGCAGCTGTCTAATTTTTTAGCCTTAAGAACTTAGTTCTTCATTGGCTTCAAAATACTATTTTCCTTCTTAATTTCCTAAAATGATCAGCTAATAAAATTTTGCTTCTAATCTTTTTACAACAAAAAGCTTTCAAGCATAAATATTTGTTTAAAATAAATGGGGCTATTTTATATTAATAATTTTAATGGAAATGCTTGAAAGCACCCAGGAATCTAATCAATTGTATCCAATGATGAAAAATTTAATATCAAGATTGCTTAAAAGCGATCCAAAATCATCAGAAGTGTGAAATGAGCAAGCATTAAGTGAATCAGAAATTTCCCAAGCGAACAAACTTGTAAATTTTCTGCTTCTAAATCCCTCTAAAGCTCATATATTGCAAAGAGATTGCGATTTTTACTACATGGGATCAATGCTAAACTATCATAGCATGATAAATGAAGATTTTTTGAAGTCGCTAGAAGCGTGTTCACCAAAACTTGCAGATTTCATCATAAAATTAGCAACCGTTAGAGATGAATACTCTATAGATGCATTAATAAAGATTTTTACTCTGTCTTGCTTTGCTGCAAAAATAAAAAATTCAATTTTTGAACCAGAAATGTTTGTAACAATCATATCCATTTTCCAATCAAATTTCTTCAGGTTTAATCCTGAAAATAGCTCAGAATTTTATATCGATTTGCTCTTAAGGAGGTTTTTGCAATTTTTGAGTTTTACACTGGTTGAAAATCTCAATTTTGAATTTTCCTTAGAATTTTGAACAGAAGTGGTGGAGATTATTACAAAAAATAAAACATGAAAGTATATCTTCATTGTTTTAAGTCGATATTTGAACTTTACTACAAAAATTGAAGAAGAAAAATTAAGTAAGGATGAAATCAAAAGCATTAAAAGAAGAAGATCCAAAATTTTTCTTGAACTTATCCTTCAAAAGCAAGTAAATAATAACTTCGAAACACAGTCTGATAAATATGAGTTTTTTTCTAAGAGCAAATATTGGATTTCATTTTATGTAAATTTTTATATGGAAAAGGCTAAAAAAATAGTTGATGATGAAAAAGCTATGTCATCATATATTAATGAAGCAATGAATATACTCAATTGGTACATGAACGATAAAAAACAAAGAAATATAGGGTTTATAATCACGGAATCAGAGCTTTCGAAGTATTTAAACATAGAAAAAATATGAAGAGCAAACCTTCATGAATTTGATTTGCTAGCTACATATCAAATACAAAGCACATCATGTGATCAAGAATTTTTAGAAATATACTTCAAAAAAGTGTGGCAAATGGATAGCTGGTATAAAGATATTTCCTATGCTGGAAAAATTATTTTAGAACTCTTGCTATTGAATTATGCCAGCAAGACTCTTAATGAGGAGCTTGAGACTACAGCAGTGAATTTCGCCTGTAAATTTTTGGAGAATGTCTATGAAAATCCTTGAGAATACGCAATAGGCGATGGTACTAAAACTTCGGAAATAATTTCATTAATTTTTCAATTTTTACCTCAATCATGAGAAAGGATTTCAGAATTTATAGAAGCAAGTAAAAATGAAAATGAAAATACAAATGCAAAAATAGATAAAAGAGACTTAATAAACATTAAAAAGACTAGAGACTACTATTTGAGAGCGTTTTTTTTGTCTATTCTCCAAGAATTGCACGTAGATTATTCAGTTAAAAGAGCTCCAGCATATTTTATAAGTTTTATTGATCTTCTAATTAATTACCTTCAGAGTAGCAAAGGACATGATTTATTTGAGATGGATATTTTGTTTTCAAATCATGTTAATGAATTTAGTCTAAGTAATGTAGACTATAATGATCCTGAATATTGTGCTAAAATTCTAATGAAAATTTTTTGAGATACTGATTTCAGGAAGAAAAGATGAATAGTGGAAGTTGAAAAAGAAAAAGAAGAAATGAAAAAGTTAGAAAATGAAGAGGCAAAAATCATAAATAATCTTGAAAATACTAATCCATTGCACAACTTGCATTCATTACCAATCCAAAGCAGTCAATCCCATTCTAATGAAGAAGAAAAGCAGGAACTTGGAGTTAATTGTCTTGAAAACTTAGACATTTGGGATAATCTGATATCTAAAACAGACACTAAATTGATTATTGGACTTTTAAATGATTTCAGAGAATCATACATTCTAAAAATGCTTTTTAATGAATTTCAACCTCAAGTTAAAAAATTGCTACTTTCACAACTCAAAAATTTATTTAGCTTAAGCTTAAGACGCACTGAAAAAGCTGTAAATTTTATAGCAGAGACAAATTCGTTTGTAATAAGAATAATTTCAAACCAAATAACTCAACCTAAGCCCGATCAAATAGATACTTTTAAAAGCCTGATTCAGTCAAATGTAGTTGCTGAAGGATTCAGTAAAATTAATTTAAAATTCGATAATACGAAGCCCTATTATGATCAAGTTTATTTCGCTTCATTACCAGGTAATTTGCCAGGTGTCACAATTTTTGGAGGGGATATTCTTATTAATTCAAAATATAATAATAATGAGGAAATAAGCATTTGTTCACAAAAAATAATATTTTTGCATGAGCTTGAAGAGCATATAAGGAAAATGGAACCAGGATTTTATGACATCTCCAGAAAAACACCAACTCATGATACACTCTATAAAGGGATACCAGGAAAGCAGAAAAAAAAGGGTTTAAAGTTTTCTAGCGAAGGAGGAGCAGATCTTGAGTCAGCAATTTTTGGCTTATTTTTAACGGGAATCTGTGAAAATCAGATGGACTTTTTAAACACAGACGGAAATTGAGATTTGCCTCTTGAGAGATTTAGAAACAGGCTTCAAAGTCTATATTCAAAGAAGCAAAAAGTGTATGAACTTGGAAGATGCCACAGCAATATATATTCTTTGAAGCGACAACTTCACTATAATTAATTTTTTGAATAGGTATGAAATCCTCTGTGCATTTGATTTTTCATTGTAAGTAGATTTATAATTTTATATTTTAAGATTTTAACTATTTGTGATTCATTATTATTCTAAGATTTTTTAGAATAACAGAAACCTAAAATATTGTTGATTAATATCTCAGAACTTAAAATAGAGATTTAGTTTATTATCTATAAATGCTCTTTGCTCATGTTTTCGAACTTAAAGACCTTGGATACAACTCATCATATGATCTACCAGCATGCGAACTTAACATTGTTTTCATTTTTTTTCTGTTTCTTCATCATGTGCTGTTTTTCTCTTAAAAATTCCTGATTCAGATCTTCTAACTTAGCTCTAAGATCACTGATTTTGTTCAAATTTTGACCTAATTTCATCTTCAATGTAGCTTTTTGCTAATTTTATGCTTTCTTCTATTGTAAAACTTGCAAATCTGTTTTTATATCATACTAGCATACAAGCCTTCACCAGCCTTGATTTTCACTTTATTAAGCATCTTTTAAGGATTTTTTGGGCTTTTACCTTTTGCTTTTATAAACTAGGACACTTTATTTTGCTGCTCAATAAATTTTTTATTAAATACTTTTTTATTGTTTTTGAGCTTCTGCGCCTTTCTCTGGTAGAATTTTTTCAAGCTTTAAGTATTGACTACTGCTTAGGCTTCAGAGTTTTCTCAACGTTTTTTTTAAAATTCTGTCTAATCTAATTTGTATGTTACATTCCTCAATTCATGTCTGAAATGCCCAATTTAAAGATACTGCTTCAGCAAAATTAAAAAGTTGCCTAATTTTTTAGCCCTTAAGAACTTAGTTCTTCATTGGCTTCAAAATTGAAATGTTAATTTTAACGCAAATTGTTATTGGACTTTTCAAGATATAAAATGTCTACTTTTACTTTTCGATACATATTTTCTTCAAGAATTGAATACTTTTTTAAGCACTCTATAAAAATTTTCAATCCTTTATCATTTCTTATAATCAAATTATTCCAATTGATAAAATTGTTTATACTTGATTCGATTTATACTCGTTTTCTTGCTTAATTTTCTTTCATATACTATTTTCCTTCTTACTTTCCTAAAATGATCAGCTAATAAAATTTTTGCTTCTAATCTTTTTAAAACAAAAAGCTTTCAAGCATCAAAATATTTGTTTAAAATAAATGGGGCTATTTTATATAAATAATTTTAATGGGAATGATCGAAAGCACCCCAAGAGAATCTAATCAATTGTATCCAATGATTAAAAATTTAATATCAAGATTGCTTAAAAGCGATCCAAAATCATCGGAAGTGTGAAATGAGCAAGCATTAAGTGAATCAGAAATTTCCCAAGCGGATCAACTTGTAAGTTTTCTGCTTATGAATCCCTCTGAAGCTCAAAATTTGCAAATAGAATGTGACTTTTACTACATGGGATCAATGCTAGACTATCATAGAATGATAAATGAAGATTTTTTGAAGTCGTTAGAAGCATGTTCACCAAAACTTGCAAATTTCATCTTAAAATTAGCAAACGTTAGAGATGAATACTCTATAGATGCATTAATAATGATTCTTACTCTCTCTTGCTTCGCTGCAAAAATAAAAAATTCAATTTTTGAACCAGAAATGTTTGCAACAATAATATCAGTTTTTCAATCAAACTTCTTAAGGTTTAATCCTAAAAATGGTTCAGAATTTCATATTGATTTGCTCTTAAGGAGGTTTTTGCAATTTTTGAGTTTTACACTTGTTGAAAATCTCAATTTTGAATTTCCCTTAGAATTTTGAACAGATGTGGTGGAGATTATTACAAAAGAAGAAACATGAAAGTATATCTTCATTGCTTTAAGTCGATATTTGAATTTTACTACAAAAATTGAAGAAGAAAAAAAAAGTAAGGATGAAATCAAAAGCATTAAAAGAATAAGATCTCAAATTTTTCTTGAACTTATACTTCAAAAGCAAGTAAATAATAACTTCGAAACAGAGTCTGATAAATATGAGTTTTTTACTAAGAGCAAATATTGGATTTCATTTTATGTAAATTTTTATATGGAAAAGGCTAAAAAAATAGTTGATGATGAAGAAGCTATGTCATCATATATTAATGAAGTAATGATGATACTCAATTGGCACATGAACAATAAAAAACAAAGAAATATAGGGTTTATAATCACGGAATCAGAGCTTTCGAAGTATTTAAACATGCTCCCAGAAAAAATATGGAGTGCAAACCTTGATGCATTTGATTTGCTAGCTACATATCAAATACAAAGCACATCATGTGATCGAAAATTTTTAGAAACATACTTCAAAAAAGTATGACAAATGGATAGCTGGTATAAAGATATTTCCTATGCTGGAAAAATTATTTTAGAACTCTTGCTATTGAATTATGCCAGCAAGAATCTTAATGAGGAGCTTGAGACTACAGCAGTGGATTTCGTCTTTAAATTTTTGGAGAATGCCTATGAAAATTCTTGAGAATACCCAATAGCGGACGGTACTAAAACTTCAAAAATATTTTCATTAATTTTTCAATTTTTACCTCAATCTTGAGAAAGGATTTCAGAATTTATTGAAGCAAATGAAAATGCAAATGCACAAATCAATAAAAGAGACTTAATAAGCTTTCAAAAGACTAGAGACTACCATATGAAAGCTTTTTTTTTGTCTACTCTCCAAGAATTGCACGTAGATTATTCAGTTAAAAGAGCTCCATCATATTTTATAAGATTTATTGATCTTCTAATTAATTACCTTCAGAGTAGCAAAGGACATGATTTATTTGAGATGGGCATTTTGTTTTCAAATCATGTTAATGGATTTAGCCTAAGTAATGTAGACTATAATGATCCTGAATATTGTGCTAAAATTCTAATGAAAATTTTTTGAGATACTGATTTCAGGAAGAAAAGATGAATAGTGGAAGTTGAAAAAGAAAAAGAAGAAATGAAAAAGTTAGAAAATGAAGAAGCAAAAATCGTAAATAATCTTGAAAATACTAAGTCATTGCACAACTTACATTCATTAGCAATCCAAAGCAGTCAATCCCCTTCTAATGAAGAAGAAAAACAGGAACTTGGAGTTAATTATCTTGAAAACTTAGGCATTTGGGATAATCTGATATCTAAAACAGACACTAAATTGATTATTGGACTTTTAAATGATTTCAGAGAATCATACATCCTAAAAATGCTTTTTAATGAATTTCAACCTCAAGTTAAAAAATTGCTACTTTCACAGCTCAAAAATTTATTTAGCCTAAGCTTAATAGGTACTGTAAAAGCTGTAAATTTTATAACAGAAACAAATTCGTTTGTAATAAGAATAATTTCAAACCAAATAACTCAGCCTAATCACGGTCAAATAGATAATTTTAAAGGCCTGATTCAGTCAAATGTAGTTACTGAAGGATTCAGTAAAATTAATCTAAATTTCGATAATACGAAGCCCTATTATAATCAAGTTTATTTCGCTTCATTACCAGATAATTTACCAGGTGTCACAATTTTTGGAGGGGATATTCTTATCAACTCAAAATATAATAATAATGAGAAAATAAGCATTTGTGCACAAAAAGTAATATTTTTGCATGAGCTTGAACAATATATAAGGAAAATGGAGCCAGGATTTTATGATATCTCCATAAAAACACCAACTCATGATACACTCTATAAAGGGATACCAGGAAAGCAGAAAAAAAAGGGTTTAAAGTTTTCTAGCGAAGGAGGAGCAGATCTTGAGTCAGCAATTTTTGGCTTATTTTTAACGGGAATCTGTGAAAATCAGATGAACTTTTTGAACTTAGCCGGAAATTGAAATTTGCCTCTCAAGAGTTTTAGAAACAGGCTTCAAAGTCTATATTCAAAGAAGCAAAAAGTGTATGAACTTGAAAGATGCCACAGCAATATATATTCTTTGAAGCGACAACTTCACTATAATTAATTTTTTGAATAGGTATAAAATCCTCTGTGTATTTGATTTTTAATTGCAAGTAGATTTATAATTTTATATTTTAAGATTTTAATTATTTGTGATTTATTATTACTCTAATCCTATCTTCATTAATTAATACCTTCATTTTACATTAATAAAGAATTATGCTATTTAGCTTTAGGCTATTTTTCTTGCTCATATAACTGGGAAATACGGTTTTAATATTATTGGTAAAATTGACCTTTTTATGCTAATAGTTGTTATTTGGCCAAATTCAAAGCCTATGGACAAAATGGATATATACATCTCGATGAAATTGGAATAAATAATGAGAGATATTTGTATATGAACTCTGGATTGAGACCCTTGAAGAATTACTTTCCCTTTGAAAATCACTCTTGCAAAATATGAACCATTTCAGCGTATTTTATTAAAAATATAATTTATGTAAAAATAGAAATTTTAATACCTAATGCTTATCTTTAATTTCTCAAGCACAGAAGAAGTGTTATATTCATTCTTCTTGCCCACAGAATTTAAAGAATCTATATCACAATATTAATCCCAAGATTTTTTAGAATGGCAGAAACCTAAAATATTGTTGATTAATCTCTCAGATTTTAAAATAGAGATTTAGTTTATTATCTATGTAATGCTCTTTGCTCCTGTTATCGAACTTAAAGGCCTTGGACACAACTCATCATATAATCTACCAGCATGCGAGCTTAACATTGTTTTCATTTTTTTTTTCTTTCTCAATCATATGCTGTTTTTCTCTTAAAAATTCCTTATTTTGATCTTCTAAGATCACTGATTTTTGTTCATATTCTGATCTAATTTCATCTTCAATGCAGCTTTTTGCTAATTTTATGCTTTCTTCTATTGTAAAACCCTCAAATCTGTTTTTATATCATACTAGCATGCAAGCCTTCACCAGCCTTGATTTTCGCTTTATTAAGCATCTTTTAAGGATTTTCTGGGCTTTTACCTTTGCTTTTATAAACTAAGAAACTCTATTTCGCAGTTCAATAAATTTTTTATTAAATACTTTTTTATTGTTTTTAAGCTTCCGCACCTTTCTTTGATAGAAAATTTTCAAGCTTTAAGTATTGACCGCTGTTTAAGGCTTCTAAGCTTTCTCAGCGATTTTTTTTAAAATTCTGTCTAATCTAATTTGTATGTTGCATTCCTCAATTCATGTCCGAAATGCTCAATTTAAAGATACCAGCAAAATTAAAAAGCTGCCTAATTTTTTGAGGCCTTAAAAACTTAATTCTTCATTGGCTTCAAAATTGAATTTAAATTTTAACACAAATTGTTCTTGGACTTTTCAAGATATAAAATGCCTAATTTTACTTTTCGATATATATTTTCCTTCTTAATTTCTAAAATGATTAGCTAATAAAATTTTTGCTTCTAATCTTTTTACAACAAAAAGCTTTCAAGCATTAAAATATTTGTTTAAAATAAATGGGGCTATTTTATATAAATAATTTTAATGGGAACATCCGAAAGCACTCCAAGAAAATCTAATCAATTGTATTCAATGATGAAAAATTTAATATCAAGATTGCTTAAAAGCAAGCCAAAATCATCAGAAGTGTGAAATGAGCAAGCATTAAGTGAATCAGAAATTTCCCAAGCGGACCAACTTGTAAATTTTCTACTTCTGAATCCCTCTGAAGCTCAAAATTTGCAAAGGAAATGTGATTTTTACTACATGGGATCAATGCTAAACTATCATAGAATGATAAATGAAGATTTTTTGAAGTCGCTAGAAGCGTGTTCACAAAAACTTGTAAATTTCGTCATAAAATTAGCAACCGTTAGAGATGAATACTCTATAGATGCATTAATAAAGATTTTTACTCTCTCTTGCTTCGCTGCAAAAATAAAAAATTCAATTTTTAATCCAGATATGTTTGCAACAATTATATCAGTTTTCCAATTAAACTTCTTCAGGTTTAATCCTGAAAATAGCTCAGAATTTTATATCGATTTGCTCTTAAGGAGGTTTTTGCAATTTTTGAGTTTTACACTTGCTGAAAATCTCAATTTTGAATTTCCCTTAGAATTTTGAACAGATGTGGTTAAGATTATTACAAAAGAAGAAACATGAAAGTATATCTTCATTGTTTTAAGTCGATATATGAACTTTACTACAAAAATCGAAGAAGAAAAAGAAAGTAAGGATGAAATCAAAAACATTAAAAGAATAAGATCCCAAACTTTTCTTGAACTTATCCTTCAAAAGCAAGTAAATAATAACTTCAAAACAGAGTCTGATAAATATGAGTTTTTTGCTAAGAGCAAATATTGGATTTCATTTTATGTAACTTTTTATATGGAAAAGGCTAAAAAAATATTTGATGATGACAAAGCTATATCATCATATATTAATGAAGCAATAAATATACTCAAGTGGTACATGAAAAATAATAAACGAAGAAATATCGGGTTTATAATCACGGAATCAGAGCTTTCGGAGTATTTAAGCATGCTCCCAGAAAAAATATGAAGAGCAAACTTTGATGCATTTAGTTTGCTAGCTACATATCAAATACAAAGCACATCATGTGATCAGAAATTTTTAGAAATATACTTCAAAAAAGTGTGGCAAATGGATAGTTGGTATAAAGATATTTCCAATGCTGAAAAAATTATTTTAGAACTCTTGCTATTGAATTATGCCAGCAAGAATCTTAATGAGGAGTTTGAGACTACAGCACTGGAGTTCGCCTTCAAATTTTTGGAGAATGCCTATGAAAATTCTAGAGCATGCCCAATAGCGGACGGTACTAAAACTTCGGAAATATTTTCATTAATTTTTCAATTTTTACCTAAATCTTGAGAAAGGATTTCAGGGTTTATTGAAGCAAATGAAAATGCAAATGCAAAAATTGATAAAAGAGACTTCATAAACTTTAAAAAGATTTCAGAATACGATTCGAAAGTTTTTTTTTTATCTGCTCTCCAAGAACTACACATAGATTATTTAGTCACAAGAGCACCAACATATTTTATAAGATTTATTGATCTTCTAATTAATTACCTTGATAAAAGCAAAGGACATGATTTATTTGAGATGGGTAATTTGTTTTCAAATCATGTTAATGGATTTAGTCTAAGTAATGTAGACTATAATGATCCTGAATATTGTGCTAAAATTCTCATGAAAATTTTCTGAGATACTGATTTCAGGAAGAAAAGATGAATAGTGGAAGTTGAAAATGAAAAAGAAGAAATGAAAAAGTTAGAAAATGAAGAGGCAAAAACCGTAAATAATCTTGAGAATACTAATCCATTGCACGACTTGCATTCATTAACAATCCAAAGCAGTCAATCCCCTTCTAATGAAGAAGAAAAACAGGAACTTGGAGTTAATTGTCTTGAAAACTTAGACATTTGGGATAATCTGATATCTAAAATAGACACTAAATTGATTATTGGATTTTTAAATGATTTCAGAGAATCATACATTCTAAAAATGCTTTTTAATGAATTTCAACCTCAAGTTAAAAAATGGCTACTTTCACAACTCAAAAATTTATTTAGCCTAAGCTTAAGACGCACTGAAAAAGCTGTAAATTTTATAGCAGAAACAAATTCGTTTGTAATAAGAATAATCTCAAACCAAATAACTCAGCCTAATCACGATCAAATAGATAATTTTAAAGACTTGATTCAGTCAAATGTAGTTGCTGAAGGATTCAGTAAAATTAATCTAAAATTCGACAATACGAAGCCCTATTATGAACAAGTTTATTTCGCTTCATTACCAGATAATTTAGCAGGTGTCACAATTTTTGGAGGGGATATTCTTATTAACTCAAAATATAATAATAATGAGGAAATAAGTATTTGTGCACAAAAAGTAATATTTTTGCATGAGCTTGCACATCATATAAGGAAAATGGAACCAGGATTTTATGACATCTCCAGAAAAACGCCAACTCATGATACGCTCTATAAAGGAATACCAGGAAAGCAGAAAAAAAAGATTTTAAAGCCTACTAACGAAGGAGGAGCACAGCTTGAGTCAGCAATTTTTTGCTTATTTTTAACGGGAATCAGTGAAAATCAGATGGACTTTTTGAATACAGCCGGAAATTGAAATTTGCCTCTTGAGAGTTTTAGATGCATGCTTCAAAGTCTATATTCAAAGCATCAAAAAGTGTATCAACTTGGAAGATGCCACAGCAAGATATATTCTTTGAAGCGACAACTTCACTATAATTAATTTTTTGAATAGGCATAAAATCCTCTGTGCATTTGATTTTTTAATTGTAAGTAGATTTATAGAAGTGTTATGTTCATATTTCTTGTCCACAGAATTTAAAGAATCTATATCACAATATTAATCCTAAGATCTTTTAGAATGGCAGAAACCTAAAATATTGATTATTAATATCTCAGAACTTAAAATAGAGATTTAGTTTATTATCTATACAATGCTCTTTGCTCCTGTTTTCGAACTTAAAGGCCTTGGACACAACTCATCATATAATCTACCAGCATGCGAGCTTAACATTGTTTTCATTTTTTTCTGTTTCTCCATCATATGCTGTTTTTCTCTTAAAAATTCCTGATTTTGATCTTCTAACTTAGCTCTAAGATCACTGATCTTTTGTTCATATTCTGACCTAATTTCATCTTCAATGTAGCTTTTTGCTAATTTTATGCTTTCTTCTATTGTAAAACTTGCAAATCTGTTTTTATATCATACGAGCATACAAGCCTTCACCAGCCTTGATTTTCGCTTTATTAAGCATCTTTTAAGGATTTTCTGGGCTTTTACCTTTTGCTTTCATAAACTAAGACACTCTATTTTGCAGCTCAACAAATTTTTTATTAAATACTTTTTTATTGTTTTTGAGCTTCTGCGCCTTTCTTTGATAGAAATTTTTCAAGCTCTTAGTATTGACCGCTGTTTAAGGCTTCTAAGCTTTCTCAGCGATTTTTTTAGAATTCTGTCTAATCTAATTTGTATATTGCATTCCTCAATTCATGTCCGAAATGCTCAATTTAAAGATACCACTTCAGCAAAATTAAAAAGCTGCCTAATTTTTTGAGCCCTTAAAAACTTAATTCTTCATTGACTTCAGAATTGAAATTGCAATTTTAACGCTAATTGTTCTTGGACTTTTCAAGATATAAAATGCCTACTTTTACTTTTCGATACATATTTTCTTCAAGAATTGAATACTTTTTTCAAAGCACTATATAAAATTTTCGATCCTTTATCATTTCTTATAATCAATGATTTCCAATTTATAAAAATTTTATGCTTGATTTGCCTTATACTAGTTTTCTTGCTTAATTTTCTTTCATTTACTATTTTCCTTCTTAATTTCCTAAAATCATCAGCTAATAAAATTTTTGCTTCTAATCTTTTTATAACAAAAACTTTTCAAGCATCAAAATATTTGTTTAAATCTATTTTTGGCAAAATATTAGAAATGTGCACTTTAGTTTTCTCAAACATAATAGGTGAGTGGGAAGAAAATTGTAAATTTGTATATGATTTGCTGCTTGAAGTAGTGTATTTAGGCTCGATACTGGATGTATATTTTAAGCCGCCGCCGAACTAAGTTATGATTACTTTTAGTAGTGATCTATGCATCCCAGGCTCTGGAGTAGCTGCTAGAAAAGAAGAATTTGGAGTATAGTTCATAATTTAAATAATAGCCTATACGATTTAATTTAAATAAGGTTGAAATGGAGATATTTATGACAAATAATATGCAGCAATAGACAAAAAATCATTAAATTTTCAATTAAAATGCTACTGATGTACTTAATTAATACTGGGCTTTTGATATTTCTGTATAAGACTTTTATCCTTTTCTTTATATATCCCCTATTATTTGTAGTATTTTTAAATGAAATAAACAGCATTTCGCAATGTAATTTCATTAATTCCATGCACGCTAATATGCAAAACCGACGTCAAAGACTATTCATCCACCGAAGACGCTCCTTAATGCCTACTAATAGAAATTACAATGCCCTGAAACATTCTCTTTCCCCACAAAAAATTCACTTTATTTCCAGGTCCAAAATTATTCTTGATCTTGAAAACGAATCCAATTCTTCTCCGTTATTTGGAGCCTTTCCCAAGCGGAATTCGTCGCCTTCCTTCGTCCATAGCTTTTTTTCTCCTTCTCCTCTTACAGATGAGCAATATCCCAAGCCAATTCCTAAAGAAAGTTTAAAAGAAAAACAAATAAAGAATTTACTATCAAGAAATAAAAGTTTTATATTGAAAAGGCAGGCTTCAGACTTTAAAGATAAAGATTTTTTAAATAAAATCAGAGGAAATTCGCTGACTCCAAGGAAAATGAGCAGCCAATTTAATGATTTACCGATTTTAAATGTAAGTAGAAATGAAAAAAATAAAATAGAATCATTGTCGCCGAAAAGAGAAGAAAATAGCCAAAGCGACAATCAGAAGTATTTCAATGTGAAGCCTGCACAGTTGTATAACAAACCTATAAAAGGATTTAAAAGAGATCTATTAAAATTTATGTAGATTCTTGGAGAATTGAAATTATTTTAAATAATTTTTATTAGCAAAATGTTCAAAAAGACCCTTATTTATTTTAGATATTTATTGACTTTATTTTTAAATAATTTATATTGACTTTTTTACTTATAATTTTAAATATCTATGATATTAAGTTTTATCAAAAATAATGATACTTATTCATTTATAACTATTTAATAAGATTAATAAAGCTAAAAGCAGAAATTTAGCATTATTAAAAATGACAAGCAAACTTCCTCAAATTTCAACCCGAAAAATGTCATCAGCCAGCACATCTGCAGATTCTGCTGAAGACTCAAAAAAAGAATTAACTCAATTAACAAGATTTAACTCTTTAACAGAAAACGGCCGTCAAAGCTCCATTGAAGAAGAAAAATCTTCAATCGATGTTTTTATTGACCGCAGCATAGGAAGAGGCGCTTATGGTCAAGTCTTCAGAGCGCTCAATAAACAAAATGGCAAATTTCTTGCAGTCAAAGTGATCAAATTAAGCTTAGCTGGGCCTGACTGGAGAGAAAAGCTTGAGGTCCTTGAAAAAGAAATAGATCTACTCAGGAGATTTGAGCATCCTAATATTGTCAAATACTTAGGCTCAGACAGAAATCTCCCTGAAAACTGCGAAGAAGGCGAAATAAAAATTTATATGGAATATATGCCAGGAGGCTCCTTGTCATCAATTTTGAAAGAATACGGACCATTTTCTGAGTCAGTAATAGCGAAGTTTACTAAGCAAATTTTGCTAGGACTTCATTATTTGCATTCTCATGGAGTTGTGCATAGAGATCTCAAAGGTGGGAATATTTTGGCTGCAAGTGACGGAACTGTTAAACTTGCGGATTTTGGGGCATCGAAACATATTCAAGGGCTTCCCCTGGTATCAGACAATTCTGAGCTATGTAGGTCTATAAGAGGGTCACTATATTGAATGGCTCCTGAAATCTTAAGAAATGAAGGGTATGGAAGAAAAGTTGACATATGGTCTCTTGGATGCGTCATGATTGAAATGGCTAACGGCAGCCATCCATGGAACAATATCACAAATTACCACAGTTTATGCTTAGCCATAGCTCAGCAGCAAACTCCTGAAATTCCTGGTCACTGCTCTGACCCATTTAAAGACTTTGTATCATCATGCTTGAGATATGATAAAAAGCTTCGACCTAACACAGGAGCCTTGCTTAAGCACGAATTCTTAGCAAATTGCACTTAACGGAAATTATATGTAAGTAATATTATCACATATAAATTAGCTTAGTTTTTTAAGAGATTTTACATATATTGTGCAGAAATGTTAAAAGCTGCCTTCAAAACAGGACGAACATCAGGAACTTCTAATAGAGAATCAAGGAAATCAGAAACTTGGTAAAGCTCAATATCATTTGGGTCAGAAAACCAGCTTGTAATAGGGATCCCGTTATCTAACTGAAACGAGAAAGCTGAGATGGTGTTGTCAACAATTATAACTTCACTGAGACTTCTACCGAATAGCCTTAAATCTTTTATCAGATTTCCTTTTATTTCAACACAGGAAGAGCGGTAAAATCTGTATTTTATCATTTTCCTTTGAGGGTCTATCACATTTAAAAGTTGACTTGCATAGGCTTCATGAGAAGCGGTAAAGACAACCAATTCAAATTTCTTTGAAACATTATTTAAAAACTCAAACATCCCTGGACGAAACCTAACATAAACGCTACAAATTTCTCCATTAAATGATACTTTAAGTACTGTATCAGGATTTTCAATTGGGCAAAGTTCACTATGTACCAATGTTTCGTCCAGATCAAGCACAAGCGTAAGTCGCTTTGCTTTTCTAGTTTTCATAGGCAGCAAGTTGTATCTAGGAGACTGCATTATTCGGTTCAAAAATGGGCTCCTTTCAATAATTTCTTTATTTTGTAGCTCTTCTTCAGTGTCAGAATCATTTGTACATGAATCTTCAAGCCCATGAAAATTCGGGGCAGAAAAAATGATTTCTGGTGGCTCACTGGTGATCATTGATGGAATTTCTTCACTATCTTTTCTGCTAGCAGCAATCATAGCTATTAAATCTCCTTTTCTAGGAGATGAAATTAATTCTGCCGGTATTTCCATGTTTGAATTCATGTTTTATGTTAATTACTTAGTATTTTGAATTCAGATATTTTAGATTTTAATTCCAAATAAAATAAAAATATGCTTTTATTGATAAACAATAAAAGATAGAGAAAGCTTTTATAGTAAAATATCTTAAAATAGAATAAATATAATACGATTAACTATCAAGAACTTCTATTGCTTCAATCATTTTTTCAGCCAATTCTTGAGGATTATCCCAATATAAGTGATGATCTGAATGGCTAATCATATAAATAAGCAGTTTCCCTGAATAGCATTTTTCTAATTGTCTGGCGCCATCTGGTTTGACCCAATCAATGTCCCCAAAGAAAAAGGCCATTGGAGTTTTTGATTTTTCAAATCTGGTGCATAATGGGCTTCTTGCTCATGTTCCAGGCTCTAGTATATAGACTAAGCCATATTCGCCGCTTCCTGGCATAATATTAATTTGTTCTAAGTAATTTCCAACTGCATGGTTTTCTTCCTTCGTTAGACTATTCAGTCTATCTCTCGCATAAGCTTTAAAAAAGTGACCAGTAATTGGACCGCATTTTCTAATTAGTGAAACAGGAGTGATGTTTTTAAGTCAAAAGAACACCATAAACTTGTTTACAAATCTTATCCATCAGTCGCCTTCTAGCTCTTTTAGAAAATCAAACTCTTTCGGTTTTTTCCCAAAGCCCACAGGTGATAAATATAAAACTTTTGACACATGCTCAGGATATTTTAAAGCATAGCATCCCGAAATATATCCTCCAAATGAATGCCCTACAAGAATAAATTTATCAAACCCTTCAATTTGCCTAAAAATCTCCAGTGGCTCTACAAAAAACTCCTCAGCTGACTCTAATGTATTCGGAATAAATTCTGGACGAGTTGACCTTCCCATTCCTAAATGATCAACAATATAAATTCTGTACTTTTCGGCCAACCTTTTGAGAATTTTAAAAAATATAAGTCCTGAGCCACAATACCCGTGCAGGAGAACCATTGGTGGATTTGCAGGATCTCCACACGTTAAGCAATGAAGGAATAATCCTCTACCGATACATACGTTTCTTCTTTCTAATTCAACGCCTGAAAGTCTAATTAATTCATTTTCTGATTGCAGTAGCAAATCTGGGGAATATCGCGACCACTTTACCATTATTTTAAGATTTATTCTAATATATCGTTGATAGTTGTTTATAATTAGAAATGAATGGATAAATTACTGATTTATATATTTTATCAGGTGAAATTTTTATAATAAATATAAAAGAGTATTATTGAAGATAGGCTGTAGAAAGAAATAATTCCTTTTTCATTAGAATTATTAAGGTAGTAATAATTAATTTATATTAATTTTATGTTTTAATTATTATATTTGAAATTAAATTTTCCTTAAGACAAAATACTATTCTGAGCATCATATATTTTATAATTAAATTTAATCTTGAGCTTCTAGACTAGATAATTTTAGCCTCCAAGTATTATAAATGCATAAACTGCACTTAATATATTTATCACTATGGAAAATAGAAAACTAATTCTTCCTTTTCTTACAAGGCATTCCAGCCATAATTCAAATGGAAGTTCTGAAGGAAAACTTGATAAAGAACTGCCTATAAATTTGCCATCCTCAAATAAATCAATTCCTAAACCGCCATCTGAAAAATTAGACAACTCATCAAGATATGAAGTAAGTTCAAGGCAATTGAGAATCTCAAGCGAATTTCGAAAATCCAGATCAAAATCTCCAAAACTTATAAAATCCACTAAAATATCGAATCTTTCTACCCCAAGGTCAAGCATCCAGCCAACTCCCAGATCTCAACAACTAAAAATTTCAAAAAACTCATTTGGAGATAAAAAAGTTATAGCTGAGATTCCAAACCCTAGAGAACAAATAGCAGAACTTATAATGCAAATTCAGAAAAAAAATTCAATGCCTATTGCTGTAGAAAAGCAATTTCAAGATAATAAAATAATTTTAAAACCTTTTGAAAGCCCTCCAGATGACCCATCAGGAACAACAATTGTGACAAATCATGGTCTATTTGAAATACCTAAAGAAAAAAACGCACCATCTAAGTATGTATCGAAAAAGGATTTTATTATGGAAAGCTATTTTAAGGACGTTTTTTCTAAACTGCCATTTGTTATGAATTTTAATAAAAGAAAAAATCTAGCAAGATGACTGAAAGAGACAAGAAAGGCAAATTTTGCAAGGAAAAGAGAAGAATTAATAAATAATTTTTGGGCATCAAGAAAATTTTTTGCTAAAAATTATCAAAATTTAAAAGAACATTTAACAAAAATCGCTGAAATAGTAGGGGTTGAAATAAAAGAAGGCAATATCTATGGAAAAAGGCATATAGAATTCAGTTCAAGACAGCAAGCTTGTATTAATGAAAATGGCCGCATTTTTGACAGGGAAAGCACAGGGATTTCTGACATAGTCACAATGAACTTGGAAGAGCTCTCCAAAATCCAAGCAAAAGAAAGAGAAGATTTCGTAGACCGCCAAATCACAGAAAAACTTGAAGGCAAAAAAGATACTTTCGTCGGAATCACCTCAAAAAAGAAAAACAGCAAAGATATTCGTGAAGAAAACATAAAGCTCCAAGGCAAACTTATTGATGGCTTTTTACATTATATAAGGCTTTCCTATTTTAATTCAGTCATAGAAATGATAGAAGAAACAAGCATGCAATTTGTTGCCAAAATGTGCGGCCCAAGAAAGCCAAGATTCGAAGTCATTATGGTCATAAAGCAAAATTTAAACGTCGACCCAGAGCTTTCTATTTTAAAAGAAATACTTTTAGGCTCAATACAAAATTTTATAGCATCAATTTTTACTAATAGGCAAATTATTCATACCCAATCAGTCATTTTAAACTCTTTCAAGCTCCAAAAGCCTATTAAAATGAGCTATAATGTATTTATTAATGAAATTTTAGAACATAAAGGAGTGGTAAAAAAATGCCATGAAAATCTAGAAAAGGAAATTGACAAAGATATGAAAGCTTCTCAAAAGACAATTGGGAATTATCTTCATTTGGAGCAGATTAAGACTGTTGGGGAAAAATGGGTAGTTCAGCTAAAAGACAAGAATTTTGACGTTGTTTCATTTTATAAAGAAAATTTTGAACAGTTTAATACCTTTTCTCAACAAATTGAAGAAATTTCTGTTTTAAGCACAGTTTCAGGCATTATTTCAGTAGAAACCGCTACAATAAAAACCCATCTCCAAGAAATCCCAAAACTAGTGATTTCTTCTCTTAAAGAGCGATTATTAGAAATAATTTCCCATGAGTCCTCAGACTTAAAAACTGAAATTTTTTCTTTTCATAAAATCCTTGAAGATAAAGCATCGTCCCTTCCACAATTTGCTGAACAAGTAAATGCGACGACTTCTATTAAAGAAATTAAGCTACAAAATTGAGAAAAAAGGCTGATGTTTATTAATGAATGTTCAAATTTGTGTAGAAAAGAAAAAGTAAGAATTCCAGCAAATACAGTTGTAGCGATTGATGAAATTAAATCAATAATAAAAATTATTCCTGTGCAAATAATAAAAGCAGAGCAGCATTATCAGGAATATGGAAACCTGTTTGAGGATCAAATGAATGCTGGATCTGCAAAACTAGCCAAAAAAATAAAAAAATTTGAACAAAATTATATACAAAGATATTTGCAGGATATAGATAGACTTGATCAGCCTGATTTAACATTAAAAGAGCTAACAAAAAGAGAAGAAGCCCTAGCAAATATGAAGCAAAGGGTAGAGATGATAGAAACTTTTAGCTCAGCCTTAATTAAACTTAAACCAAAAGACCTTACAATAAAGAAAACTGTATGCAGAAAAAAATTTGATGCACTATTTTTACTGCATTGTGATACTGTAAAGCTATGAAAACTTACTAATTATTGGCGAAAACATTTAGAAAAATGAATGCTAACTACTTTTGAAAATCTTGACGTCAAAAAGATGTGCATAAAAGCTGAAAAAATCAGCAAAAGGCTTGGTGATGACTACTTTGAAAGCAAAAAATTCCCAAAAGCTGCAGAAAGAGCTTTAAAATTAGTCACTGAAGAAATCAATAGCTTGACTTCTATATCAAGCCTACTTTTAGATTTAAAAAGTGATTCGTTAAAGCCTAGACACTGAGAAATGATATTAAAAGTCATAAAAAAGCCAGAGCTCTTAAACTTTGCATTTAAATTACAAGATATCACAGAAGCAGGCCTGACGAAATATATCCCTAAAATAAAAAATATTTTAGAAGACGCTTATGATGAATCCAAATGCGAAGCCAATTTAATTTCAATAAAAACCATTTGGGACTCTATGGAACTTTTATTTGAAGAATCTAAAAATGGAAGCAGTATGCATGTGCTAGCTAATGTAAAAGAAATAGAAAATTGGATAGAGGAGCATATTATTACTATAGAAAATATTGAGCAAGCTATGAATACTTCACATATCCAAGCTGAAATAGAAGACTGGAAAGTAAAACTTACCCAAATGAAGCACGTTTTGGATTTATGGGAGTCTTGTCAGAACTCTTGGATGCAGCTTGAACCTATGTTTAATTCAGAACATATGGGAAATACAACTTCTAGTGAAATTGAGGCGTTTAAGGAAATGCAAACTAATTTAAAGAGACTTGTGTGGGCAGCTCAGCAAAATACAAAAGCCACTTATAATCTGCTTTTACCTGGCAGGGATAAACTTTTTGAAAAAATACTTGAAGGAATTTCAAATTTGAGAAAAAATATTAAAGGCTTTTTAGACAGTCATAGATTTACATTTCCAAGATTTTTCTTTTTATCTGATCCACAACTTTTGCAATTTTTATCCTATGTCCATACAGAGCAGCAATTTGATAAATATTTATCATTTTTATTTCCAGGAGGTTCTAAATTTCTAATTAAAAAATTTAATTATGAAGAAGCAGCTAAATCTGAAGAGTTGGAATTTGAGCTTAGTTCTTCTGATTTAGAAAATAAAGACGAAATTGATGATTTTTTAAGTGATTTAAAAAGCGATGATACCCAAAGTGAAGGGAATAGAAATTTTATAATAGCAAAAGAAAAACTGAAAGAAAAATGCTTGAAAAATGTTAATCAAGGAAAATTTTTGTATGAAATTATGGGTATTGAAGGATTTAATGGAGAAATTTTATTTTTTGAAAAATCTGTTAGCATTATTGGAAGTGTAGAAGCTTGGTTATTAGAAGTTGAAAAAGAAATGAAAAGCACTTTAGCAAATATGGTAAATGGTGCAATTTCTCATTTTTCTAAACAAAGTTTAGATGAATGAATTTTGGATTTTCCGCAGCAATCAGTTTTTACTGCTTTAATGCTTGTGGTCACAAGTGAAATTACTGAAATTATGGAAGACTATCAAAATCAAAAAGGCTCTGATTCGAGCGATAATGAAATTGAAATCCCCAATGAAGAAATTGACGAAAATTTCACCAGATCATTTTTTACAAATAGTCAATCTATTGATAAAGAAACTCTTAAAAAAGAGCTTCAATCTAAAGGTTATAAAGGCTTATATACAAGATTACAGTTTTGGATAAGTCAGATAGCAAAAAGTTTAAACTCAAATCAAGGTATTAACTCATATCAAATAATGTGCTTAAGGTCGGCGATTTATTATTTAAATTACCAAGCAGATATAGTAAATTCTCTTTTACTAAAAAAGATTTACTCAACAAGTGATTTTGAATGGAAAAAATTTTTCAGAGGATATTGGAATCCCTCTATAAAAAGAGTTGAATTGGAGTGTGGAGCAACAAGCATTCTTCAAGAAAATGAATATTTAGGAAGCTCATGTAGGCTACTTTCTACGCCTATAACAACTAGATATTTTGTATTTATAAGCAGTACTCTTAGAGAATTATCATCAGTTTTATTTAAAACAAGTCCATGTGTTGATTCAGCTTTTGATATTTTTGAGGAGTTCTCCAATTTTTGCGGAATTGCAAGCTCAAAAGTGCATATCAATAGCAATATTTCTATGATTATGCTTCTAAAAAGGCTTAACGGCGCAGCTCACTCAGGCATATGAATTTTTTTTGAGCATCTGGATAATCTCAGCCTCCACAATTTACAAATTTTAACAAAAGAAATTCAAATGGTTAGGCAGCAATTTATGGCTTCAAATGCGATTAAAAATAATAATTCAGCAAATTATAAATTTGCAGCTATGTGCTCTATTTCTCCATTTCAATATCGCCAAGATAAAGCTTTGCTATCCTGTTTGCAATTCTCTTTTAGATCCATAGAAATCATAAAGCCGGACATGAAATTTATAGTGCAAATTCTTTTAATTCAAGAAGGGTTTAAAAGCATAGACACGCTCAGTACATTAATGAAAAATCTTATAAAAATACTTTTGGAAAAAATAGATCCGAATATTTCTGTATCAGTGAAAGCTATTACAAGTATAATAATTATCGCCAAAACAATGATAAACCAGAATGAAACTGATATAGAATCCAGAGAAATTTCAGCTTTAGCAAATGCCGCAAAATTATTTTTTTTAAATAAAATAATTTCTGCGAATAATATTGGGCGAAAAATAACTAAAGAAAAGACACATGAAGTTTTAGAAAATATTGACGATACTGTAGGAATGGTTTTTAGGAGGAGACAAAAATCAGGATTTGAGATACCTGAGCTTAGAAAATTGATAGAAAAAATAGCAGAAAAGATGGGGTTAAACCTATCAGATGTGCAGCTTAAAATATGTGAAGATATATATTATGGGCTTAGAATAAACCGTGGATTTATCATTCTAGGTCCAAATACAACTGGGAAATCTACTATGCTTGAATTAGTTGCGAAAGCTCTTAAAACTGAAATTAATCAAATAGAAATAAACCCAAATACTTTTACTGAAAAACAGCTATTTGGATCAATGGAGCCTCAGCAAAATCCAAAAGAAGGGATTTTATCTAAAATTTGCGAAGAAGCCTTGCAAAATGACTCCAGTTTCCATTGGCTAATACTTGACTCAAAGTTTTTACAGCCATGATGGGCTGAATGCTTTTTACCTTTATTTGAAAACTCTTTAACAAATTTAAATGATTTTAAATCTTTAGAATTATCTGATTTTTTGCTATCTTCCAAGTCTTTGCTTTCTGCAAAAACTGATATTTTAACATTACCAAACATGGCAAACCTCCAATTTCCAAAAAATATGTCCATCATCTATCAAACAACTGAAATATCTTCTATGTCTCCTTCATTTCTTAATAAAGTAGGGATTTATTTTATTGAAGAAAAATCCCTGACCTCTTGTGATATTTGTGTATATTCTTTAAAATCAATATGCCAAAAGTATTTAAAATACGGACTACACTATAAATTTATATTAGATATTTTTTTAGGAAAAATCAAAAAAATGTTAGAAAATATTGAAGTAATTTTTTCAGAAGCTGAAGGGTGAAATTCAAGGCTTCTTTCTTTATCATTTGTAAGGATATTTCAAATAGTAATGGATGTTATGATAACTCAAGCATTTGTAGCAGTTGGAGAAGAAGAAGGGATGTATTCTCCTTCAGATATAGAACTAGAACAGTATGCGATAAAAAACGCTTCCTCTAAGCCAATATTAATAGAATATTATTCAAGAATAGAGATTGGGATTGTTTATTCTTTAATTTGGTCTTTTGGGGTCTGTCTAAGCTCTGATAACAGATCCAAATTCTCAACAATAATCCATAAGCATCTAGCTAATTCGAATTTCAAATACAAATTTCCAGAAAATTCAGATATTTTCAATATGTTTATTGACTGGACTGATATTTCTTTTCATAACTTCAGTGAATCTCCTTTAGCACAGAATTCCCTTTCCCCATCACTTTATATTATGATTCCGACTCTGGAATTAACAAGATCAGCATTTCTACTAAACAGCATAATTCTATCAGAAAATTCATTAAATACCCAAAAACATATACAAATCATAGGAGAATCAGGGTCAGGAAAAACTTCTCTAGCTCAATATATTTCTAATATAAATATTGAAAATTACAAAACAATTGTCCAAACAGTTACCCCGCTTCTGTCTGCCACCCGTCTTCACAGCTCAGTTATAAATCAAGTAAATAAAAAAGGCTTTGATAGAAAATTGCTTTTAGTTATAGAAGATGTCCATTTAGACCAAAATTATAAAAAAGATATTTTGGAAGATTTAAAATATTGGGCGAAACATGAAGGGTTTTTTGAGCCAGAAGACCTGGATTTTGTGCATTTAAAACCTGCAGATTTTATTACTACTTGTCAACCACAAAATTTAGAATCTTTATCACTTGACTCAAATATTCACAAAATATTCCTTGAATCTCCGAATACGCATATTTTTAAACAAATTTTAGTAAATTGTGTATTTCAGAGAAAAAACTCTGTAGAAATCCTAGTGCATAGATATTTGAAAATTATTATAAGCATTATTTGTCATATGAAAAATGATTTTTCTGAAAATCATTGTTTTAGCTTTATGAGGGTAATTAAAAATTTCAAAAGTTTTTTATATTTTTCAAAAAATTGTGAATGAAGTGAAGGAAATGAGCTAAAAGAAGAAGATAGAGTTGCTGAAATGCTGGCTTATGAACTAAAAAGAGGATTTAAAGATTCTATTAAAGACAAAAAAGAATTTGACGTAAAAATTTCAGAACATATTAGTAATAAGCTAAAGGTTAACAAAATGCAAGCAGGGTTGCTATATGGGGATTATATTTCTGACAATCAAAAATATAATTCTACATTTGTTTATTCAAGAAAATTAATAGCAGATATCATGAGTATCCAAAATACAATTATAGGAAAAATCAATAAATATCCAGGGATAACTCAAAGCAAGTTTCTGTCAATTGTGGCTTATTGTTTATATCCATCAGCAATTGAAAGAATCTGGGCAATTTGTAGAATAATCCAAGAAGAAGGGCTGCATGGAATACTACAAATTCCTTCAGGTAACGGTGCATATGAATGTGTCCAAGCCGCTTGTATATTAAAAGAAAGCAGAGTTATTGAAATTGATATATCCGATGTCAAAGACTTTAATGATTATCAAGCAAAATTCGAAGAATCAATTTTAAGTATTTTTGAAAAAATGAAAAGTTCGAACCCAAATGAGCAAATTCAATGCGTATTTTTATTCCAAATTTCTCCATCAAAATATGAAGCTTATCTTGACCTATTAAATTGGTTTATTGTTTCAGATTTGCAAGATATTAGCCTTTTCTCAGCAGGATTTCTAGAGAAGCTTTCAAATATAAGCCAGGATAAATTATTCCGTTCCAAAATTTTAAATTCTGATGAAAATCCAATCTTGATTGTGCTAAAATTTTTAAAAAAATATTTTCATATAATTATTCAGATTTCTTCATCAGAAGAATACCAAAATTTCTTATTCAGATATCCCAAGCTTAGCGATAAATGTGAAATTATTATTGAATATTCTCAGCCAGACTATGGAGAACTTTCACATATGGCTGAAAATTATTTAAAAATAAGAGGCATTGAAGATGTTGGGCTTGCAGAAGTTATGACAGAACTATTTATGCACGCAAAAGGCTCATATGAAAGAAATGAATTTGTTGATGCCAATGAAAGGCCAGATTTGGATGATTTTATTTGTACTAAAAGACTGGTGGATTTTATTGATAATTTTTGTAATATGTATTATCAAGCTCAAGAAAAGCTGAAAAAATATAAATCAAGCCTAGAAAAAGTTCTGGAAAAAACAAGGATTTTCCAGTCTATGCATGAACAGTTAGGCAATAATATGTCGTTTCTCCAAGAGCATTCAATGAAAACTTCTTCAAATATCAACCTTACCCGTGGGCAAATAGAAAAATTAAGAAAATCACAAGCACAGAAGCAAGAACTGATTGAAGAAAAAGAAAGAATAAATGGTGCTTTGCAGTCTGAATTAGAGCATTTACAGAAAGAAAACGAAGAAATTGTAGCTACTAAAGATATGAGACTTGAGCAGACTTTTAATGCATTAGTTCCTTATTTGCAACAAACAAGTTATATTGAAGATTTTTTCAGAGCCAATGATGAAAAAAATGTAAGGCTTTTTCATATTTTGGTTGCAATAATAGGAAAAGATGAAGAAGGAAATTTAATAGAAATATTTGAGCAACCTTCATCACTTATTGATTCTTTAAGAAATAAGCATGAAGGTCAATTATCACGAAGGGTTTTAAATATGCTCAGTGAATCTGTAAGCAAAATTGAGAAGAAAACCTATAGAGATCCATTATTGATGTCCTTATATGACTATTTAGACTCAATCCTTCAAAGAAATCAAGTTTTACAGCTATTGCAGCCCCAAATAGCAAGAACTGATGAACTGAAAAATGAAATTGCCAATAACAATGTCTCTATTACATATGCACAAAAGTATATTTTAGACATAGAAAGAGAGCTCCGTAGATGCATTGACAGAGAAAGACTATTTTCAAGTGAATTATCTAAAAGAAAAGAAAAATTAAAAAATAGCGAAGTTACTCATATAAGAACTGACAATTTAATAGCAGCTGTGACTGAATTAAACACAAAAGTAAGGACTAAGCTTAATATGGCTGAAGAAATTGAAAAAAAATTGGTTGGAGATTGCTTAATTTTTACTTGTAATTCTGAGTATTTCGGACATTTAAATATTGCTCAAAGAGCGCAAGAATGGGTTTCTATTTTTAGGAACTTAGAAGCTAGAGAAATTCTAGCTGATGAAAGATGGCAAGATAGCTCATTTAGCTCACAATTGAAGATTTTTAAATATTATTCAAAGTTTATAGATCTAGAACCTTCAAAAAGTGCAGTGAAATTTGGTAATTTTTCAGTTTCTGACTCACAAAATTTGATGAAATTATCATCAAATTATTGATCTCCCCATGATATAAATTTAGTAAGGGCATATGATGATATAAGCGAAATTCTCATAAAAAATTTGCTGCCTAAGCATTATAAAGATTTAGATGATCGAAAAGAAAATATGAGAATATTAAAAGCTGATATGAAAGAAAAGAAAAAAAGAAAAAAAACTGAGCTGACATTGTGCGATATTAATTTGCTGCAAGACTATGATCATTATATGGACCTTTTAAATGTCATCAAAGCTAGTGATGAATCTGTCCAAAGGTTTTATTTGGCTCAAGAAGACTATTTAAGTTTTATGCAGCAATTTCCATTGATTATTAACCTAGAAAAATGCTTAAAAAAATTCATAATGCCACAGTTATTTTTATATTTTTATACAGGCGTAAAAGAAGAATTTTCTTCATTGTTTTCACTCATATATGCAATTTATCTAGGATTAGCCCAAGGACAAATTAAAGATAAAGAACTTGACGAATTTGAAAAGAAATTCTGAGATACCAAAGAAAATTTACAACTAGAGACCACAGAAAAAGAAGAAAAACCACAAGAAACTGATGAAATCTCTCTAGATTATGAAAAAAATATAAAAGAAAAATTAAATCAAGCTAATAGTGAAGAAGTCTCAAAAATGATGAATGTGCTTTTTAACTCCCATTATAGTGAAATCCCTACATTATTCAGAATTTTGGTATCTTTAAAATCCCCAGATAACACAACAAAAAATCTTCTAAAAGATTTCATCAATGAAAGGCTGAATTTGACTTTAGATTTGCATGATACTAAAATGACTCTAGAAAACTTGATAAAAATTTGTAATTGGAAGCTCCCAATTGCAATACACTCCTTGCCTGGTGTAAATATTATTAATATGCTTTGCTCATTAGCCAACAAGCATAATGTTGGATTAGAAGTTATTAGAAAACTCACCCATGATGAAAACAGAATTGATAGTGACCCTGCTACTTATGAGCTGATTTTTTCAAGCGCAAAAGAAGGAAACTGGGTCTTAATAAGTACTGAACAATTTCCTATTAGCTGAAAAGGTATTTATCAGCAGCTTAAAGAATTAAATGAAAAAAATGAAATTAATGAAGAGTTTAGAATTTTCTTTGACTTGCAAGGGTTTAGAAATGAAGATATCCCTTGGGGATTCTTGAATCAGGAATGTGCAAGAATTTATGTGATAGAAAAGGATGCTGAAGAAGCTGCTAGGTATTCTGATATATGGAGCAGATTGTTGTATGGTGATGAAATTTTAAAAATTAAATAACTTATTTAAATATTTATAAACACTCTTCAGTTAAAAGACCATGATATCTGTCTAATCCTGTCTTCCTTCCATCATAAACCCATTGAAATGAAGTTTTATTGATAACTTCGTCTAAATTTGATTTATATAAAATAGCATATTCAATATCTAAAATATCTTGAAGAATTTTCATATAAATTTTATTTTTTTCTTTACTAGTCGTTCCGATTTGTGGACTTAAATTTAGCTCAATAAACCATGCATTTAAATCTTCATCGAGCATAAAATCCAGACCAAAAAATTCAAAAACTCTTGGATGGCTTAAAAGTTTATCAAGATTCATACGAACCATATGCAGCATAGTTCTTTTAATAGAATATCGAAAGCTGTCATTAATCCAATTATCTGATACTTTTCTTTCATTTTTCATAATTTCATCAAATTTGCTGAAATTTATATTCCTGTCTTTCATTTTTTCTTCATATTCATTTTCGGTTAAATTAACTGAGGCTAGGTACAAGTCAGCTATATGAGAATTTGTTAAATAATTTTCAAAATTTGTGGAATCTTTTCTATATTTTTCTAAAGTAATTCTTAATGTTCCATCTCTATAAAGAATCATAAGAGGATCCATTGAGATAATAAACATAAAAACCCTAAAATCAAATTTTCTCCCATTTAACAGCAATGGATTTGAAATATATTTTTGGGCTATAAATTTTTCGTTATCAGGACACGGTGACTCTTTTTCGTAGTAATTTATCAATTCCTTTGCGACAGCATCAGAAACTATTGCTACAGAATCCCCATTATGGCTGTATCTAGCTTTCTTGTACATTCATTCATTTCCTTTCCCATTTTTAATGCTTTCCACAAACTCAATGCATTGTTCTTTATCACTTAGATCAAGGGTATAAGGAGTTGCTTTCCAAGGCTCAAAACATTTTTCCCTTCCTTTATAATATTCTTTATATTTTCTAAAAGAATTTGCAATTTCATCTTTAAAATTTAAATTTATACTCCCAGGGATATGGTTATATCTCTGGCCTTCACAAAGGAAATGGGTTTCCATTTTATGAAATTCATGCCATAAAGGATTTACTTGGAAAAATAAATTTATCTTTGGGTCTAATTTCGTTTTAAATGACTTTTGGTGGAGAATTGGTCTTGCAATTACATTAAAAGTTTGATGGACTAGTGAATGATCAGGATAATCAGAAAAAATGTACCTGTGATCCTCAGTTGGCAGTCTTTGTTTATTTAAAGATATATCTTGTATAGACTGATAATTTTTGACTCTTAGGCAATAATTATTTTCATGTATAATATTTTCAGATATTTCTTGATATGAAGAATTGAATTGCAAATTATATCAGCTTGAAGATGACTTATAGCTATTTATGGTATCTTCAAGTGTTGAAGGTTTATTAGAATCTTGATTTTTTGTGAAATATTGCAGCAAGAGACAATTCAATATAAAACAAAAAGTAACGATATTTTTGAATTTCATATTTATTATACCCTATAAAGGATATACAAAGAAAAATTATTTTTTATTTGTCGAGCATAGTATGCTTAGACATCTAAAAAAGATTTATGATATTTTTTTATGATTCCCTCCTTATAATTAATTATTTGCTATTAAAGTGATTATTTAGACCCTATTTTTCCAGATAGATTCTACTGTGTATTAAAGTTTAAATTTACATTGTTTAAGCAATTTAAGTTACCCTTTAATTTTTGCAATTTTCACCAATTTTTTCAATATCAGCAATATTATTTTATTTCAATGAAAGTCATAGTCAGGTATGCAGAAACAGGGCAAGAATTTGAATTGGCCATAAGCGAAGAAAAAGCTATAGAAGAAATTCAAGAAGTTTTATATTCTTCAGTAGGTGTCCAACCTGAATTTCAAATATTACTATCAGAAGATGGTGTCAGCTTAAAAGACAAAAAGTCTAATCTTCAGCCTAATGCTATCATTTACGCTTTTTCTAAAGAAGCTATTAAAAAAGACAAACTCCCTATAAATCTTGATATAAATCCCCTTAAAAACACAATTGGGCCTTGTCTCCAAGGTGAAGAAAGAGGAGTCTTAATATTAGAAAGAAAACTTCATAAGCTAGCCGAAAGAGCTATCAAGCTAACAGATTTAATATCCTCAGCAAATGAATTTAAGTATAGGATCGAAAAAGAAATAAATATCTGTGAAAATTCAGCTGGAGTTCTCGAAATTTACCACAATAAATATATCCAAACCCAAATCCTTTCTTATCGGCAATTATACAATAGATTTGAAAATCATTTTAACGCTACCCAAGAGGAATTAAATTTATTCGACAAAAATGTGAACAAATTAGAACAAATTGAGCTTCATTCCTCTCTGCAAAAACCTGAGCGTAAATGTTTAAGCGATATTTTAGATCTTCAGCAGCTAACTAAATGAAAAGAACAGTTTTACTCTGAAATTATCAGGCTGCAAGCCAAATTTTTAGAGGTAAATGGAGGAATGGATCAATTAGCGGAAAATTTCAAAATAAATTTAATACAGCCATTTATTCATCCAGATATCCCAGAAATCAATGCAGCTCCTGCAGAAAATGCGATTAATTTGTATAAAGAGTATAGAGATTTATCAGCAAAATATATAGCTGATGGAGACGCGTCAGCTGGGGAAAGGCTTCATGAAGAGGAATGAGAAAGTAAAGCCAAAAATGCAGAAAATGAAGTAGCCGAGTTGGAAAGGAACAGTTTTATGATAGAACAGTTTTTAAATAATTTAAAGCAAGCTAGAAAACAAGCTGCTGACCTTATTTTGGCAATTTTGAAACAGGTAACGACGATGTCAATAAAAATTAGAGATAGCGTCAAAAGTCAGGTTAATATGCTTTCTTCTTTATTAAAAAGATCAGAAAAAAGGCTTGGGTTCGTAAAAGTTCCGCGATTATTACCAGAAGCTTACAATGCAAGTTTAATAGAAGTTTCAAGACGAAGATTGTTTGTGAAAAAAGCTAATGAGCTTCAACAGCAACTAAATAAAATAGCCGACATAGAAATATCAGAAAGACTGAATTTTTTGAACAAATATCGTCATGTTTTGCCGAATGATTTTGTATCCCAGCTGAGTGCAGCTCCATGTGTAAGAATAGTTTCTTTTATGAATGAGCCTGACCTGCAGCTGCCTGAAATTGATATTTCAATCGATGACTTTCCTCATATGCATCTTTATTCGTCAGAATCATTTGATGAAAAGTTGTCTCAAAAATATGAAAACGCTGTAAATGATCTAAATAACCTTAATCAAGAAATAGAAAATTATAAAAAACGAGAAGAAGCCCTTAGAAATGAGCTTGATAATAATAAAGATGTTATTGCCAAATTAACTGCAAACTTAAAAGCCAAAGAAAAAGTAATAAGGGACACTGATAAGGGGTTATTTGACTTAAAAGAATACTTAAAAGGGATTACAAAAGAAAATGCCGTTTTGAAGCAGCAAGTGGCTGCACAAACCAAAAAAGCTTTAGACTTAGCAAATGTAGAGCAGCAGCTACAAGAAAATATTCAAAAATTGCAGGCCGAAATTAAAGAAAAAAGCAATGAGCCTTATATAAAAATTTTACAAGAACTTGGAATCTCTTGTGAAACACCTGCTTCCTTGAAAAATTTTGTTGGTAAATTACAACTGGACTTAGAGGCAGAAAGAAATAAAAGCTCTTCAATGATTTCTTTTACAAGTTTCAATGAAGGCTCTATGGCACTATTCTTTCCAAGTCCCGAAGGGCATTTTATTGCGTTTAATTTCAACTGTCCGAACCATTTTTTAGATTTGGACTCTTTAGCTCCAGCAACCCTCCAATCATTATCCCAGCAGCCATTTTTGGTTGGAAATATTAAAGAAAAGAGAATATACCGAGCGCTTGCTCAAAATCCATTTTCATTGCCAAGAGATACTGAATACTCCTTGCTTTCGATCCAAGAAATGCCATTATAAGTTATGATTAACCGCAATATTTATTAAAATAACACATTTCTTTTATTTTCTTAATAAAAATAACAACATGTATGATTTTTAATAAGATTTCTTTAGATGAGCCGCTATCTAGGTATAATAATAAGGATTTGGATATCAGATTATTTTCTTATTTAAAATGCTTACAAAAAATTTTTAAATAAAACTAACATGGTAATAATCAATAATCCAAACAATGATAAACTGGTTTACTTGGATTAGTCTTACAATTGTATTTATTTTCACTGGATTTATCATATACTTCTATGCTTCAAAAGGTACACCAATATACGTTTACATTTTTGTATATTTGGGATACGTTTTACCATTTGGATTAGTCGCTTTAATCCCTTATGATATTTACCTTGTAAACAATAGCTAGGCTATAGCTGAAACAACTCCAGAAATAAAAGGACAACAAGATGTATTATTTATTGTTTGGCGCGTTGTTTATTGAACTGTATTTGTGCTGTGCTGGTATTTTTAAAATTAGACTGATACTTCCTGTCATTCAAGAATATGAAATGGCTGGGGAATTTTCATTTATGCCAAGGCTGAGGACTGCAATTTATCGTCATTTTAGAATTTTATTTCTTGAAGCTATAGCAGGGCTTATATGCTTGATCTACCTTTTAGTAGAAAATGAACTTACTATGTAAAATCTATATAGTGATTCTTTGCCTATTTTTTTGATTGTGTTAAGCAACTGCTGGGGCTTATTTTTAGTCATAGTTTTTCTAGGATATGGTTTAGTTGCAATTCCAAAGTCATTTTGGTATGCAGGAAAAAGCTCTGATTATTTGAAATATTTGTATGTAAAAGCAACGATTTTAGATGAAGGAATCATTGAAGTAAAGTATAAACTTGATGATATTATACGCTTAGTAAATACAGCTTCATACAAAATCCAAGAAAATTCCTCTTTACAGCGGCCTCTTGATATATTATTATCTATATGCCCGCTTGAGATGCTTGAACATCACCGCACAATGCAAACCCATGAATCAAGGGATTCCACTGAACAATTAGGAACTTTAAATGAAAAAAGACTAATAGAGCTGCATAAAGAGCTAAAGAAAACAATTTCCGAATATAAAAGGTCAAACTGTAGATGGAGCCAGCTTGTAGACGAAACATTATTATTAGAAGATATCATAGCTTCTCATAATAATCAAGAAAAAATAATAAAATCTTCAGTTATTTTAGAGAAATCAGGACTATTTTCGATAAAAGGCAGAAAATCTGAATGGTTATGACTTACACGAGTAAAGCCATTTTTATGCAGAATTTTAGGAATTTTTTTTACATTTATGAGTATTTTAGTAATTCTTGGTGAGACAACATTATTTTTAAAATACCCAATAGGCCTCTTTCCAATAATGTTTGAAGAAGATTATGGAATTATTGAAACACAATTACTTTGTTTGCTGCCACTTCTATATATTTTACTATGTACTAAATTTGGATTATTTAATTTGAAATTGCCTGGCTGGTATGGCCTTTATCCTCACAATCAGACAGACTCAAGCAGTATGGCATGGAGTGCTTTTTATTTGGCAAGACTTACAGCCCCACTTTCCTATAATTTTTTGTTATTTTTAAAAATAGACAACACTGTTTTTATTAATTTCATGAAAATCATTGACATTGTACCAGTTGTTGGAAAACAGTTTTCTACCTTTTTCCCATTGATTTTAATTGTTTTTTGTGCTATGAATTATTTTAATATTTATGGGAAATTTTTAAATGCGCTTGGCATGAACCAATTAAGCTTTTCTGGAACTTATTGCGAAGAAAAGCTTAAAGAAGGACTCCAACTAATGCAAAGAGCAAGGTCAGAAAGAGAAAGAAGCATGGGGATACAAAGCATCAAAGCAAGGGAAGGAATTTTGAATTATCAAATGACAAAAATTGAATCTTCCAGAACAGATCCTAGGAGACCAAATTTAAAAAATGGATATTTTTAATATAATGAACTAAGGCATAGAAAGCTGAAATTGGGCTTCTTCTTCGGATTCACTGTCGGTTTTGCTTTTTTGTTTGATTAAATTCAGCTGGATAAGTTTTTCTTTGGCAGCTTTGGATTCAGGGGATTTTGATACCAAAGCAACCATTTCTTTTAATTTTTCTTTTTCGATCATAGCTTGGATTGCTCCATCTCTATATATAATTTACCGTATTTTTTCTTTTAGTAATTCCCTTTCCTGCTTTAGCTCGTCAATTCTATGACTTCTTTCAAGCTGCTTTTCAAGCATTTGGAATTTTTTAAAATTCTAAGTAAATGTTACAAATTTTCTATTGGCTCGTTGGACTTTTGTTGTACTGTCTTCGTCTCTAAGTCTTTGCAGCTCATGTCTTAAAGTAAGTTCTTTTCTTCAGTCCTCTTCTTTTTGCTCTATATTTTTTTGAGATGAAGCTAATTTTTGCTCAATCGATTTCAATCTATTGTTATAATCACTTTCTTCACTTTTTAGTCTTAAATATGTTTGTCTTTTTCTTTCCCTCATTAATTCTTTTTTTGATTTAGATTTTTGCTCTAAAGCTCTCTTAATGCTTTCTTTTCTTTCATCTACTTCTTGTTGTCTTTCGATTATTTCTAAGACTTTGTCGACTTCATTATTTTTTTTATGTTTTTCGAGATTAAGATTTACTGTACTCCAATGCTTTCTCATTGCCTGAATATTTTGTTTTTTCTTATTCATTTCTTTTAGATATTTTGCTTCAGATTTTTTGTATTTTTCTTCAATGGAAGACAACTGATATTTTATAAAATTTTCATTATCTCTTGCATTGCCTTCTTTTGATTTTTTAATTTTTTTCTGCTTTTCTTTAAGCATTTCATCATTTTTTCTAGCGAGATTTCTCTTCATTTCTTCATATTCTTTTTCTCTTTTAATATGCTCCATCATGCTTTTGTTGATATTCTCATCCAAGGTCTTCTGATATATTTTTTGTTCGTTTAGAGAATCTTTGAATTTTTCTTTTTGGATTTCTTTGAGTTCTTGAAGTCTTTTTTGAAATTTTTCTGATCTTTCTTTTAAGGCTCTTTCAATTCCTCTTTCAGTTTGTGATTGATCTTCATCATATTTTTTAGCTTTTTCTAATGCTTGTAAAGTATCAACTAATATTTGTTTATGTTTTCTCTTAAGCCTATCCAACCTATTTTCTTCAATTTTCATAATGCTTTCAATGTTTGGGCTGGACAAACTTGAAAGCAGAGAAGTATTTTTTGATAGAAATTCACTATTAATTGAGTTTGCACTATTAATTGCACTCATGCGTCTATTTCTCAACTCGGCACGAATTCTCCTAACCGTGTCTTTAACTTTCCTATTATAGTAATCATATCTCAATTTTACAATTTCTTGGCTTAATCTAGGAGCTTGAAAATCCTCTATGTTTCTGCATAGAATTTACTTTAAAACAAGCTCATTGTCGTCAATCCCAAAATCATTCATTACATCCTTAACTTTTTGGTTTGTAATGTCTATTGCATAGTTACTCATTTTATTACATACTGGATAAATTAAAAACGTTTTATTAATTTTCGCCTTTAATTGAAGAATTACTGAGTTTTCTCTGAATTATAATAAAAAATCGTTGAAATCAAGCTATAAATTTATTTTTATATAAATATATATTAGTCTAAAAACAATTATTCATAAATTTGTAAAATATATTCATAGTATATTTAAATCTGGATTTATCAAATGAATATTTCTGCTATTTCTTTCTCATTTCCTAAATTTTAAATATAATTCATTCTCTAATAATCAATAAATCCCTAGAGAATTAAATATGTCTGACACATTAGAACTCCTCAAAGCCAAAGAACAAGAACTTTTCCAATTAAAAAACGATTTTTCCGAGTATCAAGAGATGAGTAAAACCCTTGAAGAAGAAATAGAGCGAGAGCTTGAAATACAAATTAAATTAAATTCAGAACTGTCAAAAGAAAATGAAGCATTAAAAGACGCCCTTGATAAACTCAAAGTAATTTTCATATAGACCGAACAATATGAAAAGATTAAAGAGATAGAAAAAAATAATAATAAACTGAAGGATGAATTGTATAGGCTTCAGGAGCGAATTAAAACTTTAATGAAAAATAACAAAGATTTAGAAACAGAACTAGACACTGTAATTGGAAAATTGCGAGAAAAAGATTTCGAAATTAACGAGTTAACAAATAGTTATCATCAAACTCTTGAAGATTTAGCGATAACTTGTGCAGAATTTGAAAATCTTAAAGATTATAGCAAAGAAAATACGCAAAGGCTTAAAGATCAATTGAATGAGCTGAGTCAAGAACTTGATAATGCGAGAAGGAAAACTGAAAATATACGAAATCGTGGCTTAAACATCGAAAATAAAATTTTGCAGCCAAGCTTGAAGTCTTCAATAGTTGGGAAGAGTGCATTAGGTATGGTAGAGATGCTACTTAGCGATTTAAATGGAAAATTTGTCCGAAGTAACACGGAGGCTAAAATATAAAATTCATCTTTAACTATTTATAATTTATATTTTCTCCTGAACTCATATATCTTAAGATATTTAAGTGATATGAATCTAATATCCATTTGGCTTTAAATATGAGCAATTTTAAGTTGAGAGAATATTAAAAATAATTATTGAGGAGGTTGTATTATAATTGAAGATTTGCCAAAAACCGTATAACCATATAAATATAGATTAAATAATAAGTATTTTGTGTAAATGAAATACAAAGCAATATAGATTCCTGAAGTAAATGGTATCAGATGCAAATTTTTCATTTTTAATACCTTTATTTGTGGCCATTCAAGAGACAGAATATAAATTTCTTAATTGAAATGCTAATATTTTAAGCAAATATGGACATATAAATTATTAATATATAAACTTTATGAGTCTAAAGATCGATATTATCCTTTTTTATCTTATATTGCTTAATCTCTTCTCCTCTTCAATATTTATTTTCTTCAATTTGGTTTCCACACAATATATCTTTTTTCTCATGATCAAGAATCTTTTTCATGCTAAAAATTTTCATCAAAATAAGTTTAGAGGTATAAAGTACTTTCAGAAACTTTATTTAGATTCAGCAGTATAAATTATTTCCCTAAAATCTCCTGCCTTAGTTCTTTTCAATAAATTAACTAAACCAAACCGAACCATAGTTAAAAATCATAAAAATCTAAATTTTGAATATTTAATTTGAGGGATAGTGATTAAATTACTTCAAAAAATTTAATATTATTAATATGATTTATTTAATTAAATATCAGTAGCACACTTTCTCAACTCACTATATGAGTGCTTATTTTCATATAAAAATTATACGAGGAGATAAACAATTATTTTACAATTTTCCAGCTGAAAATATAATCCTTATGCATTTTCTATACTTTTTCTTTCAATCTCCAACAAATCAATTAAGTATTAATTTATCATCAGACATTTTAATGGCAAACTAAATAAGTTTGTAATAAAATGAAGGTCTATTTTGACGTGTTTAGTAATGATGAGGTCCTTTCAGACTCCTATCCTATCGCCACTGAACATGACGACGTAGTTCTCGAAGTAGCCTCAAGAGTCATTGTTAAAGGAAACGAACAATTTGATATTGGCCGTGGCAATGAATTCGGAGGTGGGGCAGAAGAAGAAGCCGTGGAAGATACAGCTGAAAGAGTTAACGACATCATCTCTGCATTCAGCCTTCAAGAAGTACCATTCAACAAAAAGGAATACACAGTTTACATCAGAGGATATATGCAAAGGCTTAAAAAACACTTAGAAGAGAATAATCCAGACAGAGTTGCAGCCTTTATGGCAGGAGCTTCTGCTTTCGTCAAAAGAGTGCTAGCAAACTTTAACGAGTTTAAGTTCTATGTCGGACAAAGTTATGACCAGACTGCTGGAGTGATTCTTTCGTATTTCAAAGAAGAAGCAAACGAAGCTCCACACTTCCTTTATATTAGAGACGGATTAAGAGAAGAGAAGTTTTAATATAAAACACATTCCAGTAAAATTTGATGGCGAATTCATATAATTTATAAGCTGCATAATTATATTACAATTTAACATATAATCAGCTTAATTAACTATAATTATTTTTTCGGTAACGAGATATACTGAGCAAGAAAAATAAAGCGACTGCAACATTTTAAAAAAACATTAAATTAAATTTTTAATTCTGACTTCCACGATTTCAATAATTGGCAATTCAGCAACTCCCAAGCGTTCGGCCTATTCTTTGGATTCAAAGAAGTCATAAGCCTTACCAGCTCGCTTTCTATAGGATACTCTTTTTTAAATGCCTCTGGAATTTCTCCACATTCTCTGATTTTTTTCAAAATACTAATTTTTTCATGTGATGTCCCAAACTTCATATAAAGTTCTAATAAAATAATTCCAATAGGAAAAATATCAGCTTTATGATTGTATTTATGAGTATGCTCCTGCTCAGGGGCTAAATACAAAGGAGTCCCAATATTTGAAGAAAGCTCCTGCATATCCAGGTAGCTTTGGCTTGATTTATCTGACTGTTCAAGGGAAGTAGCCAAATTAAAATCCCCGATTTTTACGTTATTTCCTCCGTCTAGGAAAATATTCGCAGGCTTTAAATCTCGATGAATAATGCCTTTATCATGAATATGCTTAATACCCTTAAGTATTTGGATTAAGATATTGTAATTAACTTTTCGATCTATTACCCTTTTATCGTTCTCCAGGAAGTCTTGTAGAGACATTCCACTGCAATATTCCATTTGGATATGAAGAAGCACGCTCATATATTTTTCATCTAAAAATGATGAAATTTCTGATGACATGTCAGAGCTTAATGCGTATCGCGAACTATCTGAACCTTCATCTTCCTCTTGGATTTTATTTAGCTCTCTTTCTGCCCAACATGTAATATATTGCACTAAATATTTAGAATGCAGCTTTTTAAGCAAATTCACTTCAGCAAAAAGCCGATGTCGAGTAATACTCTGGCTTACCCCAATTTTCATTTTTACAATTTTGATAGCATATAGCTGCCCATCAAGCTTATGCTTGGCTAAATGAACGGAGCTGAATCCTCCATAGCCAAGAATATTTTGGAATTCGAATTTTCTGTCATAATTCCCATCGTCAAGTACATCAATCAATTCTTTGAACTCTCCATTTTTTTGAGGAAGCCGTGTCACAGAAATTCTTTTTTTGCTTCTCTGGGGTGAATCCCAGTATTCTTTAACCCCAAGCTCATCTTCGCTGCTACTTTCGTCTTCAATTAAGCTTTTCTTTATTTCTTTAATTGGATCTTGGGAAATTTCCATGTCTGAGTCTGAAAGGTTTTCAAGCTCCCTCAATGTAAGGATTGCTTTATGCTTATAATTAGCCTCCATCTCAATTGGGCTTATAAGGACTTCCTTCTTAATTTCAAAGGGAGTTATTATTTTCTCATTGAATTCAAAATGCTTTTTTTCTGGAGCTGATACATGAGTTTTTGCTATTGGAGATATAGACTCAACACTTGATTTTAGCTTGGCTAGCTCAATATTTTCACTTTCAGGTATTATTATTGGCAAAACGCCATCTGTAAATGATTCTGAAAGATTTGGCACATGATGCTTATTATGGAAGTCAATTGGATCTTCCGATGAAGATCTTGAAGGTGGGTTTGATGATATTTGACTTTTTCTCCCAAGCAAAAATCCTAAAGATGCCGCTAATATAATCATAGCCAAAATTCCTAAATTATCGTTGCAAAACTCTATTAAGTCACAAAGGACACTGCAAAAAACTTGGAAAGTTTTCGATGAATTGTAATAATTTGACAAATGGTGCTTAAAATACTCAAACAGCCGCTGCTTCAGAGAATTTTCTTCTTTTACATCAAGCTTAAAATTTCATTCATCAGCTATTTTTTTTCTGTCTATTGTATAAAAACAATATGAGTTTTCCTCTTTTGAAGTATATTGGGAATAAGTGATATTCCATTTATACTCGCCTGAAGATTTTTCTAAGCTGACGATGGAAAAGTCGTTTCTCTCAAAAAGCATTTGGTCTTCTTGATTTGGACTTTTGATGTTTTGAGCATAAATTATATTTTTATGAATAAACCCAATAATAAATAAATTTGAAAAGCCATATGAATAACCGCTCAGGTCAAATGGCTTTGTATCCCTAGCAAGCTCTCAAATTGTTTTTTGGAGAGAAATTTTCAAGTTTGACGACTTTTTCATATAGAATAAAGTGCCATCAAAATCAACCCCGAGAGTGAAAAACGGATCATAGTCGTCAACACTGTTAGTCTTTTTGTCATCAGAAATTCTGTCCTCAATTGTAGGTCTTTTTAAGCTACCCACCAGCTCGTTTGATACTTTAAAGTCATAGACAGCTAGAGATGATCTTGGTGAATTCATGCTTGAAACAAAACCAGAAGCAAAAAGCAGCAGTTGAAGTAAAAGCAATCTTTGCACCATGTTCGTGAAATATCTTAGTTTATAAACATCTCGTAAATAAAGCATAAATTTATTAGTAAGAATAAAATTAGAAGCTTTTTGTCGGCGAAGTTGGAGTTTGAATGGATATGGATGCGAGAAATTCAAAAATGAATATAAGAATTACAAGGAAGAATGTGGAAATTTATGGATATTTTATGGAGGGTTAACTAAGAGATAAAAAATAATTTTTCAAAATAAATACCTATATTTCAGAATGTTGAAATTTAATTTGCCATCTTCAAATACACAATTTTATATATTTAATAGAAATGCACATTATTCAAAATAAGATAAATCAACATGAGTAACAGTAAATTCCATTGGAATAAAGCCATTAATTGTTTATGCTATTGCTTTTATTGAAATTTTTTATTGTTTGGGTTATGTTGTAAGTCTCTAAGGTCTAAAAAACCGAGTCTAATATGAGAGACGATATGAACTTGTTAATAAAGGACATTTCCTATCAAATTGAATTTATCCAGAATGCTAATAATATTTAAATGATGAATAGTGTATATTTATAAGTCCAACAATAAAAATGTCTTTATTAAACATGGGGCATTTTAATTTAGTCACTTTAAAATTTGGTAAAAATGGTTATGATATTAAAGCAAATCAAAATTAGCATAAGGATAATATGAAAGAGCATTAATAAATGCTTTATTTTAATTTTTAGCTATTGATATAGCAATTATTTTAATTATTTTATTATTATTATCTATTTGCAAAACCTTAAATGATAAAGGCTAATTTTTGAATGAGCTTGCATATAGAAATTTTAATTATAGATTTGTAGCGGTTATTCAATTTACAAGAATTTGTATGTGAAATATATATTATTTTAACCAGATCAAGCTACCATATGAGATTTGCCAAAATAAGATTTCCAAGTGCAAATTAATTGTACCATGCGAGGAATAAAGTCGTAAAATGAATACAACATAATTTTATTGTGAAATATATTCTGACTTGCTAAAAATATTAGGTTATAATCATAAGATAAATAATTGCTTATTTCTGTCGAGTGCATATTTTAAAAAATTTGTATAGCTGAAGCACCTTTAGATTAACCTTGTATCTGTTTTCGATTAAAGAGTATACATATTTAATAGATTTGAAAAATTAAGATCATCAATTTAATTTATTCTAATATTAAATAATAATTTTTTAAATTAAAAATTTACAACGCATTTTTATAATAATTTCTCCAAATATTTGCAGCATTTTGGTTTCAAATAAAATTTTAATGATGTAAACTCTCAATTCAAAATATAAATTTAGCTTATACGAAATTACTTTAAAAAATTTCTAAATCTATTCAGAGTTTTGTAATTAAAATCCGTCCATGTGACTTATTGCCATTTTCATTATAATTGAAAGATATATCAATGAAAAATTTTCACTCGCCAGTGTTGCTTCAATTAATTAAGTTGAATTATTCATATTTATAATTAATCAAAATCGTCATAAGTTATTAAATACCTATGGAGAATAAAAATTTATGGCCAAGCAGATCTGAAGCCATCCTAATAACTTTTCAGAAACTTGCGTTAAACTTTATATGAAATGTTATTTCATCTTTGCAAATACATCAGTATGGCATATCCCTAGAAAGATCAAGCAAAAGAGACCATCGCTAGAGCATGAATAAGGTGATTTAATATAAACTTATTTAGTTTAGCTGAGCTTTTTAACTTCGACAGATAGGTAAGCTGGATAAATGCTTTTCTTTCTGTCAGTTAAAATTTTATAATGATTCAATCTACTCGAAGGAATTTATACTAAGAATTTGCAATGCAGATTAGTCCCAATAAAAAATACTCAGCCAGCAGATTCCAAATAAATATTAAGAAAAAAGGATAGAACTATTGTTGACATATATAAAACGCATAGAGGTCGTCTTCTATAATTACAGCTCTCGAGCAAAGAATGCCATTCAAATCCATTGAATATTTTTCCTATGGCTTCAGGATCTCAGATTATATTGTACCTTTATTTTAGGTTTACAATTGGCATGCAAAAGTGTTGTTTTAAAACTCTTCTAAGCAAAAATTATCCGATATTTGATAATAACTGAATACAAATCAGTATTTTAAAGCACCATTAAGAACATTCTCTGGCGCTTTACTTCATTATATATCACACACATCCAAAATGCCATTCCTCACAAATTTCTCTCTATATTGCCTTCCAGGCTCTCTTAAATTGATCCTAACTCAGCAGCTCTCACATCAATGGCTTATATTTAAGAAAGCCTGTCTAATCCCTCTTAATTACAAAATTTCCCTCGCATCAGTAACATTTTAATTTTCTTTGAAAAGTCTTTATTCTAGGGTATCGGCCAGGCAGCCCTTCAATATTGAATGCTTTTGAGCCAATTAAGCCTTGTACAATTCAAATAAAATTAAATTATTCCTATTTTCCGTGCACCAAGTCAAAACAAATAAAATAATTTGTCAAGATGGTGAAGTTTATGAGTTCTTCGCTTGAATCAGATTTTGCTTATAATAAGCTTTAAATTAGTAAAATTATGGGCCATATAATTAAATAATCATGGCAGCTGGAAGACCAGAACTAAGACTGATTGAACAATCTTTTTCTAATCTCACCAACATTGAACGTGGAAAGGTAAAACCCATCACAGTTCGGAGATATTCTTAATACCTGCAAGCTCCAAGGGATCGAAATCCCCAACTTACTCGGTCAATTGCAAAGGCTCGACGGGCGGCAAAACGAGACCGAAAACACGTGAGACGAAGACTTCTGGGAATGCAAATGGCAGATCAACACCGCTCTAGGTGATTTCTATACAGTGAGTGGGAGACAATTAGCCCGATGGGGATGTGCTGCAGCCGCACTGGACGGGAAACTCTACATGTTTGGAGGCCGTGGGACTGACTCCCGTACACGTAACTCATGCCACGTGCTAGACCTCGCCACGAACCATTTCAGCGCCCTCAAAACAAATAATATCCCAGCCTCCAGAGAAGGCCATTCCATGGTCGCTTATAAGCATTATCTCGTTGTCTTCGGAGGCTGCGAAGGCGGCGAGGACAAAACAGACCCTTTTGACGACGTCTGACTTTTAGACGTCCAAACCAAAAATTGGCGCTGTCCACCAGTTTTGGGCAAAAAGCCAGAATTTCGGGATGGACATGCAGCAGGGGTCATAAAATCAGATATGATTGTATATGGTGGAAATGGTATAAACACGCTTTATGGAGATATGTATATGTTAAGCTTGAAGAATTTTGAATGGAAACTGCTGGAACAAGAAGGAGATATTCCTGGGCCTAGGGAAAGTATGGGGTTTTGTACTGCGAGGGATCGGTTATATGTGTTTGGCGGCAATGTGAGTGAGCCGACGAGGGATGAGGACGAATATACCAATGATTTGTTTGAAATCGAGGTCAGAGGAAGCACAGCTCATATAAAACACTTGATTGCAGAGTCACAAATCCCACCGAAAAGGCTTTCACATTCGATGACAAACTTGAATAATGACTTTCTCATTGTATATGGAGGGGAAAGTTTTGGACAGGCAATGAGCGATATATGGGTTTATAGCATTGATAATAATATATGAAGAGAACTACAGCCTAAAAATAGCATTACAGGCCGATCCACACATGCCGCGTGCACTTTCAAAAATTCCTTTATTGTGTTTGGCGGCATGGGCAATGAAAAACTTGCAAAGAGCGACCTTGTTATCCTGAGCTTTGGAGAAGGCAAAATAGATATGAACAATGTCAGTGGGATAAATCCAAAGCGAAAATACACAAAATTATTGACAGTTTCTGGGAAACCTAGCTCAGGTCCAGCCACAGCAACCCAAAACAATTATACTTCTACATCTCCCAACTTAATGTGTAACAGTTGTGGCCATTCTTCTTCCACATGTTTATTTCTTGAAAGATTTCCTGAATTATCATATCCAAGATTTCATTATTTTTCTAAAGCACAAATTCCATCACAAGTTATTGAAAATTTAGCTAATGAATTTCATGATCCTTATAGTGCGATATTAAGGATAGCACAGATTATCGGAAATGAAAAGGTAAATATTAGATCAACTGGCTATGTTTCTATGAGAGGTAAAGAGTGTGTTAAGATCATAACAGAAGAAGATAGCAGCGACATACATGAAAATGTTGAAGATAATGCAAGTGACAGCAAGCAAAGCTCTCATAACTCCTTTGGAGGGGATTCAGAAAAAAAAGTGATGATTTTGGAAATTTCATGTACCAAGTGCTTGCTAACACCCTATGCTGTGGGCCATTTTTGTGCTGGTACAAGTACAGAAAATCTGTTGGGTCCGATGTTTAAGCTTTCACCAATTGCAATTATTGTGTCCAAAAATGAAGAGTTCTTGACTGTGACGCTAATTCAAAAAAATCAGGATTATACGCCATGTTTTTTTGTGATTTTTGATAGTAGTAATCAGCCAATTTTCCCTGTTAAAGAGCTTGTGCAGCCGAATTTTTCAAATGTGCTGAAAAGAAGCCATTTGAATCCTGGCATGCTTTATTCACATGGCTTGGGTACTACAATTTATTTGTATCCTGAAGAGCTTAGTGCCAATGGTGATTCAATTTTGTATAAAAATATTCCTCTTCAAGATTTCCTTAGTTATGCATTTTATAAGTCACCATTTCCATTTGGCTTTATTGTCAATAATCAGCCAGTAGAAGAGAAAAATCTCAAAGAAGCAGAAACTGTTGAGCTTCTTAAGACCACTGAGTACCGCATAACCAAAAAATCTGATATTGCGAAATTCGGCTTGCTTATATATAGGAATTGCAGACTTGTCTATTGAGAGTTGCATGAGCATGTTGGTAGGAGGCACCGTGAAACGCATGCAATAGTTGTAAAACTCCTAGATGACAGCATTATTTCACCAATGACTTATATGCTAAAATGGGGGAAATCAGCTATCAATTTATTTGCTGATCTGAGTCAAAATTCACTGAAAAAGCCCAAGCATTCTGAAGACTAAATAATGAAATTTATTTTGATATAAATAATAGAGCTAATTTAAAATTATGCAAATATTAAGAAATTTGCTATTTTTGGTTAAATGGAGTCTATATAAGTTTAGCATATAAAAATGGGAAATTGCATAGGAAAAGATAATCGACACAGACAATCTCAACAATTAAATCAAGATTTTAATGCTCAGCCTCAACAACAGCAAATGCAGCTTCAAGCACAACCTCAGCTACAGACCCAAATGACTGCAGCCCAAACTGCATTCATTTACAATTCTCTTTATCAAACCCATGCTTCAAATAGTCGTCAATTATTACAGCAGCCCTCACGACCAGTTCCACAGCAACCTATACAACCTCCTCCACAAGAGCAACTTATAAAAACTGCAGTTGGAATGAAATGCTATTCGTCAATAAACAAAAATTCAATTAAATTAATTCCAAAGCTAAATGAACCTAATTCTTATAGCATTGAATTCGAAATTGTTACCACTTATGAATCCCATATGACAATCTACTTTTTTGCCCAAGAAATGGTTGATATAAAAGGCATTCCTTACTTTTATGTAGACACAAGCAAATATCTACCTCCCCAATTTTATAAAATTCCAGTTGGAAACCAAATCTTCCAAAATTTATGTTTTATTAATACTGCTCAATTCAAAATTGACGAATTATTTTTCAAAAATAAACAAATATATCCTATTGTTGTAGAAATTTTGCCTATTTATGACTTGAATTTAATGCCTCCGCAATCTCAAGCTACATATTTCATATTCAGCAGGACTCAAGAAAATTTATCTTTAAAGCCTATACGGCAAAAATTCACTGTTTCAGGAGTTTCATATGAATTAATGGAAATTTTTGGGTCTTCAAAAGAAAATGATGAAGATTCAAGAGAATGCATTATTTGTATGGCAGAAACTAAAAATACTGCAGTTATGCCGTGTGCACATGTCTGTCTGTGTGAGGCGTGCGCATTATTAATCCAGAAAGAAACAAAACCGAAATGCCCTATATGTAGAGGAAAAATTAAAGGGTATATGAAGATAGAAGCAGTAGCTGAACAAAATGATTGCAAATAATATTAAATTTTCTCATTTATATTAATAAATTACGTGTAATCACCCTAAAAATCATTTTCTAGCTCACATTGATATTGCTTAGCAAATTTTTCTCTGCTCCCATTTAACTGCTACGATTTAGAGATAATTTTTTTAGCTTTTTTCATCCGATTCATAAACTTTGCTCATCTTGGTAATTGCTTATACTGGCTAACAATCTCTATTTCAAGATTCTTATTTTATATTAAATTCTTTAATATTCTCTTAGTTCTTTTCTTTTCGGCAACTTGAGGATTTATTTTCTTTCCTTTTATATCGATATTTTTACAGGCTTTGATGCAATAGGTTTTCTGATTTCTTCATAAGATTCTAAGTTATCTAAAATATCTTTAGCTTTAGTAGAAAAATTCTGAGATCTATTTCGTGATTCTGTTGCATCATTATAAAAATATATGTAAATTTCATGTAATGAAATGTTGAAATCACTCCAGAAATAATTAGTTTTGACTTTCGGAAAAAATTTTTTTACAAATGAATTAATTCCTTCTAGCATTGAATTAGATCTATATCTGTTTTCTTCCAAATTACTATAAATAAATGTGTCATCTTTAAAATATTTTAGCCAAACAATTCGAAATATTTGATAAATTTGTTGATGATTTTACATTTTGAGAATTCAACTTTGAACTTAGCCACTTGTGCATCCAAGCTATCTTTGTTATAGCACAACTTTTCTATTGTATCAATTATATATTGGGTTTTTTCTTTAAGGTGTGCCGGATCTGTTTTTTTATAAATACCTAAAGATTTAGCTTTCTCTCTAAGATTCTTTTTTAAGTGATACAGACACACCACAATACGAATTTCTGGGTAAATATTTTTTATGCTTTGCATTAGACCTTGTTCGAAATCAATAGTTATTGATTTTAATTGCATTAGATATCCTGAGGCTTGAACATGAATCTTTACTATTTCAAAAATATATGAATAAAGCACTTTCTCCTTGCAAGACATAGCTATAAAACATGCAGGTAGTCGCTTCTGAGATGCTTGCTCATATAGAGCAATAATTAAAAGTTGGGCGAAACCTTTTCCAGGGAACACATTAAAAATTGCATCTATATACCAATGATGACTTTGCCTGAGCTGCACAAGCTGCCAATCACTTGCTCATATAATGTATCTATACGAAGTGTTACAATTGTGAAACATCCATAATTTCTAAGTAATTTTATGCCTAGATTCTCTGATTGTTAAATTTGAATTTTAATTTATTGTGTTATATATATTGCATTTTCTGAATTGTTAAATATATATTTACCAAAGAATAGATTTAATATCAGAGAATTGTTCAGCTGCACTCTCTCAATTACTCCACCGCAATCTTGTTTTATTTGATTTATTGCGTCTTTTATATAATTCAACTGATGATTTTTAAATGCATTACGAAACTCTTGATTAAGTGCTGTCGTGATTTCTTCATATTTCATGTATGGATCCCTTAGAATTATATTTTGCAGAGCAGGAAGTAGTTGAATCTCTGTATTTTCTGATTGTGCATTTTAAGAGCTTTATTCAATAACTAGAATACCATGGTTTTGATGATTCTTAATTAGTTCAGCTTCATCTGCTACAATTAATTCGCCCTGGACTCTACATGATGCACTACACTGTTTATATATGCAATAGAAATAAGTGTATTCACCAATAATAGATAATTTTATATATATAGTCATTTTGATATGCAAATTTTACTAATTCATGCAAGAAATTTAACTCATTACAGATAATATTCCCAGGTAATTTTTTAGGAAGATAACTACGCGGGCATAAGAAAATTGAATCCACAATAGTAAAATTTACAATGGAAAAGTCTTAGCCCAAAAGTTACAGTTTTTGTGTAATTAGTTAGATATAACAGCTTCAAAGATAGGAAATTTAGTGATGGCTTGAAGTCTACAATTTTTTGAGGAGCATAAAGCACACAAAGCTAAATTAAAAAGTCATTATAAATATTAAGATTTCCTAGGCAGATCAAAAACAATTGGAGGATTTGTAGGTCTATATCTCAATGTACAGGTAGATGCATTAACGAAATGGGTGGAGCCGTTGCTATACACCCCATATGCTTCATGAATATGGCCAAAGATATGGACTTTTGGCTTAATTCTCTCTACAACAGTCTTCAATTCTTCACATCCTGCATGAAAACCATCAGCGCAGCCATCAAGGATTGCATATGGTGGTCCATGAGTAATCAAAATTTCTGTATCCTCAGGTATTTTCCTCCACTTTTCAGCAATAACACTTCCTCTTTCTGCATTAAAACCCCAGTCATAAAATGTTGGGGTTCATGGACTTCCCCAAATTTTGTACCCAAAGACTTCTACGCCAGTTTCTTCTAAATAAATACAGTTAGTTAGCAAAGCTTTGGTAGCATCTGAATTTATAGTCGGATCCAAGCTAAAATTACGAATAAGGGTAGGCAAATTTTCTTTATCAAACGATAAATCATGGTTCCCAGCAATAACAACTTTATATCTGTGTGGTAATCTCCCTAAAAAGTTATTAAAATTAACGACATCATCTGTGCTGCCACAATTAGTAAAATCTCCTGCATGGAGCAATACATCACCATCAGGAACATTAAACTTCTTCCCTACTTGATTATGGGTGTCTGATAGGCATACAAATCTGATGAATTCTTCAGATTTCTCAATCTCACCTCTGTGAACTCTAATCTGTTCTGACTGCATATTTAATATTTATTATTTATGTCTGTATCTGAGACGAATTTAATTTCTTGGTTGGGATAAAAGCACTTGCATATGAAATTGTTGGCTTCACCATTTCAGAGCCTTTTTGGACAACTAAAAGAGGCAGTTTAATCTTGCTGAGCACAGGGACGCTTAAAGTGCTTCCACCTGACATAATTCCAGGAGGAATTCCTGTAACGTTGATATTTGTTAAGTATGCAACCCTGCTTTCATCATTAGAAATAGCAAAAATCCACATATGGCATGTTTTACATTTATAAAGTCCCCACTGATCAGCTCCGCTTCTCCACGGTCTTTTTTCTATTACCTTAAACAGCTCAGCATTTGCATCTAAATTCAAAGAATTTAAAATCACTTGTTCTTGGTTTTTGTTCTGAGTTAAAGGACCAACCAAGAAATCGTCTTTATCAGCAAATCCCCAATGTAGAGAATCCCATGATAATCCATGCATATCTTTAATTGCACTCAAAAAGTCTCCGCAGCCAGGACTTGGACAATCTGAAGTGTCTACATTTCTATACTGTCTCGCGCAGTTGCAATTTTTATTAGTTTGGTACTTCGGGTCAGCTAAATGTCTCTTTAAAATTATTGTACAGCTTCCACACAAGCATTGATACCGCGGATACCTCATCAGATATTGGCGAATTTTACTTTGCTGAAGAGTCCATATCGAAAGCTGTGCCAAGCAATCCAGAGGAAGGTCAAAAAACATAGACTGGCTATTAATCAAGCTCCAAGTCTCATAAAAACTTGTTACAAAAATCTCACTTAAGCACGCCAGTAGACAAACCCTAATGCTCAATTCTTCATTTTCTACAAATGCTACTCTTCCTTTACTTATATGAGCTGCCTTTAAAAAGTCTAAAACACCAGCCAAGCTCTGCAATGGAGAAGGCCCTACCATGATATTTTGGAATCTCCTTAATGCTTGCTCGTCAGATCCTGAATGCACTATATGGGTTATCCCCAAATTTGACATCCAAACAGTATTAGTTTTCAAGAATTTTGAAGAGCATAAATACACGTCATGGGTAATCCTCATAAAAGAAGGACTTATCTTACTTCTTGACTCCGCAGCACAAAAGGTGAGTGACATCATTGAGACGCAGCTATCTAAGACTTGCTCAAAAGAAGAAAAACTTTGGATTTGGTGACTTGATGGAGGGCCTCTAGGGATAGCTGGAGCACTTACTAGTAAAGCGTGCAAGTGTTCGAATCTTTTTAAGACGTTATCAATAGAAGGGCGATGTCTGGGATCTCTAACAAGCATATATCGTAAAAAGTCAATGAGATAAATGTTGTTGTGGATTTTTTCTAGTTTTTCCTCAATTAATAATTCTTCGTTATAAGTAGTGCATCTAATAAAAAATTGTATCCAGTCAGGATTATAAAATAACAAATCACCAGTTAGAAGCTCATAGAGTAAACACCCAAGTGATCATATATCAGACGCTCTTGTTGTCCCAACTTTACGTCTTCTATCATACTTATCAGTTTCTTTTTTTACAGCTGCTGTCAATAGCAGCATTTCAGGACTTTTTATATATTCAGTCCCTTTATTAGCTAAACAATTCTCATCATCAGAGTTTACAAACATTCTGCATTCTCCAAAATCCCCAATAGTAACCTGACAATCCTCAATAGGGTCTTCTAGCAGCACATTATCGCATTTTAAGTCATAATGAGTGACATTATGTCTATGGATAATTTGTACGGCTTTTAATATTTCTCTATAAATAGTGAGGAATTTAGGAATATTTTCTTCGATTGAGCCTTGGACTTCTGTTCTTCAGTCTTTGAGAGACTTTGGGTAACGCTTCATTACGATGTAGTAGTCGCTGCCGTCTACACCATAGTCATAAAGATCGGTGACACATCGCTCCAGTCTGAATTCTTCAAGGCAAGCAATTTCTGTGAAAATGTCGTGTAATACGCAACGGTCATGGATTGCTTTTGGGATCGGCATTTTTTTTATTGCTACTGTTATAGGTTCACCTAGCCCGGTTGAGCACTCATAGACTGTGCCATATGCACCAGTTCCGATTTTTTTCCAGTTTTGATACATAGAGGAATCAAAAAACTCAATTGATAGAAGCTTTAGTAGCCTTTGTCCAGCTAAAGGTGGGACGATGTGGCCGACTAATTTTTGAAGCTTTGGTAGAATGCGGACATTTAAAGGATGATTAATATGATGATGCAGTAAAAATAATACATTTGATTTTCCAGCATCACTAGGATGTTGCGCACAATAGAGTTCTTCTAATGTACCTCTTGTCGGGGTTAACAATAGACAAAAAATCAAAGCCAAAATGCTTGACTGCAGATCATCATCAGAATATATTTCTCTCTGCTTTCTCTGCTGGTCATAAAATTCGTTTTCCTTACACATCTCCTGCTCATCAAGCTGGCTTTCAATTTCACTAGACTTTTGTTTGCTTTCAAACATAGACAATTGCATTTTTTGTGTCCCATCTAGTGACGTTTGGATCCTTGTCAGCTCATAATTTTCATGCTTTTTGCCGTCTCCTTCAAGGCATTGCTTGACAAATTCTTGCTTTTCGATTTCTTTTTTCTCTGGGTCTTGAGTTAGGGAGCCAATTTTTAAGGAAGGAATTAAGGGTTTTTTAACTATTGGAGAAGGCTTTAGGTTTTCTACTAGGGAGTCGACTTTTATTAGTGGAGCTTCTGGGGGGTTTTGGGAGAGCTCTGGACCGAGGCTTAAGCTAGGGATTTTAAGGCTGGCTTTGGATTCTTCAGATTTTGAGCTTGTAAGGGAGGGAGGAAGGTTGAGACTGGGAACTTTGAAAGGAAGCTTAGAACTGGTTTTTGGCTCGATGACTGGGAGCTCTGGGGATTTTTTGATTTCAGGATTTGCAGGCTCAAGCTTTAAGGATGGAATTTCTGGTTTTTTATTCAAACTTGGAGTTTCTAACCTTAAGCTTGGAGCTTCTACCGCCTTCACAAGAGAGGATTCTGCTTCTGTTTTATAAGCTTCAGTTGTCCGTTTTGGAACATTTTTTAAGTCAAGTTTAAGAAGCGCTGAGAAAGGCTTTTTGGGAGCAGAGATTGGCGCAAAGTCGCTTTCACTTTTTTTTTCTTCAATTTTTTCTTCGACTTTCTTTTCTTCTACCTTTTTTTCTTCTATTGATCTAAATTTCATCTTCACTCTTTTTTTCTCGGCTTGTCTGAGCTCAATGAATCTTTCTCTTCTAAGTGTTATATCGTATTCTAAGCTGATTTCTCTTGTTAAAAAATCAAGAATTCGATATTGAAAAAATTTTCTTGTTACATCTGGGGTGCGGTTTCTTGCATATGCAAATAGACATCTTAAATGAAGTTTGCATAATTCTTGGCAGGCTTTAAAATATGCTGAGGTTTGTGCACTTTCTTGGACAGAAGACATAGAAATGTGGTTTCCTACAGTTGCATTTAGAAGTGGCTCTTCTTGCACTTGCTTGGGTTGGTTATTTGTATAAAGTTTTAAAAATGATATATAATGAACTCTGATATAATGCAAAGCATATTCTTCATTTCTATAGTTCGTGAATCTCGGACTAAACCAATACAAATTTTCCAATAATTCTAATATAGACCTCGTCACGTGCAGATTTCTAGGTGGAGGTGAAAATTGATGCAGACTATTTGGGCTTGCATCATAGCTGTGCTTATACAAAAATTTTGGAATAATTCCTTTCATTGGCGAAATAAGCCAAGAAAATCCACCTAAAACTCTACGGATATTTTCTTTTCAATTTTTTTCTGATGAGTTCAGCTCAGCTGATTTTCTATCCAGCTGCAATTCATTGACAATTTTTCTTAAAAATATTGAAATGGCGTTGTAATATTTTATAGCAGATCTAGCTTCGCTTCTCACATTATCACTTAGCAAGCTTAGCGTAAAAATTTTTGTGCATTCATTCCAGCTGTCATTTCCTACAAAAACGTCATATAAAAGTTTATAAGCTTCAACTGTTTGGCTTTGTATCAACAACTGAGAAATCACATCTAAAAAGGCTCCACCAAGCTGTCTTGAAGGTCCTACACTTTGGGTTGGAGACCCTGGTCTTGATCCTGGTCATTCTGCATGTTCTAATAAATTTTTCTTTGTAACCAGGAGCTGCTCAAATATCAAGTCTACCGTTTGAAAAAAGCTTATCCTGCTCCTGCATATTCTCAAATATCTGCTCAAAAACATAAATAACTCAGTCTCCGCTTCAGCTAGCTGAGCTTCCGAATAGCTTTCTTGTATCCATAAAAGTCTTCTACTAAGCCTATACAATATCAAATCAGATTTTTTCCTCAGCCTTTCTTTTGAGCTCATATCTCTCCACCCGACCCCATTAATCCAAAGAGTAGTTTCTCTGTATTGGGCATATGGGTCTTCCATCATCATACTTAGCGCCATTGAAATATTCGGAGACCTTCCTTTAGATTTTTTAGGCGAAATTGCTTCATACATTTGGGATGATGATGTATTTGGCATTACTGTTGCTATAGAAGGTGTTATAGCTTGTCTATGGACAGATTCTGTATATTGTGCATAAGCAGTCAACAATGCAAAAATCGCTGTATGCTCAGGGATTAAAAATTCTTCAGTCCTTTTGCTTCAGACCTGGAAAAAGCCGAATTCAAGTCCGCTGCTTTCGTTGCCGAAAAAATAAGAATTTTCGTAATTTATGCTGATATCGCGACGGTCGTCTTTGCGTTCTTCTTGATGAGGATGGACGCCGCGAGGGCTCATACCTGGGACTGTGTTGCTTGGTTGGACTTCTGCTTCTTCTTTTAAGAACTCTAAGGTTTGGATTTCATTGGGAACTTTTTCTAATGAGTCTTCGCCAGTGCAGCACTGTTCTTCTTCATATAATTCGTTTTCATCATCGCTGAAAGTGCCACTTTCTTGGTTTTTTATTAATAAAGCATTTTGATGTCTTGTGTAGTCTGGAGATAAGACGTGGGCAAATAGGATATTAAGAGGATTTTTAATAAATTGGAGCTCGTTTGGCTCATACATTTGGACAATGTATAAGAGAAATGATAATACAGTTGTGCGATGTCTTTGCGTTGAAGCTTGGCCATGTTTTCCTAAAAATAATAAATTATCACTATTTTTCTGAGCTATATGCTGAGGACTATAAAGTGATGTTAAAGACTGTGACCTCAATTTTTTTTCTTTTTTTGGCTTTTTTTCTATTTTTTCTTTTTTCTTTTCAAATGCATTACCAGGAAATGCAGCCAATTTTGCAATTTTTTCTAAATCATTATCTCTTTTCTGACAAATTAAAGCAGTTAAATCAGCCGTCAAGCAGGCTTCACCCAGCTGTAAGGCTAAATTACAAATAATTTTAGTCGGCGGGACGACTTCATGATAATTCGTGCTTTCTTCAGCAATATAAGAAGTCTCAAAGTCAAAAACTTGTGAAGCATTTGGCTTAGGCGTTTCTTTCCCATATGGACTCGCCATCACTGGGCTTTGAATATTTTCGCCCCAAGACCCAGAAAATGCTGAAACCCTCCCTGATCTATAACTTATCGATTTCTGCACATCAGCCCTTTTTGACGATCTATTAGTATCTTGAGGAGGAATATTTAGCACAGGAACAACAGGCGATTTTGGCCTTGTTTCTTCTACTTTTACTCTTGCAACCCTTCGCAAAGCTCTTGACGACACGGTATGCCCATGAAGTGTAGGAAGTTCCATAAAAAAGCTATCATTTTCTGATATAAGAGACCTGTTTAACGCAGTACGGTACTCTACTGGCGCATATTTAGGGGTAGAAGGCTGATGAAGCATGGCACTAAAATCGCTTGCTTTTCTTGAGTGTTTTTGCTTTAAAGGAGAAGGGTCAGTTGGCATTGTCTTAGGCTGCCCACATATTTTTTCTAAAAGACTAACCACAATGCTGGCGGCATCCATATCTTTAATTGTGCTTTTTACTTGGTCAGAGAACAGAAACAGCTTGATAAGAATAATAAATGTATTTGTACACTCTGGGTGGTTTTCTATATGTTGGAAACACATTTCAATAACCCTTTCACTTGCAATTTCACTTTTATGGCAGAGTTTTAAAAGAATCATACCAATTTTGTCGAGGACTTTGTCGAATTGGTTTTTATCACGATGCCGAGGGTTTTTATTGACTGAGCGAGCCCTGGAGTCGTTTCTGAATTTGAAAGTTTTAATTAAATCTTCGCAGATTAATGGGACTAATTTTTCGATAAGCTGCTCTGTAAAGATAGGAAGACTGTGGCCTTCTATTACAAATTCGTTGAGGTCTGATAATATTTTTTGGAGAATTTGGTAGATGTCACTGATTGAGCGGAATTCACCTAAACGATCTAGGAGCATTACACAGTCCATTTTAAATCTTGTTTTAATTATGAAGTGAATTTGCAGGGCATTCTATATACAGCAAAGTTGAAGGGAATAGTATATCAAATAAAAAAAAATTGCAGTGGATTGAGTTTGCTTACATATCTTTAAGCATAATATCTAATACCTAAGACATTTAAAATAAGTTTATTATAGTAATTAGTGCTCGCAACAAAAAATTAGATATCATCTTATTTGTTTGAATAATTATTGTTTTTTAATAATCAAATATAAAATATAAAAATGATATATTCTTTGTATTTTTACTATTGATTTATATTTTATATTCATTTTTCTCTAAACAATATTAAATAAATAAATCATAGAGCAACTAACTAAATAAATATTTTTGCTTGACTATTACATCTTTATTTACTTGATTGGGAACTATATTTTTTGTTTTACAAATGCGTATTTAATAATTATCAATATCACTATATGATAAATTTATAAAAATGGTTCTATTGCTGTTACAAATTGATTATAAATAGCTGCTTTGACTATTTAATTATAAATTCAAACTTAAAAAGCTACTAATATGGCTTATAAAATTAAAGCTTTTAATTCAAGATTTAAGCTTGCTTCTAAACTTATCTAATTATATAATATGCATTATTTTTGGATATTTTAGATAAACAATAATTAGACGCTTCTAAGATGAATTAATATTAATTTTCTTGCAAAGACAGAAGTTTGTCGCATCTGCATACAATTCGATATCGTCTAAAAGGAAATGTGGATATTCGATTTATATGGATCGATCTTAATATTAAAATGCTGCTTTAAATATATATAAGCTTTATTCTGAAAAATATAAAACAATTTATGATTGCCTCATTAAATTTGCTTCATACAGGATTACATTCATTTTCATCCATTTTTCTTATAATTTGAAAATTATCACATTATCTTGGTGCAATAATTCACAAATATGACTATTTAAAATACTTTAATGTAAAACAATTTTTATGTCAAAGTTGCTTAAATCAATTATATTCCTCCCCAAAAAAAAATATAATTTTTTTTTGAGTATTAAAACTTATCAAACCTCAATAGAGCTCTAAAAAATTTCTTTTTATTCTATTTTCCCCTGCACCTTGCTATAAATCTATCTAAGCCAAGCTTTTTTTGAATTTATTATTCAGTATTACAACCTTTTAGTATAAAATTAATGAACGAATGTGAGTCTATAGAGCCTTGTGGAGATTTAATACCAATGCCTCCACCTCCTTCACAGCGACCTTCTATTCTAAAAGTATCATTCCAAGACGATCCGAATACAAGCAGAAGATCAGACAGTAGATCATCCACAGGTGATGGTCACACAGGTCCACACAAAGTAAAATTCTGCAACCCTATGTGCAGTATCATAACATATGAACAAACGACGGTTAAAGTTACTGGTTCCAGTTGTACATGCGATATTTTTTAAGTTTGCAAAAGTTTTGTTAATTAATCGTAAGAAACTTTCTTATTCAAGAAAAGGGTTTTTACTAAATTTACGTTAACTTAAATTAGTTTTCAGATTTTAAGCCATTGGATAACAAAAAATGATTTAAAATTATCTAGCTCTTGCGTTATATTCATAGCTATACACTTTATTTTGCTTAGCAAAGTTATAGCCGTCCTCAGCATAGCCCTGGAAAGGAGCAATAAACTGAGGGCCTCCACCCATTTCAGGATCTTCATAGCCTGGGTATTTTTGGCCTTTGTCAGGTCTTTTCATAAGATCTGCATATTGGTAATTATTATGAATATTTGGAAGCTGTCTAGCTGACTGATGGTTTGAGAAATCACCGGATTCATTAACTGCGTGAGGAATTTCAGGGATTTGCTTTGGAAACAGGCTGGCTCTCGCAAATAAGCCTCGACTTTGTCCTCTCTGCATTGGGTTTTCATACGAAATTTCATGAGAGTACACAGGCTTGGTTGTGATTTTTTTCTTATTGTGGTTTTTTATTTTTGGACTTGATTTTGTATCTTCTTCTTCATTTATATTAAACATTGGCTCATCACTTTTTTTCTTATTCCTGACCTGTGGATTTGGTTGTGGATAGCCATATTTAATACCATCCTTACTTCTCTGCCTCTCCAGTTTTATTTCGAACTCATTGCTTTGATTTGTAGTCACTGGCATATCAAATTCATTAGGATCTGAAATAAATGGAGAAGCTCTTGTCTTGGATCTTTGGCTGTCCTTGTTTTGGGTTCCTCGAAGAGTTTTAAGATCAAATTTATTAGGATCTAGCCCTGGAGGGACCGAACCGGAATGATAAGGATCTTTATAGTGTGGAGGAGGCGAAGATGACTGGTCATCTTTAAGCTTTATATTGGCACGACGGCTGTCAGTTGGGGTAGCATTTGTCCCAACATTTGGCTGGTTTTTCAGTTTTGAGGCAATTGAAGAAGCAGCTGCTAGGTGGCTGGAGAAGTTTTGTTGAGGGTAAACACCAATACCTGGTCGTCCTCTTGCTTTATTTGATTCATTTCTTGAGACTAATGAAGTAAATGGTCTTTCATCAATGTCTTCTCTTAAGTCTCCAAAAAATGGATGCTGTAGAGATTCAGCAGCGCTCATTCTGTCGTTTGGGTCCATTCTTAACAGTCCTTCCATAAAATCCAATGCTAATTTATTAAGTTTCCCCATGTATCTTCTTTCAAGTGTCTCAATTCTTGAAATTTCAGGGAACTTTAAACCAATGAATCTTGGATTCTTCTGGAAAATTTCCTGCTGCTCAATAGTAAGAGAGCCAAGCATTTTTTGGATTAAATATAGTTGGTCTACTTCGTTTTCCCCTGGAAACAGAGGTTGACCATCAGTAAGTTCTCCCATTATGCAGCCTATAGCCCACATATCGACTGGTCTGCCATATTCACTGCCCCCTAACAGAAGTTCTGGTGACCTGTACCATCTAGTAGCTACATAGTCAGTCAGGACTCCTCCTTTCTGCGGCTGTGTTCTTGCAAATCCGAAGTCGCATAATTTCAATGTTTGATTTCTATATAAAACTTACGCTGAAATTAGCAAATTTTCTGGTTTGATATCCCTATGTATCACTTCGTTTCTGTGGCAATATTCTATTGACTTGCAAAGCTGGTAAATATATGATCGTATTGTATTTATCTAAGATAAAAGTTACATCCAGTCCTCCAGCGTTGTCTTCTAAAATTTCCAGTAAATTTCTGTCAACGTACTCGAACACAAGATATAGCTTGCCTTTTCTACGGAAAGCTTCTTTCAGCTGCACAATGTTGTCATGCTTTAACATTCGGAGGATTTTTACCTCGCGGATTGTGGTTTTGCGGACTGTTTCATCTTCTTCAGAGTCTTTGAATTTTTTAATTGCAACGATTTCACCTGTCTCTTTATTTCTGCATTTTAGCACGACTCCATAAGCGCCTAAGTAAATTTTACCTTCTCCAACCACTCCCATCACTTCATACTTGTTCATTTTTAAATTTTATTGATTAGAAAGATCAGCTGGCTACTGAAGGTAAAGTTTTAAAGGTACAAGAAGAGAAAGAGAAATAACTTTTCAAATGCAGAAATTAATAAAGTAAACATAAACATTAATATGGAATAAACTCTATCGAATATTATATAATATGAACAATTTATAACAAATAATTACCAAATTTTGTTATCCTATAAAATTGGCAATAGCTCCTTTTGGCTGAATTATTCTATCAGTTTATTGTAGCATATCTTTTCTTGAAAGATATAAGTATTGCTACTATTAAAACTGCTTTAATATAACATTGTATTTATTCGAAAAAAATTACATCTACTTTAAATGGCTAAAGACAGATTGCTAAAACCGAAAAATAACTTGTTTAATAAGTTTAACTTTTAAGAGCATAATCTTAATTTTTAAGCTAAATTAACTTCCTAAGTGTCTCATTTAGCCAATATCTTCTCTTAATTCTCAAAAAAATGGATGATGTAAAGATTTAGCAGCATTCATTCTGTCATTTGGGTAAATTCTTAAGAATCTTTCTATAAAATATAATGCTATTTTACTAGCCCAATTTGCTTTGAACGATTCCATTGAAATTTCCTGAGGACCTTAAAAATTAGAAAATAAAATTGCCACAAAGCCTTTATGTGCTCAATCTTATAATTGGAGATACCATATCATTTGCTCATCTTTAATTTTATTGATATGAAAGATCAGCTAATTGATAAAGATAAAAACATGAAAATTTTACTATTTTAGAATAATTAAATAGTAAACGCGAAGCCATGTATTGAAGATTTTGTAATTTATTAATGAAATCTATTTATAACTAGCAATTTAAAAAGTTTTATTGTCGAATAATATCAGCAAGGTTTTCTTGAAATAAACCAATTTGTTCTATTAAATTTTCTTCTATTTGAGTATCTGTTTGCTCTAATTCAAAGTAATTAATATTAGCAAGGTTTTCTTGAAATAAACCAATTTCTTCTCCTAAAACTTGTTCTATTTGATTATCTGTTTGCTCTGCTTGATTATTTCGACTTCCAAAGTAATTAAAAAGTGAAGAAAATGAAGAAATGGTGAGATTTTGTGTTTCAGGCTTTAAAAATTCCTGGTTGCATAAAGGACATTTAGGATGGCTATTATTTAGAATCCATGTTCTTATGCATTTTACATGATGCACATGGCCACACGAAATTTTGCTGCATTTGCTTGAAGGTAGTGATTCCAAACAAATGCAGCAATTTTCATTGCAATATTTTGTTAAATCATTTTTACTCATAATTGGGTATTTTTGTAAGAAGCTTTTCATTGAATATATATAATTTCTGAACCTTCTATACAAATCGATAAATTCAAATGCAAAAATTTGTACTTTCATTATCACAAAAAATTGTATAGGGCTTGTCAGTATCCAATCAGAATACCTAATTGCTATATGCAGCCATCTCACAGTGTTAACTGCTATTTCAAATAACTGAAAACCCATTTCAGTAGGTGACGCTATAGCAGAATTTAGACTTAATTGATATAAAATCAAAAAATTTTCTTTTAAAACTAACAGTCCTTCATAGTTAATCAGTAAAATCATCATTCATCCTGCACTATAAAAAATCTTTGCGCTTCCAATCATAAATATCAACCCCATAAACGCTGAAATAAAGCTGAACTTCTTTAAATTTCTCACTTGGTTGTTTGCGAGTCTATACTTTGCAGTCACACAAATGACTTTACAAGAGCAATAATAAAAGCAAATCGTTGCCCAAATTGCAATTTCAATTCCAACATAGTTGCAATCACCTATAGAAACTACCACAAATTGCAAAAGCATGGAATCATTCATAAGAATTTCGTATGCTTTTTTGCTTTCGTTATAAGATAAAGGCCCGTGCAAAACATTGAAAATCAAGTGAGTTGCTGTAGCACAGAAAAACATGATGCTGAGGATCACGAAGATGCAAACTGTTGGGCTCGATCTAATAAGGAAAAAGGTCGATGAAAGTCCTGAACTTAAAAATGATGGGAGTAAGAGAGCTGAGGCTGTAAATGTAGAAAGCACCAAGCCTGATAGAGAAAAGTTCAAAGTGGAGATAGCTTGCAAACATGTGTTTAGCGTAGCTGAGAAACGCATTAGATTATATTTTTATTATGATATATTAACTGGCTGATATAAATTAGCAGATAAAATAGAGATTAGGAAAATTTATAGATAGGAAGTTGATAATAAATTAAAACAATTTTATAATTGTTAAGTCTAAAAATAAAAGCATAACATTTTAACAAGGATAAATAAGGAATAAGACAATAGAGAAGATCTATTTTTTTTAGAAAGCCTGAGTTTGAATAAATATTCATCAATTTTATTCCCGCACTAATTTTACAAATTTAATCACACCATTTTGATAAAGAGGATTATATTAATTCCTCACTTAAGTTCTTGAACGCAAGAATTCCAAAACATAAATTGGGAAGAGAGAGTTGACGAAGAGTCTTCCTACAAATGACCAATACCCCACGTAGAATCCCCATATGGATTCTCTATGAAGAGTTTTGAAAAAGCAATCTACGATGTTTCTGTAAATTTTGTGCCCTTCTTTTTGGACCTGCAGCTTAGTTTTAATGTTGTCAAATGGTAGAGCGAAGATCCCTCCTGCAATAGATGCAAACATAGCTGCCAATGGTTTTACTCCAGTCACATCTCCCCAATTATTGGCCCAGAAAGACTTAGCATGGTCATAGGTGCCAAGCATGCCAAAAGCTAGCATAGATTTCTGAAGGGAGTTTGCGAGAGCTCCAGTTAGCATATCTTTTCCAAAAAGATTAGGGAGTGAGGCTAGGCCTTGATATTGATATGCCAATTCTGGTTTAAGCACATAACTTGCTTGCATTCTTGTAAGAATCACATCTAGAGGGTTCAAAATTAAGGTCATTATAAAGCCAGCGGTCATTGCATACGCTGTCCTAGTCATGGTAGAAACTGAGTGGAATCTATCTTGACTTGCTGCTTTTGAGTAGAAATGATGATATATGTAGGTTCTCCCAATGCCAAAAGTGAAAGTTCTTAATAAAGCTGGGCCAAATCCTGTATATAAAGCTGACCATCCTTTTTGAGAGACTGCTGCATGTGCAAGAGGACTGCCTCTTATGATCTCAACCCTGTGATTTGTAGCGAGGATCTGCGCTTGGACTTTCATAAAATCGAAAGGCTGAGATATGAGTAGTGGAAGTGTTGTAGCAATGGCTCCGAGAGTGGCTCCAGGTGATACACGAGAGTCAGACATATTATTGGTAAATTCTTCGAAAAAGTTATGAGCAAAGAAAATAAAACCCTTTCGAGAGAATTCTAATTATAGGAAATTTTATATTAGCTGCTCTGCATAAACGATTTAGTTAACTTAAAATATAAAAAGAAATCAAAAATTATTTATATAGATTTGAATTGATGTGATATACAATTATTTGATTGTTAATAATTGTTTATTTTAAGATAATGTGATCTAATAAAGATTAATTAGGGATTAATATAATAGCAATTAAGCATATTTAATAGAAATTGCCTTTTAAAGATTATATTCTTTAGATATTAAAGGAATCATGTAATTAATAGTAGAAAATTAATCACAAAGCCTCCTTTAGATGACAACTAAGCATTTCGCTTTAGAAAATAAATATAAAATATTCATATCTAGAATAGAGCCTATTAAAAAGTAGCATATCATTTTTTATTATTTGCAAAGCCCACCAGCTAATTAATATCATTTGAATTCCCTCATATCCCTTAAACATTTTACCTGAATTTAACCACCCCTAGTTCACTCTCCCAATCCACAGCAGCACAATTCTAGGCTCACCAGCATAAGCAACTTAATTCTTAAAATCTGATTTTTATTATAGCCCTTTTCACATTGCAGCCAATTATTTCACCACAAATTATATATTAAACCTTTTATTAACCATAAATATTTCTTTTTACCTGCTACGAAAACCAATCTTTTTGAGTGAAAAATTTTCTCATTTTTATATTTTTCTATTAAGACATAAAATTCCTTCCATAAGAAATTCGGCCACTGGGCTAGAATATGATAAATAATTAATAAATATTGTTATCAAATAACTTAATTAGCTAACTGTTTAATTTTATTGCACAATCTTTCCTCCAAATTAAAACGCTGCATACATGCTAACGCTTTATTATCCAAGATCCTTTGGCCTTCATTAAAATTGTTTTTTCTTAATTGCTCCATATAATGAAGAGTTATTTCAGATACAATGCTGTTTAAATGCGCTAGATTCCAGCTCATTTGACTGACTGCATAAAGCTCTTGCAATATATCTACAAGGTGCTGGTAATTATCTATTGAAATTTCTCTCCACAAAAGCATATTGAATTTTAATTCAAGAATTTGCAGTAGGTGATTAAAAGTCCCAAACTGTTCTTTTATGACACTTAAAAGTAAATTTAGTCAGTCATGTATTTCTTTAAGTGAATTTATATCTAAAAAGGTTTCACAAAGCTTGTGAGAGAAATCTATGATAAGTCCTTGAATGTCAAGATGTGGGATTTGACGAAGGTGAAGTAATTTTTCTGCACATTTGTGAGCGAGGGCGGGATTGAAATTCTGCTGCTTTAAGGCGAGTTTGAAGAGGGTGAAGTTGATATAGATTGCTATAGAGGTTTTTAAATCGTTGTCGAGGCTTAGCTCATCAATTTCGTTGTGCAGCTTTTCAAGTGTATCTCAATTAGAAACCTCAGCTTTTAAGACTGAGCTTAGAATGTCCTTTATTTCGGAGACAGAAGTAGTTTTTATTGCTTTTTCAATGTTAGATAAGGAGATTCTTATGGAAATTAAAATATCTGTGGGGTCGATGTCCATTTTCTTATTATAGAATCGTGATACTCCTGAGTTTTTAAATAGTAGAGTATGCCTTATAAGGAACTCAGCATCAAAGAATTGAGAATTTATATAATGTTTATTAGAGATAAAGGCTTGTAAGGCCTGATCTAGGCATCTTCATAGCACTTCTCTTGCAAATTGCATTTCAATTGTGATTGAAATGGCAAGTAAACCTATATAGTAAGTATCAGTTCTTTTTGACATCATTATGCAGAAGTCTAACATGCGCATCACATACCTTTATATTGAAAATCTTGCTTCTCTTAAGCCTTCACTCTTGTCCTCTCGATTTTAGCCATAATTATTATAAAAACCATTTTATGTAATAATTTTATGTAAATTTTATTTATAGTTTATTGATAATTAAATTTATTTCGAAATTCATTATTTAGTTACTCTGAACCAATAAGGAATAAGGCTGCTCCACTGATAATACGCTCTTCAGTTCTTCCCACATTAGGCAACGTCAATGTACACAACAATTTATCTCTTTCAAGCGAATAATACAGCGGAATTTTCACAGCATTTTCTTCATATGGCTCCTTCGCGTCTCTTCTTACCCAAGCAATATTGCAAACAGGCAAAGGCATCAATTCTGAGCTTGAAGGACTTGGCGCCGTTAACCCTCCTCTAGAAAACTCACATCCTTGCATCAGCAACCCTTTCAGCTGCATTCCATTCTGCATTTGTGACTCAAAATTGGTCATTAGCTTCAACTGCTCCATAGGAGTTCCCAGCTTTCTTGATGTTAGCTGTCTAAGTGCATTTAAGAAAGTTTCAGGGTGGAATAATTCTCCTAAAGCAATTGAGTCTGAAAACAAATTCCCACTCCTCATCCCTTCAACCCACTTTTTCAATGCATTTGTACGTCTCACAAGAGCTCTGAGCCAAGGGACAGGACTTGAAGGTCCTTCCCACATATCAGACCAGCTATCAGGGACTAAATTTTGTAACAGAGCTTTGGCATCACTTTCCATATCACTAGTCAATAATCCTTGTCCAGAAATAACTTTATTGATTCCGTCTAGTGCCAAATGCACCTTTTCTTGCATTTTGAATGCATATTTTGCTTCCATGAAGACAAAGCTTTCTAAAGGATCATCACTTTCTGCTAAATTCCCTTTAAACTTCTCCCCTGACCTTTGCAAAGTTTGCCATAAGTTCCAAAGTGGGCCTAGCTTAATGCTTCATTCTTCTCTATCAAACTCCAGCTCTTCTTGGCTGACTGCAGACAGCTGCTTTAGCTGCTTTATTACATTGGAGCTATTGAACCTTTGGACAGACCTGTCAATATTTAAAGGAAGCCCAAATAGTGATGGGGAATCTGTATCTGACATTCTGTCTATAAGCGATATATAATCATTGTAATTTTTAGAATTGGGGAGTCTCAACTCAGAAGAAAGCTGCCCATTAGAAAAAGTCTGCTGGGAGAAAAACTGGTCAAGATAGGTATTTAGCACTTTTAAGTCAAAAGTATTGTCAACTCTGCCACCATAAACTGCGTTTTCTAATAAACCTTTAAGAGCTTGCCATTGAACTGGGTTTCTTTCAAGAATTTTTTCGAGTAAAGTCGCCCCAGCTCTTAAGTCGGGTAGTGAAAATTCATAGAATTTGGACCAACCTTGTGGGATATAAGTTCTCCTTTCTTGGACTATCGCGTGGAACCAAGCCAATGCAAATAATGCTTGGGCTCGTAAAACGTTGCCTTGCTCAATATACTGAGGGGCCCAAGATTGGTAAGTTCTTTGCATGTTTTTCTTGATCCCAGGTGGAGACTCATAAGTGATTTTTAAAGAAGATTGCAATAAAATGGCTGGGAACTTTAAGTGGGGCTCTGTAGTAAGCCACAGTCTAAAGTTTTCATGAGGTCTGAGGATTTTCAGTTCTTTTTCTAATGAAGGTAACCAGCTTGTCACTAAATGGAGATTTTTAAGACAGACCCAGTCCCCTTTGTGAGCAGCTTCCCTTAACAGTTTTAGCGCTTCTTCATTTTGGCCACCACCCATAGCCATTTGATGGTATTTAGCTCTTCCTACAACTTCTTCTGCAAACTCTTCTAGCTCTTTGGTAGGATCAGACCCAGGTGACACAATAAGCAGCACAGGCTCAACTGCGGAAGTTTCATTTTTGTATAGATCTGGTAAGGAGAGGGCGGAGGGGTTTATGTCTTTTTCAGCGAGACCTTCACTTACGAAGAGAGTCATTGCACTTTCAAGACGATCTGGTCTGAGGACCTTTACTAATAGTAATTTTTGGAATGGAGAAACTCTGCTTTGTATTTGTGAAGGAAACTCTAGCTCACATTGAGGAGACTGTCCCCATGATCTCCACAGCTCATTGTTGTCTAATTGAATGCTGTTGATAAGCCTAGGCAAAGTAGCGCCAAACATACCGAATTCATCTCTTCTGTCTTCTGAAGCCCAGTTAGGGAAAAGCCGGCCGGCATCGCCAGTAACTGCGACTTCACCTTTTAAGAATTCCCATTCATTGACCTCGAATAGCTCTGGTTTTATCCCTTTAATAAAGTGCAGCCCAAACATAAGTCTATCACTCTTGAATAGCGATCTTGATACGTTTAGGTAGACCAAGCGGACTAAAGTTCGTCCTAAGTTGTCAAGTTTGACTTGGAGATTGTTGGATGGCTTTTGTGATTTTAGTGCTTTTGAAAAAATTCTAAGGAAGCTTTCTAATGAAAATTGATACATATTGTTCGTTTTCTGCAAGTCTTGGAGTAGTGAATAAATAGTTGACCCATGTGAAGCCAGTGGCCTATAAACTTCTCTTTGCTCATCTAATGATAACTGAAGCTCATGAGATTTGTTTAAGGACTCTGATATGCTGATGCTGCTTTCTTTTGTCCTGTTTAAGCTCTCTATAAGAGCTTTATTTTCCAAAATATTCCCTTCAGCTGTTGCCAATTCTTCTAATAATTGCTTTTCTAAAGTCGCCAGCTGCACCTTCAGCTGCTCTTCTTTTGCTAGCATTTCTGTTTTTTGTTTTTCCAGTTCAGGCTGCTCATGGTTCAAAATAATGCTCAGCAGCTGTCCTTCGAGTCCTGACCTTGTAACAGTAAAATTGACCAAATTTATAACTGAAAATGCATTCGGCGGTACATCAATGTGGGAATCTCTTGTGCACAAAAACAGCCTAAACGTTTCTGAGTAGTCGATCAGCTTATCTCCAATCTGAACCATCCATCTTGGTCCTTGCTTCACTAAATCTAGCCTTAAAAGTGGGAACAAAAGTGCCTCAACCTTATCAATTTCTTGAATAATCAAAGTTTTCCCGAACCTTACTGCAAGCTCCAGCTGACTTGTAAACCTCACGTCGCTTTGGTTAAGAACCTCTAGCTGTCCTGCTTCTTGTGTTTTTAGCCATGATGTTGCTGTAGATGCTGGGTCTACAATAAGAGGGGTTTTGCTTGAGTTAAAAATGACTATGGCGTTTTCCATTGACAAAGAATCGCCAGGGAGTCCTTCACCTTTCCACCTCAGCATTTCGCTTTCTGAAGACATGAACTTGCGGAAGTCATAAGCAAGTGATCCAGCTGATCCTTTCCACTGCTTCATTATATTTTCTCTAATATCTTCACTATGAGGAGATAGGTAAGTTACAAATCCTGCAGAGACCATTGAGTTCTTTGGCATCATGTCTAAGTTGCCTTGGAGTTCTTTTAGCTGATGTTCCCATCTGCCTTTTTCACCGCTAAGTTTTCCTAGTAAATCTTGAGCACTGCTTAATGTTCCTTCTGCGATGCTGAGTTCATTTTTCAGCTGCTCAGCTTCTGATGTGCGTTTAGAGAAGTTGCTGCGGAGGCTTTCTACCATTTTTCCAAGGCCGTCGAGCTGCTCTTCACACTCCATCACACGCTTTTGGGAAGTTTCCATTTGTCTTGTGGCTCGTTCTAAGTCGTCTTCTAGTGGCTTTATTTTTTCAAGAATTAAGGAGTACTCAAGCAAGGCTTTAACCCAAGCTGCCATAGGTGCGGCTGCGACAGAGGCACGCTGGATTACTGAAGTCTCAAAGCTTGAAGCTTTCTTATTGACTAATCCCCATACGTCATTTCTGACCTCTGGAGTTATAAGCCTTGGATTGTAGTTCACTAGATTGTTGATGACACTTCTGCCTTTCAAGAATTCTTTCATAGAGTTCCAGGAAGAATCGTAATTTCCCATAAGTCTGAGAACAGCACTTAGCACGTCATGGACTGGCTCTGGGGGCAGCCTCAAAGCTTTTAGCTCGTCTAAGCTTTCTTTTCTAATAGACCCGACTGCTTTTTGGGCCTCTTCTAGCATGGGCTGGATTCCAGCCATTTCTCTCTCAACCACAGATTTTCTTTCGTTTATTTTGATATTTTCTGATTGCAGCTGCTTTGAAAGGACTTCTTGCTCTTGCTTAGACTCTGCTGCCTTTTCCATTGCTTTAGTGATCTGTTCTAGAGCTTGGTCAGCTTCTTTTTGCTTTGTAGCAAGCTGTTTCTTTTGATGCTCAGCTTTAACCTTTAAGTCATTTACCAGCGTTTCTGCTTCTTTTAGCTTCCCAAGCCCAGCTTTCAAATGGCTACTTTGTCCCCCTTGTGAGGAGAATTTGTTTTTCACAATTTTTCTGAAGGTTTTCAGCAAATCCATGTAGTTTCTCATAACTGATTTAGGCACTGACCTATGCATATTGATGCTTAAGTCTACGATTTCTTGTTTGTCAGGCAGTTCTTGTATTTGTTCTCCCAGCTCTATGTGAGCAATTGCATTCATACTTTCTTTGCTCCATGGCTGCAGTCAGAGGATAGAACATCTTGTGAATAGAGCAGGGTTACTAGCTGTATAAACTGAGTACAAAGGATGTGAATGGTCCAAACTTAGAACAATCCTCAAATTCTTTCTAACTAAGCTACAGAAGAACTCATACAAAGTTTTGCATTTACCTTCCTGCCTCATTTGGTCAGCCAAAGGTGCTAATAAAGGCTCAATTTCTTCAGTCGCATAGAGCCCAGGTACTTCTCCGCCTCCTAATAAACTATTTAGCAGCTGCAAAAAGTCAGGTCTGACCAATTGATAGTCCTCTAAAAACAGCACAGTCCCTTTTCCTTCAACCCCAGCTATTTGCAATACCGATTTTAAGTCTTTTCTGAACTCTTTATCAGTATATTCTCTCGTGATATTTGGTGAGAAAAATTGGAGATTCAGCATATGGGAGACAAGAAGACTTGTGCTTCTTCGGCCGACACCGCTTTCTCCAACCATTAGTATGCACCCACCTGGGACTGACAAGTTTCTGTTCACTTTAGCGATGTTGCTCATAGACTCGTCGAAGACGTGGAAGTGTAGTTCTCTGAACTCTCGCTCATAGGCAAGCAGACCATTGGCGATTATTTTTCTGAGATCTTCTTCAGAAACACGACCCATACCTGGGATCCCTTTGATAGCTGCTTCATGTGTGGAAGACCATGTTAAGAAAAATGCTTTAATTCCTTCATTGTAGCCTAGCCCAGATCTAAGTTGGCTGTTTAAGATTGCATCAAATTGGACTGAGTGTTCTCTAGAAACAAGTCGATCTTTAAACACTCGAACTGCTTCATAGCCCCATACTTCGTGGAGCTGAGGTGGGCTTTTTGCTTCATATCTTAGCAGGTTGAAAGTCCATTGTGTTACGTCTCTGGGGGTAAATAAATAGTGCCTATGCTCATCATATGGGAATCTTGCTTTCACATTTACAAATAAATCTACCATGGATTGGGCTAGTCTTGAAGCTTGGTCAGGATTTCCAGCGATGTTTTGCGCCTTAACAATATTTTTCAAGTATTGAGTGTAAACATGGATAAGCTCATCACGTGTAGGATAGTCTACACATACAATACGGACGTTTGCGGTGAATCTAGGAGAAAGCATATGGCGGCCTACAGTAGAGCTCGGGTTCATGCTAGCTACAATTTGGATTCTTTCAAGATTCACGAAATCTAAATTATCATAAAACCCATGATATGTCACAATCTGCTGAAGAAAAGCTATAAGCTGAATTGTGTTGTATTTATCTGGGGTTGGCAAATTGATATCTTTAAGATACAGAATTAAACGAGAGGTATCTTTCGGCCTTAATAGCCTGCCTTGAGCATTTGAAGATTGCGCACAAACTTGAAGCAGCTTTTGTATCACATGTCCAGCTGTTGTCTGAGCGTTGCAATGAAGAGTAGCAACTTGGGTGGATTTTAATTGCTTAAAGGCAGACCTAAGCATTAGGCTTTTTCCACAGCCTTCAGGACCGACCACTATGAAAGGCTGGCCTGTTTCAAGCCAGGATTTAAATAGCTCAATGTCTCTTTGGATTCCAACTGTACGTACAATGGGTGGATCAAACGGATCAGAAAATTCATTGAGGTCAAATTTCTCAGTCTCTGACACAAAAGCTTTGAAATTTCCTGTAGCTTCTGAATAAAAGCTGTTTAATGGCTTATTTTCTTCTACAGGGTGCTCTTTGCTTCTTGCAAAAATTTCTTTTGCAAACCTTTCTCTAAGCTCTATAGCAAAATTCGAGCCAAGTCCTCTCAGTACATTATAAACGAACTCTCCTTTACTTTTAGAGCCCCCTATCGTTGACAGCGCACTCATAACAGTTCCCACCTTAGTAGTCTTAACAGCCATTTCTTCTGAATAATGCAAAGTCCAGTCAATCGCCATTGGCAAAATTTCTTCTACCCATCTCTCCATTCTGCTTTGGTCTTCAGCTGACTGTTTCTTCAGCCACGAAGTGATAAGTCTATTGATGTCCACGTCTTCTTCACTCATAAAGATCATCCCCATTCTACTGACTGTTGCAGGAGAAGCGAATCTTAAGTCATTAGTTTCAAAAATAAAGTTTACGTTGTCAGCAAAGCTGATTCTTTCTCCAGTTGGGAGGGTTAAAAGATGATTGTCGTCGAGGACTGAGTTTAAGGACTCAATCCATTCAGGGTCAATGTCACCATCACAGATGACCCAAGATCTGACTTCTAGCGGCTGCTTTACACACTCTCTTGCTGCTGCTGTAAGCACACCTTCGTTTCATTCTCTGGTGTCAGTGTCCATATGTCCTAGGAGTTGCTGACGTGGCATTGATTTTGGATTCATTGTATGGACTATGATCTGCTGGTTTAGCTTTTCTAAGGAAGATTTTAATACTTTCCAAATAGTTGATTTGCCGCATCCAGATGGCCCGACTAGAACAACTCCCATTCTTTGTTTTGTGGCTTCATGGAACTGCAGGATTTTTGCAACTTGGTTTTCAGAGTTTTCTAGCTTAAACTCTTGAATTGTTTGCTGGATTGCCTTTTCAAGCTCTTCATATTGTATGTCTTCAATTGATGTCCCAGTGAAGATATCACTTACAAGTGGGATAAATCTACGTAAATCTGCATATGTGAGCTTTGGCAAGGTGTTGATACGGATTGCTTTAATTAGTAAAATAGATTCTCTGTCAGCTGAAATGTCTCGTTTAGATGCTCTTTCGGCTTGGATTAGCTGTCCACCAATTGTAAGAGTCGTTTTGAGAGCTCTGAGTCCCCAATCATAATGCTCTTGGGTTGATAACAGCTGTTTAGAAAGGATAAAAAGCTCTACAAGCTTCTTGGCGAGTTCTTTGGCGTTCTGGAATCCTTCTGCAAATAGTAGAACTTCAGCAATAAGTTCATTGTCAGGGACGCTCATAGCAACAGGCCTGAAAAGCATTTTCAAGTTGTCAGGAAGCTTTGAACGGCCACCATAGCCTTTTCCAGCAGGATTCATGGTTACAAAAATCCCCGCGTTTAAGTTAATTTCAATTGTCCTTCCTAACAGTTCTAATGTTTTTTCACCATTTTTGATCCCCCATTGTATGACTTGAATCTGCTGAGAAATAGCTGATAGCTGTTCTTCTAAAAGTCTGTTAAACTCATCAAAGCAGCCCCAAGCTCCACATTTTACAAGCCCAATAAAGATTCTCCCCATTGATTTAAAGTCAATTCCTTCGTCACAGTTAAACACCAAAACTTGTCTGCCAAAGGCTTGACCTAGTGCTTTCACAGACTCAGTTTTGCCAGTTCCTGCAGGTCCATAAGGGTTTCCTCCATACCCCATCATCATTCCTTGGGTCAGTGTTAAATAACATTTGTCAGTTAAAGGTGTATGCACAAGCTTTGGGGCATTTCCCTGGTACTCATAGGTGTAGTTAAACTGCGCATCCACCATGTTTATGATACAAAGCTTTTCATTATTCATAATAAACTTCAGCTGGCGGTGCCAGTCCCAGTTGTGGACTGAGTTGACGCTGCGGGCGATCAATAAATCAGTGACTTCCATGTTGTGAATTAGATCTAAAATCAAGCTTTTTACTTTCAATAGCAACAATTGGTCAGTATAGCGAGTTGATGTAAGGTTTGAAAGCTGGCGAGTTAAAGACTGTTTTAGCTGTTGTAGACCATTGGATTCAATTGCTTTTGCACAGTCCATTGAAAAGCGGATCACTTCGCATAAAGAACAGAGCTGGCTTGGCTGCTCTCTTAAAGCAGTTTGGATGTCTTTAATTCTTAAGCACTCTAATAAGTCTCTGGCAAGTGTTGATTGCATTTCTTTGCTGAGCTGCCCGAGCCATATTTCGACATCATCAAACACTTGTACTGAAGTATGCAAAGCAACTCGCTCACCTGCAGAACTCAAAAATGCAATGATGGTCCCACTATTATCAAATTCAACTCTGTGGATACCTGCAAATAATTTTTTCAGGTGGGTTTGGATGACTTTTGGGTTTTTGGCTTGGCCCAAAATTTCTAATAAATCATCATCACCAATAAAATAGAACCTAGGGAATTTCGATCGTTTTTCTTCTAAATAATCATTCAATGCTTTCTGGCATCTTTCTAGCTGGTCAAGCAAAGTCTCCAATGTATCTTTAAGCCCAGGGATGCTGCAAAGGCTAATAACTCTTGGATCAGAGCCAACTCCCAGCATAATTCCTCTATACTCGTCATCAACCCGTTTAAATCTTCCTTGCTCATGCGGCAAAGCTCCTCTTCCAAAAATTGGTTCCAAGTATACCCACTTCCTCTGAATGATGCTCAATTTCAACAAATAGTCATCCAGTGACGACAGTTTTGACTCAAACTGCTCAACCTGATCTGCAAATCTTTGGAAAAATCGTGATTCTTTTAATGAGGACAGCAAGGCTTGGTTATCACTAACTTGGGTTAAAAGCTCTTTCCAGTCTTTGATAAGCGGGGTAACTCTGTCATTTTGTATATGCTCATATAATGAAAATACAGCTTCATCACACCAAACCCTTAAATCATGAATTGCTTCTCTGATAGTGATTTCTCCTTGAGCTCTAGCTTGAAGCTCTTTAATTTGGTCTGCAGAAGCTATCATATAGGCAGAGTTGTCAATGTAATGCTTGAATTTCAAATTTTCCATAGAGATTTCTTTTGGGAGCTTTAAATAATAAAACAAGGTCTTCCAGTGCTCTTTTTCAAAGCCTTCACCAGTGGCTAGCTTGAGAAGTGGCCAGACTCTTTTATATAGCTCAATTTGGGTGCTGATAAATCTGCCTACTGCATCTCTGGTTTTGCCTTTGATTTTTTCAGTCCAGGCTAAGAAGAAGTCTTGGAATAAGTATAGCTTTGACCTGAATGAGAGCCAGTCTTCTTCGCCCAGCTTGCCTAGCTCTGTTCTGAACTCTTCAAACAAGCTCCAATTGGCTTCTTGCTCAACGATTTCTGCTTCAATCTCTTTAGTGGAGAATTCTCTTATCGGCATATTGAACTGTTCAGATTCTTCTTTAAGCTTTCCTATTCTTTCACTGAGCTGTTGCCATTCATTTCTTCACTCTTTAACCTTTTCTGCATTTTCTATAGCAGTCTGCATATCAAACTCGTCGATTTGTTTAGGCTTAAGTGCTGCCCATCTCGACGCAAACTTGTCTAAGGCTGATTCAAGCTCTTCACCTCTTCTTGAGATGTCTTGTTTGACTACTTCTCGCTGCTGTTCTATGACTTCTGAAAATGCTTCTACGCTTACTTCGAAGTTTTTCCATTTATCTGAAATTATTGCAAGATTTGGACTGGCTCCTGTCAGCTGCTTAAGCATTTTGGATTTTTCTTCAAGGTTCTGATACTGCTTATAAGTTTTTTCTTTTTGGCCTGCGACTTCTAAAGCTTCGCGCTGGGCTTTGGCGATTTCTTCAACACTTTGAGGGCGCTGTGTGAGTTTGGCATTTGCTGATTTGAGAAATTCGTCGAGATAGTCGATATCAGTCTTAATAGAAGTTTTGAGGGACACAATCAAAGCTTCTGAAAGTCTTTGAAGCTGTTCTTCAATGGATGATTTGATAGGAGCTGTCGATATAGAAAAGCAATGGACTTTTTGCTGTTCTTGCAGTTTTTCTACATCTTTTCGCTTTTGCTTCAGCATTCTAAAGTTAGCCTCCCAGTCATTTACATCTTTAACGTGCTCTTCCACCATTGCATCAATATTAACTTTTCCCAGCACGACCCAAGGTTTATAAGTTCCTAGAAGCTCCTTTAATTCAGCAAATAATGCTTCAGCCTTAGAATAAACTGTATAAAGGCCATCTGAATTTTTATCAGGCATCTTCCTATAGACCTCAGGATTTCCTCCAAGTCCTTGAAAAGTGATAGGAATTGATATAAAAAGCTTGATTTCTTTGTAGTACTTTGCCTTAAGTTCTTCTAGAGGCGGTCTAAACTGCAAAGTTTTGTTCGCAAATACGATATCAGCTTTAATTTCAGGCAAATTGTCAGTCAGATTTTCTAAGCCATTTTTATATTGGACTTCTAAGCTTTTAAAAAGCTCTTTGTCGAGATCAGCTTTCCATGCCCTGGCTGCGTCCTCACTTTTTTCTGCTGTGATTGTATTAATGGCTCTTCTGATTTCGTCAAGTTTTTCTTTCCACATTTGTCTGTGCCTTAGCAAGTCGATTTTTTCAAGTTCGCCAATTTGCTCGATTATTCCAAAGTGTGCTTTTCTCAGTCTTCTATTTTCTGTGGTTAGATCATTAGCTGCTTTTTGAACTCTTTGAATATACTCTTCAACGTCAACTGGGTTATTCCATGTAACTTTCCCATCTTTTAAGTTCTTAGCTGACTTTACGACATCTTCAAAAGCAATAGCCTCGCCTAATAGCAGCTTTTTCTGAGAGTCGATAATTTGTGAGCTCATTGAGTTGTAGAAGTTAGCTACTCTTTTAAGAGTGATCGCTTCTTTATAATATTTTTTGCCTTGTGCGACTATATCTTTAAGCTTTTTAGGGATGCTGAACCCATACTCTGCAAGCTGTCTTGTTTCTTTGAGTAGTTGCACAAGTTTATCGGAATAGCTGACCTTAAGCAGCCCATCACTTAAGTCTAGCTCCATCATTTTCCCAGTGATTTCTAGCCCTAGTGGCTCATTTCTATTATCAATGTCCCCTTCAATATTCGCTTTCCAGCTATTAAATTGCTGCTTCTGGAAGTCTACCAGAATTTTGCTGACCTGCTCACATGTATCTCTTAGTCTCCCAATACTCCCCAAATCTGCTAAAAATGCTCCAGCTGATGACAAAATTCTTGCAATTTTTTGCTGCAAGCCTCTAGCCCACACAATGCTGCCGACTAATGGGGACATGTTCAAGTCCTGTGGAGGCTTATCCATTCCTGGGATTATTTCTGTCTTCATGCCTGATCTGCTTTCAAATTCTTCCCTGATTTGTTCTACTTGTATACAGAGCTGGTTAAGAATTTGCTCTCTTTCACTTTGAAGTGACCTGCCAATGTTTGGGCGGCTTAGCAGTCCTTGCCATTTTTGGAAATCCCTCATTTGCTGGGAAATGTTTGAGACTTGTAGAACTTCTCTTCTAAGTTTGTTGGCGATTTCTTCTTCAATGGCTTGCATATTGCTGTCATATTTGGCTTTGGCTTCGTCCCATTTAGGCTGAGTGTAAGGGTTGACTAAGAAGGCTTGAACTCTTTTGAAAGGGTCAAAAGTCCTTTCGACATTGAAACGTCGTTGATCTTCTTGGGATAATAAAAGGATAAGCTCATCATGCTGGGTTCTCAGAGTGAGGACTTCTTCCAACCTCATCGCAAAGGCCATTAAATACTCGCTTTTGGGAAGCTTTTTGCCCCACTTTCTTTCTTCTCTCCAGTAGTTGTTAGGAAGCTCATGCATGATTTCGATCCATCTTTCGCAAGCTTTTAAGGCTTCTTTTAATAGCAGTCTGGCATTTGAGAACTCAGAACCCCAGAGCTGAGAGTCAGGGATTGAGTCTTGGACTTTTCTTGCAATAGCTTCAGCAATAACATTAAAGAGCTTGTCCATCCTAGCTTGAGGATATGCTTGAACACTGTTTTCTTTCCACACTGAATCTAAGACATCAAGGGTTTGCTCCAGTAGATCATGAATTTCTGAAAAACTCAGCGTTGAAATTTCGCTCCATTGTCTAGAGATTTTAGAAAATAAAGTCACAAAAGTCTTAGCTTGGTCTTGGACTGCTTGGGAACCTCTAAAGTCATTAGCAACGCTTGCCCAGTATTCGAATTCGTCAGCAGGAATTAAGATTGAGTCAACTGATTCCCCTCTTGGCCCTTGTCTCAGCATTGAAGATAGCCCAGCTTCAAGCTCACTAGCCAAGTTTTGTAAGTGGCTGTCGACATTTCCAGTCTGCAATAGAGGCTGAGTAACTGCTTTGAGATTTCTGAGAAGGGCAGAGAGCGGGTTGCTCCCGAGTGTGCCCATAATGACACTTGAAATCATTTCATTCTCATTCAGTGCGCGAGGAACGAGCTTGATAAAATGAACTTCGCGCGCTGTTTCTGGATAAGCCTGAATGCTAAGGGAAAATGAAGCTTCATTTGAATAGACGATTTGCAATGTTGCGAAATCTGGAGTATCTAAGAAAGTGGATATCAAAGGTGACGTAGGAAGGTTTGGAACTCCTAGGGCAGCGCTTGCGCAGCCTAGAATATACGATTTTCTACCATCCGACATTTTTATATTGAAATTTAATTAAAATCCATTTTCTTTAAAGTTTCTGGGTTTTCTTTCTTCTTTGTATATAGAAAGCTGCCAAAACTTCACTTGTCCGTCAACTTTGCCCCATAAATAATTGTCAAATGGATATATAATTGACCCTAGGATAAAGCATGGCAGCCAGATCTTATAGAAACTTGTAGTCTTATGAAATTTAGCTACTCGATCATTTCGATGCCTAATAAACATAACAAAATAGTAAAACAATGACAGCGAAATCCCATAATTGTAAGCTCTTCTGTAGTAATGATCAATAGGAACTCTTGGGCTAACTGGTCTTGGAGGTCTCTTTAAAGGCTCATCAAGAAATTCCATGTTATTAAATATTAAACAATTTATCTATGTTTAAGGAACATCTCTTTGGAAACTACTCCCATCAGTTTTCCTCTATACGCTACATAAATCTGTGTCAGACCCAGCATCATAAACAAGAAGTGGACTTTCACCAGCGGGGTGTTCTCAGGAATGGACAGTGGCGAGTCATCCAATTGCAAAATACTAGAAGAAAATTCTACAGGAGTGCTAAAAAATGAGTCCACTTCTTTCATTTCGCTATCCTCTCTGCAAGCAATGCTTTGCTCATACTCAATATCATCAATTTCATGCAATAAATAAGAAAAATACTTTTCTATGTGAGACCTTGAATCACGTGACAGTGTATGAAGCTTTTCTTGATATATCGTCATAATGTACCGTTTTATATTAGTTAAGTTCACGTCAAACATTAAATTCATATCATCGTCTACTACTGGAATTTTTACTATATCGCTTTTGCTTTGCTGGATAGCTTTCGATAGATCTTTTATCGTAGCCTCATGAGTTATAAAAGGGTATTGAGGGTCCACAGCGTCTTTTGCACAGTTAGCGTAGAGTCATGAAGATTTTATAGATGGGAGATAAGGGAGACCTTTCATTTCTAACAAAGAATCGTAGTAAGAAATCCCAAAGCCAGAGCTGATGGAATAGGCAAGGAGAACGCCAACCATCATAGGCAAAAAATAATGGATTTGGCCAGTCAGCTCAAACACAATTATAGCAATTGACAAAGTATGGGTAACTGACGAAGTCAATGCAGCTGCTCCTACAACTGCATAAACTCCTCTATACTCAGTCCCAAAAATTGAGTCCAAAATCTGCCCAAAAAGCCTCCCAAAAGTACTCCCCGCCGCAAAAATCGGCACAAAGACACCACAAGGTATTTGACAGCTTATACTTAAGCTTGTAAGCAGTAGTTTCGTAATTACATAAATAAACAGATTTAGGCTAAGAGTTGGCTTGCTCCAATACGTTTTTTCATATGTAGTCAGATTATCAGCTCTGAACATCTGATTAATTACAATTTTATCATGAAGCTGCATATAAGGAAGCATATAAGTAAGAATCCCACATATGGCACCTACAAAAAGTGTGTATCTAAATCTCGTATGAATTGCTGGGTATTTTAAATTTTTTCTATTATAAATCATTTTCCCTGTAAATTTAATGAAAAATGCTCCTACAAATCCACATAAAGTTCCTAACAATGTGAATCCGAAAATTTCGTAGCCAAATTCAATAGGGTCTAGCTTGGTTAGGTTAATTAAATCGGTGACTTCTCCGCTTCTAAATAGGTCAAAGCCAATCACACATCAAACAGCACAAAAAATGCCCTTTCATAGGTTACTGACATAGTAATAAGTTGCAGTAACTTCTATACTAAACAGCACTCCTCCTACAGGCGCTCCAAAAGCAGCAGCGACTCCAGCAGCTACTGATGCACCCATTATTTGGTTCCTCAATGTCAAATTCTATATATTTTTTACAGTTCTCAAATGTCTGAAAATTCGATATTTCGTTAATTTGTGGGCAATAATTCCGGCTACATGCACAAAAGGCCCTTCTCTTCCTATGCTTAATCCTGCAGCAGAGCCTGCTATTAATCCTGTAAATTTCGCTATAAAAGTCTGAGTGCTTAAGCAATGAGGCAGTTTTACGCCTGCAATGATTGCTTTCATCTCTGGAATCCCTGATCCTTCTGCGTCTGGGCTGATTCATTTAGTTGTAGCAGCGGCAAGTCAGGAAAGTGCAAGGGTGTATAGCATCCATATACAGAAATTCAAAAAGCCATTTTCAGTGCTTGCAAAGAACTCACGAGTATCCATCAATTTTTCAGAGAGATAGTCGACACAAAACGCAATTACTGAAGACAAAAGCCCGAGGATCATAAGGACGATTCATACAGAAGGATTAAGTATGCTAAAACCTGTGAGGAATCGGTGGATCTTAGAAAGGGCGGTCAGATTTTCTTCAAATGTGGGATTCTTGATCTGGTCGATGCTAGTAAAGAAGTCAGTAAGGATGTACTTGGACCGGCTTTGATTTGGGGGCTGAGATGTAAAGTTTATGTTTCTGCCTGAGACCTCAATATTTTTCATTTCATTAGTGGAGTGAGGAGATTCATCTTCCATTCTAAATATTTTTAACAATTTAATAGTGTCTTCTTGCATTTATATCATAATATTATGCTGGATTTATGAAAATGAATAATCATTTAATGTTAATTTGAAAAATAACTATTTACTCATATTAATTTTAAATAAATAACAGACTTTTACTCTTTTGCTACTGTAAAAATATTAATTTTAAACCTTGGAATAAATGATTTTGATATTCATAGCTAAATAAAGAAAAATTAATTGGATAGCCGTTACTCATCTTGTAATAAAAGAGAAATCTTAAATATTAGCCTATTTTGTCTTGCGTTTTGCTTCTCCTTTACTCACAAATGGTGATCCAAATACCTTAATAACTCCCCATAGCACAATTATGTACCCAAAAATCCCCAAAAATATATAAAGGTCAAGAATTGCAGGCTTCACTTTATAAACGCTCAAATTTTCTCCTTTGGTGTTATAAAGTGTATAGTCAGTGACTGGGTACTTTTGAACCTTAAAAGTGCTATTTGTCAGCTCATTGAGTGTCTCCTTCAAAACCTTTGGAAATTCAGCCCCAGGAGCCAGCTTGGTAGTAAACCTTGTATAGTTCCCTAATTTTTCTGCCCAAAGTCCTATGCTTTCTTTAGAAGTCAGCTCAGCTTTGGAATAAACCACCAAATTTCCGTCATCTCTGCTATACAAAAACCTAGTCAAACTTTCTGCGATGAACCTTATATTTCTTTCAATTGCATCAATATCAATATTTTCTTTATTATCATATAGAGAGCTTCTATCAATAATACTTGTGCTTGCTACAGGAAGATGGGAGAGGGTTGCTGACAGAACTTTTTTCTTTGCAAAGTTTTCGTGCTGCCATGGTATAAAAGAATCAGCCATGTTGATTTTTTTCTTCATATAGTTAAGCCCAGTTCCAGTTATGCTAGAAGTCTTATTAAAATCTGCATAAAGCTTTGCAATGTCAGCTTCATTTTCTTTGCTAGGGAATCTTGACACGTGGAAAGTCAGGTCACTTCCTTTGCCAAGAGTATCTAAACAAAGCGCGAATTTGATATTTCCAATTATTTGTTGCAATTCTGCGTCTTCTGAGTCAAGCCAGTTTCTGAGGCCTTGGAAGTTAAGTGTCCCAGTTGAGGTTAAGACAAGCAATAAATTGTAAGCTGGAGGAGATGTGCTGAATAATTTTCTGAAATATTTTGTGAGCTCTAAGATAGTAATGACTCCACTGCCATTTGCGTCCATTCCTTTGGAAAGCTCAGGGACGATTGAAAAGGCATCATAATAAGTCACCAATGCAATTGTTGGGAGAGCTTCGGAATATTCATAGACGAAGCCATAGTAATTTTCTTGTGTCAGTCCTTTAGCGACTGGTTTCTCATCAGTGCTTAAGGAAAACTGAAGCTGGTCAGTGTCACTGCCTTGGTCACCTTTTTGCTGCTGCAAGTAGTTGTAAATGTCCATCACCTCTGGTGTTTCGTATGTAAAATAGATAGGGAATGGGAATGAGTTGGTCCCAAGGTAGTTTTCGAGCTCCTTTAAGCCTTGAGGAGGAGACTGTGTAAGGATGATAAGAACTGCGCTTGGCTTATGGCCTAGAAGGGTTTCAAGTGATTCAATTGAGAGATTTGATATGTGGATCATGGTGATTTTTCGTGGGATTTCTTGAGTGTTTTCGTAGTGAGCCCCAAGATAGTTGATGGAGCTTACTTGAGAACCGAGGTGAGTGCCTTCATATTCGTATTGGATGAGTCTGTAGACTGGAATTTGGACTGCTCCAAAACTTAGGGCCAAAAGACCAGCTAATAAAATAAGCCTTTGCATATTTTATTTAAGAAATTAAATCATTTTGATAAATTAAGAATGGTTAAAAGAGAAATTTTATGGATTTTATTTAATTATTGCAATAATAAGATAAAAAAGTAAGAGATTAAAGCCTATTATATAAATTAAATTAAATTAAATTCATGAATTTTTAAATAACAATAAAATCACTATTCTATTTAAGCTTTTTAGACTTAAATAGTATTATTTCATACTAATTTTGATATAGAAAATTTCATAAATGCTCTCCACAAGAGTACTGAAATCTTTATGCATGAATATATTTTTAAGCAATTATATGGATAATCTAGTAAAATGGATGATTTTAAGTATGGCTTATAGCTTCAAATTTTCTTGATGATCATCAAAATAGCTTCTTAATGCTGTATATACTAAGATCATAATAGTTCAGATTTTAAACTATTGATTGAATTAATAATTTTTCGCCTAAGTTTTGGCACTATGGAAAATCTATTTGAAGAGCAACATGAGCCAGCAATAAGGCTGGTTGATTCCATTCTTATATTAGGTTTATCTGTGAAAGCCCTCAGAAGTAATTTTTATTTAGATATTTTTCTTGAAGGGAAAGATTCAAGCATCCCTGAATTAATTGCTAAGCTCCCACCGAATTCTAAAGAATTCACGCAGGATCAAATTAACGTAAGTTAAATCTAGATGATATTTACAGACCGAGAAATCAAGCTTGAGCACAATTACATGCCTCAGACTTATTACTCAACTACAATTACTAACGAAAAAGGTTACTTTACAAATATCCACTGCTTAATTACCTACGAGAGAGTTACGCCTGAAATCTTAGAGCAAACCAAGTCACGTAACGTCCCGACTGGTCTTTTGCATTTTATCCCAAATACAGTTGAACAAGCGTTTGGTTCAAGCGATTTAGTCTACTATACACCGATCGCTTTATGCCTGCTTACAAAAAGCACCTATATTGATGCGTTTCGGAATATTTTAGATTCATTGTATAATTATATTTTTGAAATTAACCAAAATGAATCATCGCTGATTTCAAGTGTAGAATTTATTCGAAATGCGTGCTTTTTATTAAACGATACAATAATCCCACCGATTGAAGTAGATTTTACAATTGAGGTCGGAAGAACTGAAATTTTGCTGCCAGTTGATAAGAAACTTAGCCTGGGGCATTATGAAAGCTGTGTCGCGATATTGACTGATTTGGTTGATATAACTAACATCATCAGTTTCTGAGAAAGCTTACTGCTAAGCAGGCATGCATTTATATTTAGCTGCAATGAATATTTGCTATTTTTGACGCTTGAAGCATTTAAAAAGCTGATTTTCCCTATGAATTGGACTATGAGCTATATTCCAGTATTAAGCAAGCACCTGCTTGACTACTTACAAGTGCCTGTTCCTGTATTAATAGGGCTAAATAATAAATATATACCAAAAGAAGAAGCCATAAGTAAAGAGCCAGACGCAATGATTTTGGACATCGACTCAAATATTTTATACAACACAGTGCCTTCATTGCTTTGTGACTGTGAAAAAGCTTTGCTTTGCAAGAAAATTCAGCTGTTAAAAGCATACTATTACGTTGATTATGAAAGACTTTATTCTTTTAATACTCACCAGCTTGAAGAAAGCATCCCAGACAAAGAATTTATTAAAAATGCTGAAAAGCTTCTAGAGCCAATGGAGCGAGCTGAAAGGCAAGAATGCTTTGTCACTCTCCTCAGACATGCATTTTTAGATGTCTTTTTAAACGGAATCAGCAAGTTTTCAGCATATTTAGTCAAAGATGAAGAAACAAGGCAGTTTGAATTCCAAGAAGAAGAATTTTTGCACAACATTTCTGTGTGTAGTGAAAGCTGCAAAATGAAGGAGTTTTGAAAAGGGTTCATAGACTCTGTTACTTTTATGCAATTTCTATATTATTTTGGGAAATTTGATGAATCAACCTTAGAAAGGTTTAAAGAAATAACCAAGGCTACAAATAATAAGAGGTACAACATATTTGAACAAAACAAGTTTTACCCTATGAAGGCTGCTGACAAGATTAGCCCAAAAGAGCTGATTGAATTGTTAAATAACCATACAGAGCAGCTTCCTGAAGCTTTGCCAGAGCAGATTTTTATAAAGCACTCAGCGCAAGAAATGATATTAGAGCTACAAAAAGTGCTTAAGCAAAAAAAAGAATATTATGAGACCGGGGAGCTTAATGATATTCCTGTGAGGATTTCTTTTAGAGACAATTTAGAAGAAAAAGCACACCCGAACCTATTTTATGGAAAGCATGGAATAATCAGAATTCTTAATAGTGTCATCTCTTGTCAGTATCGAAGTATTTTCCGCCAGATAAGCACTTCAGATACTATAATTAACGAAAACCTATCTTTTGATATTCAAAGCTACCCTGACAGATGAGAACCATTTGCTATCAAGCTTCTATACAAGCTGAGAAAAAATAAAAAAGATTGAAACATGCGTGAACTCTACGATTTATGCATGACAATAAACAGGCTAAATACAGATTATCTGCCTCGATACCACGCAGCCAGTGTAGTCAAACTAATTTATGAAAAAAATCAAAGCATGGTACGAGTTTTAACCCACGGAGAAGGAGTCCTTTCACGTATTGCCAAAGCTTTTATAGAAGTAATAGAGCATAATCTTCTCTCACCTCAAGACAGAGCAACAGCTGATACTGATGATTTGCTATCCCCCATCACCCCACTTACGCCCCGAGTTATGTTTAACATGTCTTTTAAAGATGTCACAATGGATATGAGAGACTCTCATCGAGTTCGAGGCGACCATGGTAAAAGAAAAACAAGAATCATTAAATTTAATTTGAATAATGATTAATAACTCTAATATGGACCAAATTGGGTATTTTAAAGATTTATACGAGCAAAGGATTTCTCAGATAGCCAGACAAGTGCAAGCATTTTTTGATGAAATCAACGGAGACGAAATTTATAATGCCATGCGAGAAAACTCATTGAGCCAAGAATTCGCAAGCCAAAGAGCAAAAGAACTGTTTGAAGAAATCATAGGCGGAGAAAAAGAGTCAACGATTCTTAGACTTCAAGAAGAATTGGTTCAGAGGAGGGCCGAATGCAATAAATTTGAAAAAATAATAAGAGAACTAGAAGATAAGCTAAGGTTTGAAGAATCTGATAAAGAGCGATCTTTGAGAATTGCCCACGATTTAAAGGCAGAGCTTGGTGAAAGCGAAGCTGTTTTAGAAGACAGATTAAAGAGAAAAGATATAGAATGGTTGCAAAAAATTGAAGAAAACGCAAGAATACAAAATAGGAAATTTGATGAAGAAAGATTGCAGTTAGAAGATCAAGTTAGAAATGCGATCAAAGAAATAGAAAATTTGAACCTTCAAAAGCAAAGGGATTTAAACAGAATTCGTGAGCTTGATGATGAGATAAACAAGATGAAGATGGCTGTAGAAAACGCAGAGAAAAGAGAACAGCAATGGAAATCGTCAGCGAGGGCAGTCGAAGATAGCAGAGCAAGCACACAAGCAAAGCTGGAATTTTTAATCGATGAAAATAGAGACCTCCAGGATAAATTGGAAAACACTGAAAATGAAAAACAAAAAATTTTGGCCCATTTTAGAGCTTATCAAGATAAATATGAAGAGGTTTCAAGTTCAAGCCACAAAGTGATACAGGAAATTGCTGAAAAAGCAAGAACTAAATCACGGAAATTAAAGCAAAAAATAAAAGAACAGAGAGGAAAAATACAAGATTTCCAAAATGAGATGAAAAAAGCCATAGAAAAAATAGAAAGTTCAAAAATTGAAAACGAAACTTTAATAGCTAATGAAGAAAAACTAAGAAGAAGTTTAGAAGACTCAGAAAAAAAGTATAGAGAGCTAGATATCAGCACAAAAAAAAGAGAAATTGAGCTAAAATCTCAATATGACAGACAATTTTTGCAGCTTCAATCTCAATTCAATTCTGATTTGCAACAAAAAACAGCTGAGTTTGAAAGAGAAATTCAGTCAGAGATTGAGCTCAGAAATGAAAAAGAAAAAGAGTTGCGAACGACTATCCAAAATAAAGCAAAAGAAGTCGAAAGAGACCACATCATGAAAACCGCTCATCAAAGCATTATAGAAGAAAAAGAAAGAACCATCAATAAAATCCATCAAAATCGTATCGAAGCTTTGGCATCAGAATTTGAACAAAAAATAAGCGAGTTTAAAGAAGAAGTTAGCCAACTTAAAAAAGAAAACGCTGGACTAAATGAGCTTCTCTCAAATTCCAAAGCACTCGAAGCTCAAGCTCAAGAAGAGCTGTCAAATAAAACAGAAAAAATGCTTTCTGAAATAAAAATCAAAACAAATGCAATTAGAGACCTTGAAAATGAAAAACTTGATCTATTAAATAAACTTGAAACAGCTGGAGAGCTGCTAGAAGACCTAAAAAACTCCAAAAATGAAGAAGCTAGCTTGAGATTCAGATATGAGACTGAAAATGCCAATCTTAAAGGAAGATTAAACGAGTCGGAAGACCAAAACACATATTTAAAGCGTCAAATTAAAAAATATCAAGACGAGCAGGAATATGTAAAAAATGAAATGGTCGAAAAAAGATTTTTGGTGCAAGAAAAAGAAAAATCGTTCCAGCTAGAAACAGAAATTGATAAAGCCCATAAAAATATAGTAAAGCTTGAAAATCAAGTAGACAGTCTTGAAAGGAGCTTAGAAGAGCTGTCTAATCAGCACTCTGAAGCTAAAAATAGAATAAGGGAGTCAGAAGATTTCACAAGGACTTTATCCACAGATTTAGACGCAAAGGAAAGGAAAAACAGAGAAATCATTACTTCTTTGGAGCAAGATAATTATGAGCTCAAAAAGTTAGCAAGTGCAAGAAAGCTAGAAATAGAAAAAGCCAAAGACGAACTAAAAAATTTTGAAGGCCTTTTTATAGAAACCAGACAGAAAGTTAACGATTCTTTTGAAAAAATAAAAAGATCGACAAGATACAGCATTCAAGGTCTCAGGACAGATTTATCAAATATAAAACTAGCTTTGGAATATGAAGTAAGCTCCTTCATGGATTCAACCCAGTCAATGATCCAAGAAATTGCTATAAAACTCATAGAAAAAGAAGTCTCAGACAAGCGAAAAATCGATTATAAAATCGCTGAAATTTCAGAAGAAATGAAAAGACAGTGGAAATCAAAATTAAGCAAAATTGAAGAAAATTTGTTAAGAGAGGAACTTACCTGGTGGGACGATGCCGATATGGACGGGATAAGAAGAGCAGCGAAATCCTTAATTGACAAGAAAAAATACTCAGACAATGAAGTTCTCAAATGCAGCGATTATTCAAAAAAGCTGCAAGGACAAGTCGACAATCTGAATAAACAAAACCAAAAATTGCACTTGAGACTTCAAGCTAATTCTGAAGCTTTTGACCAGCTTCAAAGAGAAGTCACTGACGAATCCACAAAAATAAAAAATAACAGTCAAAGCTTGCTAAGAAAATCAACACAAGAATTACAAACAAAATACGAGCAAGAAATAGAAAAATTAAGAGAAGAGGTAAAGCAGAAAATCAAAGAAAAAAACGAACTGGAAACGAGGCTGAAAAGAAAATTTATGGAGGAAATGGACAAGGTGAAAAACCAGTATGAAGGCAGAATTAAAGGGTATAAAGAAGAGCTTGATAATGAACAAGAAAGGGTAGAAAGGCTAAATAGTCAGCTTCAAGGGGCAGATAAAGAAGGGTTTTCTATGAAGCAAAGACTCATAGACGAAATCCAAAGCCTAGAGATTAGAGTACAAGAATTAGAAGGATTTTTAGAGCAGGAAAAAACGCAAAAAGATCAGCTGGCAAAGCAAAGAATCACTGAGCTGCAAGACTTAACTGAAAAAATCAAAGTCTTGAGGTCAGAAATTGCTGAGAAAGAAGACAAACTTGACATGTATATCAAAGAGAATCGGAATCTGAGGGCCGAAATCTCATCAATTATTGATGCAAGAAAAAGTGTTTTTTCAGCTGAATTTTAAGTTAATTTAATTTACGCAATTCATTAAGTTTAATTAAGTTTTTAATTTAACGTTTTTATTTGTTTAGCAGAAGTTTTTAAATAGCCGAAAAATAGCTTAATAGATATTCATTGAAACAATTAGAGAATACGCAAATAAAACTTATAAATAAAGGAAAGAGATTATTGGCATTTTTAAGTTAGGAAACATTTTCCTGTCTATTTCTATAAATATGGACCAAATCAGAGCGGTGATTCATAGTTTTCAGCACCCAAAATTCCCTGAATATGTTGGGCAGGTAGAATTCTATCCACCGATAGATAGCTTTTTTGCAAGTTATGGCTATGCCCTGGTGTTAAGAGTTTGTGCAATGAAAAGTAATGCTCAGAGCTTACGCAATAAACTGCAGGATTTGTCTATGCAGCTCAAAAGCACCCCTTTGGAGAATATGATGTATGCGATTAATTGTGCAAAAGATGATAACGATCCAATTGGTGAGATTAATCGCTTATATCAATCAGGAGAGTGCCAAGATTTAGCTGAATCCATCAAAGCAATCCTTTGTCCTAGGCTTAGAAAAGATGAAAAGCACTCTGCAGCCGAAAGCGTGGGAAAAAAGCTTGTTGATATAGAAACTGATGTATACTTCAATGCTTTGTACGTAGAATTAGATGTTGCCATTCAACTCTACAAATTTGATGGGACAACCCGCACAATCCATAAACAAAATGTCAGGCCAAGCATTTCTCTTTACGTTGACGAGAATTTTAATTGGAGCGTTCTTATTCACGAAAAGGAAAACGAATTTTATGAAACACAAAACATTGACTTGTTAAGGACCTTCCCTTTTGTGTATGGAGAATCACGTGGAGGAGCTTCGCCAATAAAAGCAGTGATGATGGAAACTGCAATAGTTCGGCCACCTCCAGAGCCTGAAGATCCAGATTTAGTGATAAAGCAGCTGATTGAAACATTAGCTGGGGTTGTTGACAGGCAAAAAATTATTGTAGATGTAGACATAAAAAATGATTTAAAAAAAATTATCCAGGAGCTTCACAAGTTAAAATCTGAATGGAATCTTAGACAGCTGGAAGACTTAGAAAAATACTTGAACAGCCTTGGCAGCTGCAATCATGAGAATAAAACAAAAGTTTTCAGTTTTTGTGGAGCTATACATTGTGTTGAGTGTTTGAAGGAGAAGATTATTAGAGAAAAAATTGAAAGGAAAGTAGACGTAAAATGCCCTTGTGGACAAAAAGTAGCGCCAATAGACACTGATTGCCTAGGGCTCAATGATATTTTAATTAACTTTGGGCAGAAAGCAAGAGCTAATCAACCAAGTACATCTGTTACTAGTGAGCCAGTTGGAGCTACTAAGCTTAATGAGGAATCAATTCAGAAAATGCAGCCTACTCTTGGCTTTTTTTGCCACATCTGCAATGAGAAAATTTTGCCAAATGATAGTAGAAAAAGTATTAAAGGTCAGTCTGTACATGAAAGATGTGCAAACCAAACTACTCCTAAGCCTCCTACTGTTGAAATTTCAATGGGCCCAGCCTTCAATCCTATAATTTCTAATAAACCAGATATGAACTTATCACAACTAAGCATCTCAATGAAAAGATGCGCTAAATGCGGATTAAATACTACAGCTTCGAATATATTATGCGAAAGAAACCACAATCCACTATGTAAATCCTGTGCAGTTAAATATAGTGGTGGTTCATGCCCATATTGTATATTGATGTGCTACTATTGCAATAGGCCAATTAATCCACTCCTTGAGGTGTATTACCCACTTGAAGGAGGAGCACAGATTCATGCGATTTGTTATCAAAATCAGCAATATCAAAGTTAAACTAATTAGATTTGTTAAGCATTACTCCCTAGGCATTTTTGATGCCTATATTCAATTAAACTACTTTATAAATGGATTTAAATAGCTAGTGAGGCATGCATTATTAAATTCATAACTTGCTGCTTTTAATGGTGAAAACATTTTCTCCAATTTCTTGCATCATCTTGAACATAATGTTATCTATTGATATTTTTTGGAAGTGCACTCCACACGTAGAATGAAATACCACCATGTGGAGTATCAATATTTGAATAAATCTACTTTTAGAATTTAATTCTACGCGTGAAATGCCCACTCATAAAAAGACAAAAGATTTATAGCTTTTCATAAAAATTGAAAATAATCCATTATATAAATTGAAATTTTGAGTAATGAAGAATTTACAAGAATTGGCTTTTAGGCTATGCTAAATAATATTTATATATAGTAAAATTCATTTTTTCACTAATATTATATAGAGTAACAGTTTATTTAGATTATATACAACAATAGTTACGATAAATAAGATTTTAATTCCTGTAAATAGTGATATAACGCTTAGTAATCTTATGCTTATTTGAGAGAAATACCTAATCTTACAATTGAATATAAAATATTTATAGCAATGGCTAGAAGAGCGCTTTATCATATTAGCCATATAAAGCTCGGCAAAAGATTTAACAGTTCTAAAAAATCCCGCAATACTTATTTCATCTATAATCAATTTTATATATATATAGCTTTAATTGATTTTGCCTTTTCCCTTTCGTCTTCTTCCGAAGACTCGGGATCGGTGATACTCTTTCAAATAGCAAAGCTGGCATCTCCCTTTCGCATAGTGCTGGCGATCTCTATGTGGGCAAGCTCAAGCCATTTTATTTTGACCGAACATTCTGTAACAGTGATTGCACATATTCCGTGCATAGATTTTTCTATCAGTATGGGTGCATCTTCTCTCCTCTATTTCTGAATCTATGGGTTCAAGTCCTTGATTTTGGACTTCGCTGAGCTGCATCGCTTTGGCTCTTTCAAGCTCTTCAAACTCTTCTTGCAATTTATAAAAGTCAAGCTTAGGAAGCTCGAGAGTTGGGAAAAAACCAAACTCTACAGTTTTAGTTTGGGGATTTAGTAATGAAAACATGCTAGAAAGCAGATTGAGTGTTGGCGGAGGAGAAATTTCATTTATTTCAACTTCGTTTGGGCTTATGTCTATCATTATGATTATTATTATGGCAGATAATGGCTGATTGTAAGGAATTGTTATACAAATTTATATTCAAGATTAGTTTTGATATAATTAATTTTAATATGTGTTGTGATGAGAAATAAATTATAAATGCCAAATAAGCAATTCAGTAATTATTGGGTTTATAATGTAATAAAGAATCTAGTTTCTGAGAGATCTCAACAGTAGTTAAAAGAATTGCCATAATTCCTATTAATTTTTATTTTATCAAGGATTAAAATTCTTAATGTCAAGTGCCAACCATGATTTGAAATAATCAATTGGAATCCTATATATATATGCTCTCTTATTTATTATATACATATATAAATATTATACATATATATAAAAATTGCTTATTCAATATAATTGCATTATAAAGCTAAATTTTTATTTATCTGATTAGCGGTTATCTGATGTGTCCTTTATAAATTCAACCAGCTTTTCAGTATTTGGTAAATGGCATCAGTGAATGAATATATATAATAGCAGTTTATTTATCTTTAAAAATATAAAATAATCGTTAGGATTTCAGACTTAAATATCAGTTTTGATTGCTGGTCTTCACATTTTAATAACATTTAAATTTTTTGATTTCAAAAAGTTGAATAGAATATAAATTGATAAAATGGAATTTATACAGGCTAATTTATATGTATATTGAATTAAATTTTATGAGTAAATAATAAAAATATAACCTAATATTTTTCAAAATGAAGTAATAAGGATTTTAGATAAGACTGATTAATGATATGTAAATTTACCAAAGATGTATTTTTTTATTGTTATATTGGATTAAGAAACTTATTAGAAACCTTTATAATAAAATTAACTATATTCTTTAAGTCATATTTTAAAATTATTACATATAATTGTAATATAAATATGACAATTGAATTGCAAAAGACCACAAAACTGCTAAGATGTTGAAAAATCGAATATTTTTCAGCTGCATGAATATAAATCACAAATTCACATCCAATTATATAAATGTTTTTTGTGATTCAAATTGGTAAGCATATTTAAATAGTCAAGTAAAACGTTAGCCAAATTAATTTTAAAACAAAATATAATTTTGAATTCTTATATAGGATCCACTTCCTAGGATTTAGAAGATAAAGTCAATTAATTGTTTCCTTAAAACTATCAAAACTATTTGGAAACTTTGAGCAAAATTGACTCAACTTAAAAGTTCTTTTTGACCCTTAATCTCGAGGCCAATTTTAAATTTCTTCATACTTTATATAAATTATATAATGATATGAATTATTTACTTTTATTCCATTTTCTTCCATTGAGCTTTGAGCGATGATAATCCTTCAAATAGCAAAGCTGGCAGTATCCTTTAGCATAATGCTGGCGGTCTTTATGAGGGCATGCCCAAGCTGTCTTATTCTGCCCAAATTTTCGATAGCACTGGTTGCACATATTTCTTGCGTAAATTTTTCGATCTTTATGAGTACAAATTTTGCTATCAGATTGGCTTTGAGAATCTGGCAGCGGATTTTGAATTGGGTAGGAATATCCGCAATCCTCTAATTGAGTGAAATCTATTTGAGGGAGAAGTTTAGTGGTACTGACGTTGAAGTCTGTGCTCAGTCCTTGAGGGTTTAATAGTGAAAACATATTTTCCAGGATACTTTTCACTGGAACTTCTTGTAAAGGAGATATTTCGAATTTATTTCCTATCATTGTGTAAATTGAATTACTGGTGGCATAATGGCTGATATTTGTACTCATTTCTATATGCAAATAAAATATGGGAAGCGAATTATTGATATATTCATTTGATAGCACTCGATATTTCCTTTATTACTTAGACTTTTGATTGGAATTATTTTTCTTTAATTTTTGTTTACCTTTTTGAGTGATTTCCACAAATATTACTAAATTGTATTAGGCTTTGCATAAATTGAAAACCAAAAGATAATAAGCAGAATATCAAATTTACTATGCTTAAATTGGAAAAAAAATTTAGATTTTCAATTATACATAATAAGGGTATTATCATTATGATCCTCACATTATAAGTTCAATATATTCGAAAATAATTCATATCCACTGATTGAAAATAATTAATATACTTTTTCTATGGTGTGATTATAATCAATATATTTAGTTTATTTTATATTTACCTTTGCTTTTTCTTCTTTTTCCGAAAACTCTTGAGCGATGATACTCCTTTAAGTAGCACAATTGACACCTTCCTTTAGCATAGTGTTGTCTATCTTTATGTGGACAAGTTCAGGCCATCTTATTCTGGCCGAACGTCCTATAGCAATGGTTGCACATATTTCTAGCGTAGACTTTTCGATCTGTATGAGTGCAAACCCGTTCTTCTCGATCTGGGATATGACAATCAAGTGGCTGATTTTGAAGTGGATACAAGTTATCAACTTCCCAGACTTTGGAGAAATTTATCTCAGGTAGGGCTTTACTCTCAGACACATTGAATTCTGTTTCTTTGCCCTTTGGGTTTATCAGTGAAAACATATTTTCTAAGATATTTTCCATAGCAAGGGTTGTATCATTGGAAAAATTGATATTGCCTCCTTCAATGTTTATCATTATGATTATATGATTTATTGGTGTCATAATGGCTGAATTTTAGATCGATTATATATATACTTTAAATATGAGAAAATTTAGAAACTTTATTAAACTTGATTACATCAAGTAAGTAAATAGGTCAGACAGTAATTTTTATTATGAATGTGATTAAATTAAGCCTAAAATATGGTGGCTTCGTTTATTGCTTTAACTGAAAATCAGTATTTATTCGAAGCTATCATTTAAATTGAAAGCATTTTTAATTTGCATTAATGAAATATAAGCACCTTTAAAGCGAATTCTTTTACTTTGTAAGAATTCGGCAAGAACTATCGATGTTAAATTTAGTTTGCAAATGGCTTTTGCATTGGTGCAGCAATAATTTTATTATTTGCATTTATCAATTTGAGTTGCTCAAAAATATATATAAAAATATTTTTATTGATATCAAATATTGCTTGCTGAAAGCTATTAAACACGGGAAACAAAAATTACTATTTATTAATTGGTTAAAATGGGATTCTAATAAGAGAGTAGAATTTGAATAATATAATAAAATCTTACTTTATGATGAAAGTAAATATATCATAAGAATTAATAAAAATGAATATACTATTCTTCAGTTCTTACTTTTTTGTGCGCAATCAATTATTTAGCTTTGAGTTAGCCTGCAGAAATTCACTTAATAAGTTTTCTTATATGAATATATTTATTAATACAGCTGTAAACGCCCGCACTCCTTTATATTTTAAATTTTATCTATATTGATAACCCTTTTAGAAGTTGTATATTATTGATTACCTAAAATAGGCCCTTTGGTTGATTTTAAATCAACCACCTACTAGTAAAAAATTTTTGACAATAATAAATCACTATTTTTATTATTTTTTATTTTCTCTCTCACTCGTAATTTTTTAACATAATTTTTCAACAAAGTTTCTAACAGTATAAAAATCATTTTTGATTAAATTTTCAGTCAAAAAAAAATTGATCATCTCTTTAGGTTACTCTAAATGCAACTCAAAGCCCATTTTTCGCTAAACCAAAATTAATATCTACGTCATACTGTTTGCAATAAAAATGTGGGCCTGGGTTATAGGAATTTCTGCAGCACTAATAATCCTCTTCACTAGTCCAATTTGGATTCCGATTCTCTTATTCACAACCCCAATTATTCTCTTTTGGGCTGCCATAATTTATGGAATCCTCCGACTTTTAGGCCTCTGGGGCAGTGTGGCGAAACAAGGTACACGATTTTACGATTGGCTGTTCTTCAAAAGTGACAAGCCTCGCAAGTTCCTCTGGCAGCAGTTTTACAACTTCTTGTGCTGGATGTTCCCACAAGCTGAGTGGAAAACAATGAATTATGGCTATGCTATTAACACTGAAACAGGTTTCACGATTTATCTCGACCCTGAAGAAGAATCAGAGCGCTTTTCCTATCAGCTTTACCATTACATGGCAACAGGATTTAAAAAGATCCCAAATCTTAATGGACTTAGAGTATTAGAGGTTGGCTGTGGCCGAGGAGGCGGATTGGCCTATGTCCTCAAATATCTAAAGCCTGCATCTGCAATTGGGGTGGATTATTCCAAACAGCAAGTAGAATTCTGTAAAAAGACACACACTGGGCATAATATCAACTTCGTATGGGGAGATGCTGAGCATATACCAGCAGAAGACCAATGCATTGATGTAGTTCTAAATGTCGAGAGCTCCCACTGTTACGGGAACATTAAAGCCTTTATTGCAGAAGTCAACAGAATTCTTAAGCCAGGCGGCCACTTCTTCATCACTGACTTCTTATATGCAAATGATCTCCCAGCCTATGAAGAAGCCTTGAATTCTACAGAAATGAAGCTTCAGGAAAAGCAAGACATCACAGATAATGTACTGCTTTCCCTAAATTTCGACTCAAACAGAAGGAGTGGAATGATTTTGAACAGAACTCCAAGATTTTTACACCCAGTTTTGAAAAGATTCAGCGGGGTGCAAGGGTCGAATATCTACACTCAAATGAAAAGCGGAGAATCAGTCTATGTAGCCTACCATCTGGTAAAGCCAAAGAAATCAGACGATTAATTAAATAAATTTCTTTATCAGCCATTATTATCATCCAACTGTGTTATTTCTCTCCATTCTTAATTGCAACGTCATTAATAATCAATATGAAACTTTGGTTCTACCTTGTAAATCTCATATATCTCACACATTCTCTATGCTTAAACTCGGCTATTTCTTGTGAAAACGACGCTTGCAAAATAGACACAGAATACTCAAAACCTTCACACAAAAAATTTGCAGCAATGTCGTGTCCGGAATTTAAGGGCAAAGAATCTTGCATGTCTGATGAAATGAATATGAAACTTGAAAAACTGCACTACATGATTGATAGAACCTGGGGAAACTCAGCTAGAGGCTGTGATATCTGTGCTGCCAATATTAAACGACTTTGATGCTGACTCACAAGTTCTCCAAATCAGTCTGAATTTCTTAAGCCCAAACTTTCGGATATAAATGCGGATGGAAATGTAAACTACACGGCTTTTATAACACCGACTTTGGTTCATTCTTTGCATGATTCTTGTAAAAGCTGCCATAGGAATTATCATATCCCTGGAACATACTCGTTAGAAACGTTCATGAAATTCCATGGAGAAAATTCTGCTAGTTTACTGTCCACGCTAATTGAATTTGTGATTGAGGAAAAGCCTGAAAGTTTGGATTTAAACTTCGCGAGCTGTGATTCGAATGCGACCAATTTGTATGGATTTTCAGTAAAGCCTTGCACGTGCAAAACGTAATTATTACGCAGATGTGAAGAGGCTTGCAAGGATGCGTATAGACCAAAAGACCCAGTTCATAATAAAAACTGGCCTGGGATAGCTTTTGGGTATTTTTGCTTAGGGCTTTTCGGAATTTTAATTATTTTGCTGCCAAGGATATTAAAAAAAGATGACATAAAGAAAGATTAACTAATAATTCATTAGTCACAATCTAATTAAAAATCTGTCCTATCCTTTTCGATCTAACTCTGTTCTGCCAAATCCTTGCAGGCAGCCTGCAAAGTCTTGCTTGAAACTCCACACTTTTTTTGATATCATCAAAATATTTTTCCTTTACAACTTCTGTACATCTTCTGAAAACATCATCAAAAAGTTCATGATTCAGGCTATTTCTAGCATTTCCGATTGATCTTGCATTTTTCCAATCAAAAAGCAAAGATCTTTTTTCTTCAATTTCATGCTTATTTAGATATCCTTCGTCTTCTCCAAGCTCTTCAAGAAAATCCAGCAGTTCGCCTCCCTTAATCAAAGCTTGTGCAGGCTTACTTTCAACATTGGCTCTATACTCAGAAATTTCTACCATGCAGTCTCTTAATGTTTTATCAGGGATTAATGGCGCCAGCATCTTCATGCCTTCAGTAAAGCTGACCAAGTTTTGAAGTTCTTGACAGTCTGACACCAATTTTTCATCTTTGGCGGCTCTCAGCATTTCAGCTTTCCTTATTTTTTCATTTAGCTCTTCAAATGCTTTGTTTTCTGATGTGATGCTGCATTGTTTAGATATGCTTTGCATTCATTTTTGTTTGTTTTCTGTGTTGTTTCCTTTCAGAACATACACTTTGTGTGGGGTTACAAGCTGAAAGCAGTACTTTCCAAATCTTGATTCCTCCACATCCTAACTGTGGCTTACGGTGACTGAAACAGCTTCTAAGTCAATCCTTGAAAATGCTTTGGCTAGCGTCTTTTTGCTCTTTCCGTAATAAATGCATTTAGAGTCCAATATAAAGTACCTGTCTTTCCATTTAGTTCCTGTATATTTTTTCAACCCTCCTTCTCTAATAATTTCTTCATCTTTTATAGCTTCCATGACTGAAACATTATCATCAACCAAACTTGGCGAAATTTGGCTGCTTTTGACAACGTGGTAGTATTTTTGGCTTGGCTGGGTTCTTTGCTATATAAAAAATACCAGAATTTGGTAAGGACATTCAAATGGAGCTAGCATTCTTTCTTTTAATGGAGTTTCTGAACTCATTACAATAAATAATGCATATTCTTGGAGTCGGTCAACACTTATATGCAAGAGCTTAGGGGCAACCTTAGTCAAAATGTCTTCAGCAGAAGTGGTGTCATTGATTTCGACAATGCTGCTTAGATCATTGGCCTCGCCTGCGTAGACTTTGAGTTGAATGAACTTGTCCATATTAATTGAAGATTAAACTTTAGTATAATTTTTACTGTTGGTAGCAAAAGTCCTCAGTTCACGCATATGGTACTGCTTTGGCTTTTTGCGGCGGATGAAAACATAGTAAATTGTAAAAAGAGATAGAAAAACTCCGAAAATGACAATGACGGAAATGATGTTGGAAATTTGATCTTCCGTTGAAGAAAAAGTGTTTGTGTCTACAGTTTTGAGGATTTCTTCACCTTCTTTTGGGAATTTGGGGGAGCTTGGGCTGTCGTCATTGGAGTTTTTGCTGTCTTTGTCAGAAGACTCGGAAGGAGGTGGGGTAGAAGAAGAGCTTTCTTTTACTTCATCAGAATCAGAATTTTCTGAGTTTGTTTCAGGATTTGATTTTTCTTCATCCTTACTTTCTGTATAGCTTTTATTATTTTCTTCTTTATGTGTATCTGCATCTTCATTTGAATTTATATCTTCTTCATCAGCTTTGTCCTCACTCTCCTCAGTTTTATCTTTTGGATCTGGGCCTTCGCTAGTATTTGATTCTTCTTCATCAGATTTATCCTCACTCTCCTTGGTTTTGTCTTTTGGATCTAGGGATTCGCTAGTATTTGTTTCTTCTTCATCAGATTTATGCTCACTCTCTTTTGGGTCTGGAGTTTCGCCTGCATTTGTTTCTTCCTCAACTTCAATTTCCACTTCTACATCACCATCTTTTGAGCTCTCTCCTGGTATATTGCCATCATTTTTGTCTTTTTCGATATCTTCACTATTAGTGTCCTCCTCTTTTGAGCCATCTTTGTCTGTATTTTCACTCTCTTCTTCTTTATTATCTACTTCATTTTCCTCCTCTTGATCTTCCTCAAGATCACCTCCTTCCCCATCTTCTGCCTTATAGTCCTCAAGACCTTCTTCGATTTCTTTATCATCTTTATAATCACTATAATCCTCTTCTTCATCATTTATTTTCCCTGACCCCCAATCAAACATTTCATCAAAATCTAACCCATCGTCTGGATCATCCTCTTTATTCTCATAATTTTGAGGTGATATAAGGTGTTCAGTCCTAGATTTATCAGTTTCACTAACCTTATGTTCTGGATTTTCAAAATATGAGCTGTCTTCTTTTGGATTATTGCTTTCCTCTTTATCCTTACTCTCATATTTTGGCTGATCCTGCTTAATTGATCCTTCAACTGCTTCAAAATCTTCCTCTTTTTGGGAAAGCTCCTTTTCTGATAGTGTAGAATTACCGACTTCATCTTGAACAGATGGCCCAGTTAAGTTTTCATTTTTTAAATCTATATTTCCAAGATCATTTAGATCATCTGCAAATTGATCTGCTTTGCAAAAGCACGCAAAAATAGCAAGCATCAGAAACAAACACATAGATTTTTCCATTTACAAATTTTTTTACACTATTGATTTCAGTTTAAGCTATTTTATCAGAAATTTAGCATTTTAATAGCTTTAACATAGTAAAATATTTTTTTAATGCAATTTAAAAAAAATTCAAGGGCAGTTAAACGCTAAGTAAAAGTTAGTTAAATGAGCTTAATAGAGCTGAAAACATATAAAATTTAAAATGCCTATAAAGTTGAGAAAATGACTTCGCCAATTTATAAAGATGCAAATTCAAGACCTGTATCAAGTCCATGCAACAATAAAGGCTTTTCGCAGTCTAATTACAAAATGATCAAACGTATAAATTTGTTTAGCGATGCAAATAAAAGGCAGCTAAGCATTAATCTCCCAGAAATTTCCCCTAAAAGTGAACAATTATGCAGTAACTCGACATTTATTCACACGAACTCAAAAAGCTTATCTCCAATTCCTGAAACTGTTTCTCAAGCTTCTCAGACTTTTCAAGCTAACGATGAAGAGCTTCCTCAAATTGATATAAGAAATAAATACAAGCGCCCAAAATCCAAAGCATTATTCCATCCAGTCAAAGTCGAAATAAACAATTTCCAAGAATTTTCAGAAAACTCTATTATCCTAAGCAAGCATAGAGATTCGAATGAAAATTCCAACTGAAAAAGACCAGCAACAAGCTCTAAGAAAACTTTTCTTTTTGAAAGTTCTTATCAGACAGAAAATGATGAAACTCCGAAAATTGAGAATCCGAATAATTTTGCAAAAGCTTGATATAACTACTTGAGCCAAAAAAACAAAAACAAAAAATTCTTAGTGCTGCCTCAGAAGAAATACTCTATAAAAGAGTTCAAGTTTTCAGAAATCCCCACTGAAAAGCACTCAAGATCAACTAAAAATAGAAGGCCTTCAAATAATATATTTGAGCCTTTGATCTGCAGTAATCCTAAATTTGCCCAAAAGAGCAGCAGTTATTTAGCTGATTTAACTAAAAGACAGAGATCTTTAAGCAGAGAATTAGTTGCTATTAAATGCAAGGATGCATAGTTTATATTTTTCCTATGTTAATTAAATATAATTTAATTTAAGATTGAGAAAGATATTTTCATGTAGATAGAGATTTCTAAGAATTTAGCTTATAAATCACCTTTAAATTAAGGATATTGCAGTAACTCATTAAATCAATTTTGGAAAGAAAATTTTTTGAAGAAGACAAAATTCAAAGCAAAGCTGCAAGATTTTATCTTGATTTTTATGCGTTTTCCAATAATAATAAATGGCACTCAAGGTTTTATTTATCGCAGGCCTTTTGCTAGCACTCTCAATCAATGTCCAGAACAATGAAAAGCTAACTGCGCTAGAAGAGATTAAAACTGATTTTCCAATGTTTCTAGCCTCAGCAGCAGAGTTAAATTTAAAGACAGATCTATTTCATGGCTCAACCAATCTAAATCCGAGCGGTACTGGGCCAGCTGATGAAACTGATTCATAGCAAAATGATACAGAGCAATTAATAAAATTGATTTTTAATTTGATCTATTTTCAAATTCTACTCTAATTGAAATTATTTTTGTTGAGAAGCCAAATATGCCCATTTATATAGTTGAAAATTCTCTTACTATAATTGAATTAAATAGCGACTCACCTGTAGAATACTTTTAATTTATAATTGGAAATAAGGCACTTAATTGTCTTAATATTTGAATAAAAAAACAAGCCTAAATGGAGCGTTTATATTATTAATAATAATAAAAAAATTCCTATCCAGAAATAAAAATTTCAATTATAGATATCGGGAATAATAATATGAAGTGCCCTGTATTTTAAATTGAATAGTACAACTATATTAGAGTATTTAGAAGCTTTCGTTATGCATTTATTAAAAATTATCTATATTTTAACGTTTTCAGTAATCGTTAACAAAAGATCCTTTTTTTAAAAAAGAAATAGTTTCTCATTTAACAAGTTTGAGTCATTTTATGATGATTTCTTATGCAGAGACGTTGTAATATAATATTGTTATAAAGCTTTAATTTGCTAAAACTTCCTCTTCTTCATGCTCTCCTTCTTCTTCATGTTCTCCTTCTTCTTCATGTTCTCCTTCTTCTTCATGTTCTCCTTCTTCTTCATGTTCTCCTTCTTCTTCATGTTCTCCTTCTTCTTCGTGTTCTCCTTCTTCTTCATGTTCTCCTTCTTCTTCATGTTCTCCTTCTTCTTCATGTTCTCCTTCTTCTTCTTCTTCTTCGTCATGTTCTCCTTCTTCTTCATGCTCTCCTTCTCCTTCATTCTCTCCTTCTTCTTCATGTTCTCCTTCTGATGATTTGGACGATGAGGAGCTGCCTGATTGTCCAGATGAACTGTTTTCTGAAGATCCAGTTGAAGTGCTTCCAGCAGATCCAGATGAAGTGCTTAGAGAAGATCCAGTTGAAGTGCTTCCAGAAGATCCAGATGAAGTGTTTTGAGAAGATCCAGATGAATTGTTTCCTGAAGATCCAGATGAAGTGCTTCCAGAAGATCCAGATGAAGTGCTTAGAGAAGATCCAGTTGAAGTGCTTCCAGAAGATCCAGATGAACTGCTCTGAGAAGATCCAGATGAACTGCTTCCTGAAGATCCAGATGAACTGCTTGTAGAAGATCCAGATGAAGTACTTCCAGAAGATCCAGATGAAGTGCTTCCAGAAGATCCAGATGAAATGCTCCCAGAAGACCCAGATGAAGTGCTCCCAGAAGATCCAGATGATGTGTTTCCAGATGAGCTAGATGATAATCCAGCTGATCCAGATGACGAATTTCCAGGTCCCATTCCAGAATTTACAAGTTCCAAAAACCCAGAGAATAGTCTCTTGCTACCTTGGATTGAGTTTTGCTCATTGGTTTGCTTGATGCAAGTAGCAATTGCAAGAATGAAAGCAGCTAAAAGAATAATTTTGAATGCCATTATTATATTGGAAAACGCATCTCAAAAATTTATCATGGTTGAAAATAATAGAAGACAATTTATCCAGATTTGTATATTAAGCTTTAATATAAGGTTAAATGCATTGAGGAAAGCTCAATAAATAGATATTACGATGCAACATTAGGCAATGAGCTTCCTACCCTCTATCGACACTAATTATCATTTTTACCTAAATTTTCTGCTATAATAATGAAGGCTAGAGAGGATAAACCAGCATAAGCTCTTAGGGACACAGGTTGATTTTATTTAATTATCTCAGATTTTTGAATTATTATCCCTAAAATTTTAAACTGATATAGAATAACGCATTAAAAAAATTGAATTAAGATGGAAGAGTGGCATTATTTCGAATTGCAGCACAAATACACTTTGAATTCAAAAGCTGCTAGCATTTGAGCTATTTAAGAAACTTAAATTTATTGACAGATATATCTTTAATTTGAAAGAAAATAAATCAATTTCTTTATAACCGAACTGTTAGATTTGGAATAAATATTTTCTTGGCTTATTGATAACGCTATTAGTTGCCTTGAAATACAAATAAAATTATTGAAGCGGACTAGCTTAGACAGCATATCATAATTTTCAGGTATTTTGAATTAAACCGACATTTTTAGGTTTCATCGATTTAATGTCTAAAGCATTTCCTTCATGATATTTACAACTTGTTTATCACTAATATTAAAGTTTTTGTGATTTAAAACACTAAATAAGAGATAATTTGAAACCCTATTTCTTGCAGTTTTCCATACAGAAGGAAAGCTATTAATTCTTCAATGCTTTAGATTTATATTCGGCATGGTATTTGTGTAATCTCAATACTTTGGGATCTTTGAAGAAATATCTGCAATGAGTCTTTAATGTGTTTATGCTCGATTAAACCCATTTGGGATTTCTTTTTAAATTTTCATATTGCTTCTAAAGTAAAAAACCAATTTTTGTAACAGCTTGAAATATGCAAATAATTTCATTTTAGTGTTTCCAAAGATCATTCAAAAACAAAATAAAATCCAAGTTTATTTTAAAATCAAAAGAGAATGCCTTTTATTTACGTTTTTAAAATTAAAAAATTATTTCATGCTTATAATTTGTTTTAATAGAGCTAATTAGCAATTTATTTATATAAGAAATGGAAGAGCATCATGCTATGATAATATATTCAATGATTAATATAGCTCAGCTTATTTCGCATGCTATTAAAATTAAAATTAAAATTAAATTTAAATCTGATTATCGAAATTATCTCATTCATAATGATTTATTATATTAAAAGTCAATTTATTGTTCCTCTTGCCCTTCTTCTTCTTCTTGTTGATCTTCTTCATATTCTTCGAGCTCATCTTCCATTTGATTTTCTTTATAATCATCGATTTTATCATCAATAAAATCTATTGCAAAATCAATCAAGTTATCTAATAAGTAATCATCTTCATCCCATTCAAAATCTTCATCCCAATCATCATAAACTTCGCTAAAAAAAGTGCTCGGTGTAGCTTCAACTTCTGTGTTTTCAGTTGAGCTTTGTGATAGAAATAAAGGCATAGGTTTTGTGCTTACTTCTTGTTTTAAAGTATCATGCTTAAATGCAGAGGAAATAATGAAAATAAGAGCTAGGCTTAATATAATCTTGAGTGTCATTAATTATATTGGAAAACGGATAGCATGGAGCAAGCTGAGGTTTGCCCTTTAATTATTATTTTATCAAATAAGCAGCAATTGAGCTTAATGGTTTGCTTTGCTGCGTTAATTAATATAAATTAGAATAATATTAATGCCACTAAATAAAGATTTTAAGGATTACTATTTTCTGGCTCTGTTTCTTGCTCGCAATCGTTTTGGAAATCAATTAAGCCTCCCCATCCTCCACTGCCAGAAAAAAGCTCATTGTTCATTTTATATGAATCAATAAAGAAATCCTCTTCATCAGCACTTTGGTTTGCTTTAGTGTCTTTAGGTGTTGGTGCTGGCTCTTCATGCTCTTCAGGCTCTGCTGACTTGTGCCTCTTGATTTTTTTATTTAGAAGGTGGTTTGTCGCTATTATCTGCGGCAAAGAAACCTGCGCTTTGCTGATTTTTGCTTGCAATGATAAATCGTCGAAATTTTGAACAATTGTTGAAGGGAATTTCTTGGCTCTAACTTTTTTTCTTTTTATTGGCTGCTCAATTTTCTCAGTAATTTCTTCTTCTGTGCTTAGAATTGGAGGCTGAGGAGGCGGCGAATTTTCTTCTTTCGTTTCTGCTAGCTCAGCTTTCGAAACAAATTGCGGCGAATTGTATCTTTGGAATATTTCATATCGTCTTAAAGTAGCACCAAAATTGTCTTTGCTGGACCGCAAATTCCAGCATAATCTTGCTTTTTTATAGTCGACAGTTATTCTTAGAATTAAAAAGCAGAGGCCACCAAATAGCGCGAGTAGGAAAAAGAGACACTCTTTCGCTAAATGTCTTACTTTTAGAGATAAAATAAAGTTATATTCTAATCCTTCTGGAATTTTTGCTTCAACTGGGATCATAAAGATATCATTTGCAGTGACAATTCATAAAGGCAACAACGTAGAAATTTCATTAAATGAAGGGGTATATGCTATTTCTATATCAACTCATTCATTTGCATCTAAAATAAAATTCTCCTCACAATTTCTAATTTCAATCCCGCTTGATTTACAATCTTGGCCTGCCAAAAGGATTTCTGAAATTTCAACAGGATAATTACCATAATTTCTCAGCTCAAAAGTCCTTACAAAGCTTAGCTCTTCTTGAGGGTTATAATTGGTTTTTGTGTTATAAATTTCATCTAAACTTACATCAATCGCCAGAAGAGACAACTCTTTTTTCACTCCATTTTTACCATTCAGAAATTTCTTTTCTGAGTTTTTTTTAGTAAATGCAAGTTTCGGACCTATCGCTTCAGCAAAAATTTCAATTTCTTCAAATAAAGTATAGTTATTTCTAAGCAGAAATGATGTATTATAGTTGCCTAAAGTAGCAGGCTGGAAGTAAACAGGGCCCAAGACTTTTGAAGTGTGAGGAGAAATTATTGTCACTGCTTTGCTTGCTATGAAAAAGGAATATTTCTGCCTATAGTCTTCTTCTTTGTTTAAACTATTTTGGCATCCACAGCTGTCTTCACAGCAAGGGTACCATGGTACTGACGATAAAGACTTAGGCTTGAGATATTCTGAGAAATTTTTCGAGTGAAAACCTAACAAATATTTTAACTTGCCAAATAGGCTTCAGTCCTTTACCCCCTTAGAGATAGGTAAAGGCCTAACTTCGTTAGCCTCTTTAATAGATGGAATTTCTTCTTGATAGTTTAAAGCACATTCTTTATAATGCTTACTTTCTAATTTTTGCAAATCAATATTTTCAAATTCATCATCAAGCATTTCAATGCTTTTCTGGTGCTTCGCGCACTCATATTTCTTCAGCTCGCTCATCTTGGAATCTGGAGCTATCAGAAGTTGCACTTGCAAAGGGAAATCTGTGGGGTTCTGAGCCTTGATATATATTGGAAGCTTTGTATTAAGCTCTGCAGTGTATTTTTTGTGCACTCCTGATATTGGCAGGCTTGGCTTTCCAAAAGTTACATGAATAGCTGCAACTATTTCTCCTATAATATCACATTTGACTTTAATTGTTCCAAGCATTTCTCCGTCCTTCCAGGCTTTTCTTTTCTCATTCCATATTCTGGCATACCCATAAGTTGGCCATTTGGTAAAATCATGGACTATACTTTCATCTTTATTGAAGGGTGGGGTGAATTTTAATTTCCCAATACTTATTTCTTTTCCACTGGGGACTAATTTTTTAGTAATTTCAGCTTCCATGAATGATAAGTCAGTTTCCACTGAAAAAATTTTTAAATCGATTGGAAATGAATTAGAAACTGTTATTTTCTTCTGTGCTAAAATCCCTGGGAAAATTTCAGAGAAATGAATAGGCAGGAGGGCTACCGAGCCTGAAACTGGTGTATAAGAAATAGGCAAATTAATTTTTCCTGTTGAAGTTGTAAATTCCAAAGGCATATGGACTGTTGGGAGTATTGAAACAGTCAATTCAAAATAGGCAGTTGAGCCAGATTTAAGAGTAAACAGATAAGTTGATTGGGAGTACTCTGGGAATATGATATTGTGATTCAGAATTTGGCCACTAAAGGTTAGAATATGTGATAATTTTAAATTACAATAATGGAGATTTTGGATTGATTTAACTGCAATATCAAAGTGATTCGGATTTTTCAGCCCAAATTTTTGCGACCTGGTTTGACCTATTAGAGCTGGGCCGAATTCCAAAGGGCCATTAAGAATATTTTCATATAAATTTTCAATATATAAGAAATTAAGCTTGCCATCGTCAACTATAATTTTGATAGGAATTGTACCTATATTTGTGACCAATCTCATATAACTTGTCTGAGGCTTTTTAAAATCTGCAGTTATTTTAATCACGTTCATTAATTGTTGAGGCTTAAGCCAAACTTCTTCAAATTCAGTAATTAATGCTTCTGCTGGAGGGATTACTTTTTGCAGCAGAATTGGCTTATTCAATGTATTTTCTAAGCTAATAACTCTTTCTAAATTTACACCAGACTGAAAAATCATATCAATAGGATTATAAGAAATAAGATCATAATAAACAATAGCCATATATTCCAGTAAATAATCTGTAGAAGTCGAATTAGTTTTAACCTTAATTTTCCCCATTATAACCCCTTCTTCCCTAGGACTAAAAGTAAAAGATCCAATATTGATATCATATGAGTTAGGAGCAATTATCTTATTATTTGTCTTCACAGATAAAAAATCAGCCTTTGGAGGAGTCAAAATATCAATGATTTCTACTCCAAAGTTGCCTGAATTTGATCCAACTAAAGGAATTCTATAGGGGAGATCCTTTTCAGTCAAAATTCCAAAAGATAAAACCCTAGGTGGGAAATTCAACCCTCTCTTATAAAAATGAATATTTATCGGAATCTTCAGATACTTATTGCTCAAGCTGACCTGCAAAAAACTTTCATAAATTCCTTCTTGCTTGTAGAGACTAATTATAGTTGCCAATAAAATCCACTCTTTTGATAAAATCAGCCCAAGACTTCCATATAGGTCATATTTTTGCTCAAGAACAATGTTAGAGTCCTCAATTATAACACTTTCTACTTTAATAGGATAATCGTAAGGATTGTAAATATAAAAATTTTCTTCAGCATACTCTTCTGGTGATTCAATAGCGATTTCGCTAGCAAAATACTCATTTGGTAGTGCATTGCCTTGGACAGGATATATAATTGGCCTGAAATTAGTGTTAAAAATCATTAAGGTATTATGAGTTCCTAATGTGATGGGCAGATAAATGATCTGAATTGTCATTGAGCATCCAGGAAGCAAAGGCTTCTTTGGAAATGAAGAGATCTGGAAGTGGGTTGGCTCCATTACAAATTGATGCAGAAGCTCAACTTGCTCAGTTTTTGAGTTGTTAATCACTTCTACAGAAAGAACTTTCATCGTGTAAAGCTGAGTAGACCCGAAATCTAAGATTTTAGGGTTGAAGTCTAAGAAGCTAGTTTCACTATAAAACGATAAAATCTGGTTATCAGTTCGTGTTAGTTGCTGATCAATGGCACTCATAGCAATTTGTCTACCACGGACTTCACTTGCATCTGCAGGTATCTTGATAGAGATTTTATAGGGGGAAATTCCTGATACATCGAATACAGCTTCTGAATTTATCCGATATATTAGAAAAATAAAGATAGAGAGAAACACCATCATAATATTAAGCTAAAATAGAATTATGAAATTTAGTTATGAATTGACGCCATATCAGAAAGTCACTCTTATTTTGACGAGAAAACAAAAATGAAATTGGCATTGACATTATTATTCATTGAGATGCAGTGAAAATGCCTATATAATAATTGAAAGAATTTCGGTGAGAAAATTGAAGGAATTGCCCTTTCTGAGAGATAATGCTAGCTATTTAGCATATCTTTGATACTGGCTGCCAACTTGATAACTTTTAAGCAGTAATTAGAGATGCAAACAAGATTGGCTAATGAAGCTATATTAATCTAAACCAAGTTTCTAGCATTTGTTTAATTTTCTTAGCAATCCTTATTCTACTAATAAAAATCATAAATGATTAAGGAAATCAAATTTTGAGTTAAATAATATTACCTATCAAGAAAGATTTCATAGTCTTTCAATATTATACCAAGTAAATATTGCATATTATTTAAAATTATTACAGTTCTAATCATGTACAAAAGACCATCCTTGCAAATGGTTATCATTTTCATTAGTTTCAATTTCTTCTTCAAAATCAATATTAACTCCATTAGTAATATCATTCTTCATAACAGATTTTGGTGGCCTTAAATTTTTTTTCATGACCATATCCCAATCAACCCCATTAAAATATTCATGACTCTTTACTTCTTCAGCATCACCAATAAATCCCAATCTTTTCTCGTAATTTTTTTGAAGTAAGCCAATTAATAAATCTTTGGTTGCGTGATTTAAATGCGAAGGAACTATTAATGGAGCTTTTTGAATATTAGATAACAATTGTTTTTTATTGCTAGAAAAATAAGGCGGAACGCCTATAAGCATTTCATATAATAAAACTCCTAATAAATACCAATCAACTGCTTTTCCATGACCTTTTTGTCTCAAGATTTCTGGGGCGAGATATGCAATTGAGCCACAAAAAGAATTAGCAGCTTGGGAGCTTTGAATCCCTTCCTTCGAAAGCCCAAAATCAGTTAGTAAAGCATGGCCATCTTCATCTAAAACAACATTTTCTGGCTTCAAATCTCTAAAAATGATGTTTCTCTTATGCAACTCTTCTATTGCAGTTAAAATCTCGCAAACGTAAATTTTTGCTCTTTCTTCACTAAACACTTTTTCTTTATTAAGGAGACGTCCTAAGTCTCCACCAGGGCAATAGTCAAGCACCAGAAATAATTTGCTTGCAGTTTGGAAAGCATAATTTAATCCTACTATAAAAGGGTGTTTTATGTAAGTGAGAACGTTTCTTTCTGTCATCACATATCTGATCAAGTTTTGAGTGATAACTTTCTGCTTTTTAAGAACTTTCATTGCATAAAATCTATAAGAGTTTTTCATTTGGACCAAAAATACCTCTCCAAAACTTCCCTTACCAAGTTGCTCTAGAACTAAAAAATCTGATGGTGATAATTTTGAGTCAAAAATTAATTCTGGTACTTCATCTAAATCGCATGATGGCTGCTTGGGTATGGCTGAAATTAATTCAATATTTTTTAGTGAGTTTCGGCTTTCTATAAAATTGTCAGAGCCAAGTGAAGGTCTCATTAGCTTAAAAACCAACAATTTTACATTCTTTTTTTGGCTCATTTCTGTTGGGATTTTTCCTTCTTTATTTTTAACTTCCGTCTTGGGATTTTTACGAAATATTCAATTGATAAATTCTGTGTTACCTCTTAAAATTACATAGTGAAGCGGAGTGTTCCCATAGATATCAGAAACATTCAATAAGGCGCCAGAGCGGGATAAAAGTTGGGCAATGGATAAATGAGAATAAAGGCAGGCAATATGCAAAGGAGTTCTTTCATGATCATCTCTAGCATTTATGTCTATATTAGTACCATAATCAAGCAAAGTTTCACAGCATTCTAAGTTTCCTTTTAAAGCGGCAATATGTAATGGAGTTAAGCCATTGATTTCTGCTACTGTCGAATTTGTGGGAATATTACGATATTGATCCAAAATTAGTTTAAGTAGTTCGGGATCATTTCTATCTAAAGCATCAAATAAAGCTCGACCAAATTCATATTTTTGAAGCTGGATACTATATTGATTATTCATTTAATTTATAATATATATGATTATAATAATCTCAGAAAGATTTTAAAAGAATATAATTGCATTATTTAGTATTTTTCCTTTTAAGGCATTCTTAAAAATGATTATAGCTTTTGCAGAGATAATATCAAACAAATAGAGCTGAAAATATTGTTGTTTTAAAATATGATAGCAAACATCTATAGGGATTATAAATTCTTAGTATATCAATTTTTAATGATATAGAATGAAATAATGTGTAGCTTTAGAATACAAGTTAAAATTACTGAATTTTTGAATTCTTATAAATTAGAGTTTCAACTTGCATAGCCAATAAGCCTTTGCAATAGTCATTAATATTTCGATAAATATGTGATTCGCCAAATAATGTCTTTAATACCTCTATTAAATCTATCATACCGCAATTTCTTATTATTAAAACTACAATTTTTAATTTTTGAGTTAATTTCGAATGCTTGTCTTATTTTTAAGATATGAACGATAAATTCTTTGAATAAATATAATGGCTTCTCTGATTTCAATATATAATTTCTTACACTGATATTTCCTTAAATTTTTTTGTATTAGAATAGAAGCTTTTCGCATTAGGTTGAATATCTTTCTTTCTTCATAGCCTCTAATTGCAGCTTGAGCATATGAAATATTTAAGCGTCTTTCTGTAATTAACTCTTGATTTGTTTTATTATTAAATCCAGTTCCTTTTTTATTTGTATTTTGATTTAATTTATTTAAAATATTGATAGGTTCTGTATTACTAATTTCAAGTCTTTTTCTGTTCGTATTTTTTACCTTTTCTTTTTTAAGATAGTTCCTGTAAAATCTTTGAATTTTTATGGCAGCCAATTCTTTAGCATCTTTTTTCAGAAACTTATCTTTCTTTATGATGCTTCTTCCTGTTAGCATCTTTTCTTCAGTCAAGTTTTGGCCAAAAATCAAATGTTGCTTCTTGTTAATACTATTTTTATTTCCTGGCCTTGTCGTGTTGCTATTCCTTTTTTGTTTAATTTTTAAATTAGGACTAAAAAACATTGGCTGTAATCTTTCTCCAGTTAAAAATCTTTGATATTTATGTGTTTGTGGTGAGATAGCATCTTTATTATTTTTTTCTTCATAATTTCAAATAGAATTTTCAGTTTTTCCAAGAATCTTTGGAAACTCTATTTCAATTTTTTTTTTTAAGTAGCAAAGATGTGGGGACATTACATTTGGCACGTCCCTATACTGACTCATAGGCGGTAATGAGGAATTTATATTTCTGCGTGGGGTTTCTGATTTTACATTTCGCCCAAAATTTGACTTTGTTCTTAATTTTGGCTTATTAATTACATTACTTTTATATCTGCTACTCACATCTTCCAGATTTTTCTTCATTGCCAATGAAAGGTCATTATTGATGCCTAATTTTTCAGCCGAAGTTTGATAAGCCATTTTAAAATACTCTAAGCTTTCAGAAAATCTTTTTAAATATTCCAGCTCAGCTCCTATGTTATAGAAAGCAATAATTTGAGTATTTATCAAATTAATATTCAAAGATGATTCAGAATTTAAAATTTCTATTGCCTTTAGTCCTTCTTCTAAAGCTTTTTCATGGTTTTCTAATTCACTATAAATAACGCATAAATTTAAATGAGTTCCTGCTAAGTTGGTTGGATTCGCATTGATTTTTTCATAGTTTATAGCTTGTGTAATATATTTTAATGCAAGCTCTGGATGCTTGCATTTTTTGTAATAACAACCAAGATTATTTAAGGTAATTCCAATCAATTTTATGTTTTTCGATCTTTGAAATTGTAATGAAAGCAATGCTTCTGCTTCTTTTAAATAATATAATGATTCTGAAAACTTATTCTCTCTTAAAAGTTCCATTCCGACTTTATTGTAGTTAAGCAACTGCAATTCCAAAGAATTTAGCTTATCTTCCATTTAATTACAATAAGAAATTATTTATAATTCCACTTCATTACTTTATTTAGCTCTTATCCTCTTTTGATGCTGATCCCTCTTCTTTTCTATTTTTCTGTCTTGTTCTTGGTCTCCACCAACTTCTGGTATTGCTCAGCTGCTCTTATGAGCGCTTACATTTATTATAGTCAAGTGGATCAAAAAGATCCCTACATTTTTCGCCTTCTTGATTAATTCTCCTAATTAGCCACACTGTTCTTTCTATTTTAGCACTCCATTTCAATACCATTTTCATAAAATCAATTGGCAGACTTTATGATGCAACATATTTAGACTGCTGCAATAAAGCAAAAAATATATGTATAGCATTTTTAATGATCTTGGCCTATTTGGAACATTGGTTTTACTAAAAAAAATTTTAGTCAGACCTAAAAATTGGGAAAATCAACCCCCACCCTTGATCAAACGATTGAAGGGTAGCAAGTGCAAAAATTCAAAAATTAAATAACAGCAGAAAGTAAATGCCGAATATATTAGAATAATTAATTAGCAAGATTTTTTATAAAGCCTTTTTTTAAACTGCTTCAAAATAATTTATTAACACCATAAGAAGAAAATTTATTTTAAACTTATCTATCAAATTTTCATATCTTAACTGTCCTGTCTTTGCTAGAGGAAATTATAAGTTGCCCATTGTTTGAACAGTCAAGAGAAGTAACAAGTCCCTTATGAGAAACTAAGTATTGATCTGGCTTTTCAGCGAAAAAATTTCATTTTAGTATTCTTCCTTCTCCATCACCAAAAATTAGATTTTTTCCATCAGGTGTCCAAACAATTGAGCTAATCAAGTTTCCTACATTAAATTCTTTTATAACTTTAATTTCCTGATAATTGTGATTAAAATCTCCTAAATATCAAATCTTGACATTTTTATTCAGATCACAAGAAACTAAAAGTTTTCCACATATTGATAAATTGATTGAATCAACTTCGTGGCTATGCTCAGTCAGCTCACTTAATATTTCAAGGCTACTGAATTTTAAGATGCTAATTGTTTTATCAGAACTGCTAGTAATAAGAAAATTACCGCAGCGAGATCAATGGGACATGGAGACTTTTTTTAAATGATGACTTCAAGCTATAGGTATCTGATCATTATCAATATCCCATATATTTATTAAATTTGGGAATTCACAAGAAAGGATCTTTTTACCGTTAGGAGAAAACTCAATTCAATAAGACAGCGAATTAGTAAGGATAGTTTTTAAAGTAATACCATTGCAAATGTCTCAAATTTTAATTATAAGATCTCTACTGGAAGAAGCCAAAACTTCCTTTGATCATGAAATGCATAAAATTTCTGTATTATGAGCCTGAAACTCCTTATATAACTTTTTGTTTTCTGTTAAAAATATAAAAATTCATCCCTCTTCGTCAGCAACAGCAAAATATTGGTAATCATAAGAAAATGAAGCCATTGTCATTCCCTTTCTTATCATTCATTTCTTACTCATTTCAATATCTGATGGAATTTTTCAAGATCGCAAAATTCTATCAGAGGTCATAGAAACTAATTGATTTCCATGTGGATGAAAAATAAGGGATTTAAAAATAGAGCTTTTATTGCAAAAAACTTTATATATTTTTTCTTTTAATTCCAAGTCATAAACTTCAATTGCTTTTTTTTGCAACGATAGGGCTATATATTTTCCGTTAGGAGAAAATGCCAAAAGATCAAACTGATAGTGATTTGTTGTAAAAGATATCGATATCTCTAGTTTATCAGTGCTATAAATAAATAATTTATTATTGCTAAAATGAAAAGCGATATATTTTCGATTGCAAGATATCACTACTGGATTTTTATGTTGGCAAGCTATTTGGTTTAGTATTTTTTTTGTAGATAAATTTAAAACGCTAAGTGATTTATCTCAGCTTAAAATTACTAGATTTTTTCCTGAATAGGAAAAAAATACTAAATTTATTCCAAAATGAAAATCACTTATTTCATTTACTATTTCTCTCTTTTTTATGTCATAAATCTGTATTTTCCGACTAGATACATCAAGAAAAGCAAAACATAAAAAATTATTGCAAGGTGAAAAACTAAAAGTGCTAATTCGATTTATAAATTCAGCAATTTGAAGTTTTGATGATGTATCCCATAAAATCGCTTTCATTTCACTATTTCTAGACAATAAATAATTTCCATTATCAGAAAATAATAATGATCTTATATGAAAATCTTCAATTAGATGTACTTTTTTAAAGATGGAAGAAATGAAGCAGCTGACTTTCCCTTCGGTTCCTGCTCTTGATGGAGTAGATGAAGAAAAAGTTAAAGAAATATTCCGAAATTTATTTTTCAATAGTTCTGGGGTTCTTGCAATTTTCTGTGAAAACCCACTTCTCGAAGTTTCTTAAAGGATCAGACCAAAAGAAGAAAAAAGACCTCTGCTTAGCATTCTGCGTGGGTATAAATAATAAATTCTGACTAGGGTGAGTGTTAAGATCCCATAGACTACCTTCAGGAGATGCTGTTTAGTTTTCCTTGAAGAAGCAGTTTACCATAAGTTTTAGGGATCAATTTGTTTTCGATGAAATTCAAAGGAAAAAGATTACTGTACCAGTTGGACCTTTTCTGCCTGGAGGAGAGATTAATTATAAAAGGTATTGAATTAGCTTGATGGTACCTTCTGATATTGCTATCGAAGAAGCAATCGAAGTCTTAAAACTAAAGTGTAAATTTAGAGAAGTCTGCACAGAGGATACAATTTCTCATGAGGGGAGAAGGCATATTTAAACTTTATACCTGAATCAAAGTACAAATTTTTATATAGAATTTAAAGGCTTAGGAGATGTACTTGAGTTATTAGATGTTTTAATTATAGGAAATAAATCAATGAGTGCCACGCAAGAATAATACAATGTTCCAAATTCAAGAAATCGGGTGCTTATCAGGCGGATACGATAGGGTGGAATTAACAGAATGAAAGAAACAAATAAAAATTTCAAAAAAGCCAGAAAGAAATAAATTAAACACTCCGAATATCCAGGATCACAAAAATTTATATTAAATCAGGCAAAAATAGAAATCTCAGTCCTATTTTGAACATAGAAATTGAGAAAGAAAGTAAAATATTTGAAAAGAACAGTCATCATGAAGATAAATACCACAATCCTTTCCTAGATAAAATAGAGGCAAATGGGGAAAATATAGAGCTCTCAAGGGCATGCATCAAAAGGAAATTGAGTCTAAGAACCCATTCGTCAAAGAATATGAAGAAGAGGAAGAACCCAAGAAAATACTTACAACTTTGTTTATCTCAAAGGTGAATTAAAATCTTTGGTGGAGAAGTTAGGAGAAGCCAGAAAACAGCAAGCATGACAATTATTTTAGAAACAAGAAAAGGAAGGTATTAGTTAGGGCATGCATGGGCAATAAGGAATCAATAATTCTCTCTCAATTAGCTGGATAATTTTCTGGTATGTTTTTGAATTATAGAGATAAATTGCTTTACCATCAGCTACTGCTAGAAATTTTCCACAAGGAGAAAAGCTGAAAGTCTCAACATTTATGCTAAAATTTGACATTAGAACTTTTCCTCCAAACTTTAGGTTAGTCATATTGCTGTTTTTGAAGTTTGAGTCATATATTTGGGCATTGCAAAAATTCACCCCAGAAAGATTACTAGACTCAAAATTTGTATTAATAAACATTCCATAAGATAAGTCAGCATTAGGAATATTTAGCTTGCTCAAGTCTTTATTTATGAATAAAAATCCTGCTTTATTTAGAAGCATGATTGCGTTACTTGCTGCTAGATTAACTGAATCTGTAATTCTTGATAATAAAATAACGCTATAAAGCATTTCTTTCAAGTTCTCTGTTAGAGAATCTTTAATTCCTCTGCTAAGTCATGGGAAAGCTTTGAAGTCGATTTTGTTGATACAGCTTTCTTTTATAGAGTTAAGATCTTTGCAGGTAGACAAATTTGCTATAAATTTCCTTGATATAATTAAATGTATATGCTTCTTTGTAAGAATCAATTTACGACAATCTCGAAATTTCTTAATTGCAGAAAATTTCTGATTGTAACTCTTAGAATTTATCTCCCTTTCTTCCATATTTCAGCTTTTATCCTATTATTGATTTTTCCAAATATTCCAGTTTTATAATCAAGTCTAAGCAATCTTTGAATATACATAAAAAAAATCATTTAATTGAATTTATTTTATCACTACATGGGAAAAGTCTTTTCTTGTACATTTCAAATGAATAGACTTCGTTAACTGACAGACTCCAAGTAAATAATCTTTAAAATCAAATTGCTCCCATTTTCCTATGCAAATTCGCTGAAATCCATTTGTATTAGCTCAATGCGAAGAACTTAAGGCTAGGAAGAGACAAATTTAACTGGCTATGGTAGATTTACTAGACAGTTTGCTATTAAGCTTATGCGCATCTTGTATTGGATTGATTTAGTGATGAGTCAACAATATCCAAACGATTATCTTTATTTGCTTAGAGCTTAAAATATTAAAAACTCAAAAAAAATATATCTAGGATTGCAGAAAGTAATATATATTTAATATATAAAAAAAGATCTGTGTTAGGGTGT